>CM053774.1:27040829-27057273 GCA_028658325.1 Potorous gilbertii | reverse complement strand
ACACATATATGCCTATATATACAGGTGTATATGCACATGCATAAGATGAAACATATATGTATACATGTGTGTAATACATGCACACGTGTGTAGACATATGCATACATACGTGTGCATTATATATACACATATAGATATAAAATTTTAATTCACATTTAAATAGCTCATTAAGGTTTGCAAAGCATTGTTCATCTATTATATAATATAATCCTCTGGACAATCCTATGAGACAGGCGCTATAATTAACTTCATTTTATAGGAGAAAATGAGGCTCACAGAGGTTAAGGGACTTGTTCAGGGTCACAAAGCTAATGACTGTCTGAGACAGGATTCAAACTCATGTCTTCCTCACTCCAAATCTAGCACTCTACTCATGCTAAAGTGGTCTCCAAAATGGTAGATATGACTCCCTAGGGTATTATAGTCTGACTCCAAGGGATATGTGTTCAACCAAAAAAAAAAAAGCTGGGAAAATAGGTTACTACTATTTAGTAGCCTACTACTCCTATTATAGCCAGCTGAGGCTTTTATCCAGCACAATCAGTTTTCCTCCATCCCTTCCTTACTTTGCCCCCGTATCCCCAGCCTAGCACTTTCAGGATAGTGACAACATAACAGCAAACCAGGGCCTCACAGCAGCAGCTACACAAGTGACTTTGGGACAATTCCCCCACTCACAGGATACTCATCCTCTACTATCCCTTTCCCTGGCAATAACCATGTGGTGGCAACTGGAATATTTGGCATAGTATGAGGAGCAGTGATTGGAGAATAAGAGCCCCACCCTCAGTCCTGTTTTGAATGAGACATAGTAAATCATGCAGGATGAGCAGGTACAGATGGATTGTGACCAACTCTAGCCCTCATACCCCCAAACCCACCCTCTTCCAAGTTCCCAATTGCTGTTAAAGTCAATTCTAGTTACTCAAATTTCTAAATTCAGTGTTTCTTCTACTCGTCTTTACCCCCTACATCCAAATAGTTGCTAAATGTCTTTTTTTTAACCTGTATTTGGAGGCAATCAGGGCTAAATCATACAGCTAGTACGTGTCTGAAGTGGGATTTGAACTCAGGTCCTACTGACTTCAGGGCCATTGCTCTATTCATTGAGCTACCTAGCTGCTCCCTTTCCCCCTACCTTTGCCAAGTGCATCTTTTTCACATACTTTTAAAATATCTACTTTGGTGTAAGTTCTATAATGTACAGAATATTATACAATATATAATTTATATAATATATTTGTATTATACATATATATTATATTTATTATATGTTGAATACATAGAATATATAATGTATAGAATACTATACAGTATAATATACAGAATAGTATATATGTAATATAATAGTGTATATTAGTGCAATATAATAGTGTACATATATATATACATTATATATAATTTCTAAGTGTGTAAATGTGTGTGTTTCTCTGTGAGGGGACCTGTACAAAAATATATTACTGATGGGGTACACAGTCAAAACAATGTGGAGATATTTGTACTACATTCCATGAAGACTCTTCTATTTATATATTATATCTTTTCCCCAATACAATGTAAACTCCTTGAGGGAGAGGATTTTTCTTCATTTCATATTTGTATCCTCATGGTTGGTATACAGTAAGCATTTCATATGTGCTTGTTGGATTGCATTGTCTTGACTCCTTATTCCTTGTGCAATTATTTCAACTTTCTGAATGTTGTTAGGGAGGGGAGGACTAGATACGAAGTTACCTTCCAGTTCTAAATCTTGAGTTCCTCATCTGAGAGGGATTCAGAGTATTTTTAGGGAAAATTTACCTGCCATTTTTCTCTTTTCAGTAGCATGCAGTTGTGATGCACTATTTGGGTATTTCTCACATACTGCAAAGCTGTTTGTGATTTTATAAACCATCTGTAAGGGAGTGCAAAGGAAACTGCAAGCTTTTCATTAAAAATAAATGGAGCCTGGGTAAGAACACTGAACACTTCATCATGAAAGTCCAGATTACTAAGAAAAATGAGAGAAGCCAAGCAAACTACAAAATACAAATGGAAGATAAAAATTATAATGAAGTTATAATAATTTAAAAGTCCATAATTATGCTTTTCTCCACCCCATGGAAGAATCTTATTTATAAACATTTTACAGTAGTTGGTTAATGTTTCATTTTTTTCTCTCTTAATAGTGATCATATGACCCCTGGAGAAATAACTGTACTTTTAATAGTCATACTTCAACACAGTGGAATTAACATGATTGCAGACTCTCCTTTCAGGTCTTCAGAAAAGAAAATTTGCTGCAACATATAACACAAAAAGAAACTCAAATCCAACTTTGACTTCACTGCATGCTAATAATACTCCAATAGACATTTTTAAAATGCCTACTGTGTGCTTGGCACTATGCTAAGCACAGAAATAGAAATATTGTCTTTATTAAACTGTAAATGTACTGAAGGCAAGATTTTTTAAAAAAATTTTTCCATTTAGAAATCAATTTTTTTTATTTTTATATTTTTTAATTTCTACCTAGGAATCAATTGATTGTTCATTCAGCAAACATTTTTAAGCACTTATGTGCCTAAGACTGTGCTAAGTACAGGGAATATGAAGACAAAGATCGATACAATCCTCGTCCTCAAAGAAGTTAGATTCTGATATGGGAGCATTTGATAACATTGCATGAGTGTCTGCAAATCACAGAAAATGTAACCTTCAGTTAATAAATGGGAGTTAGGGACCAGGAAGTGCCTCATGCTCAATGTGGTGCTTGAGCTGAGTCCTGGAGGAGAAGAGAAATTCCAGGAAGCAAAGAGGATGTGAGAGAGTACTCCAGGTGCAGGTTACAGCCAATGCAAAGGCATGGAATGATAAGATGGAACATTACATCTGAGAAATAGCAAGAAATCCAGTGTGGATGGACCGCTGAGAGCATGGAAGTTAGAACTATGTAAGGATGCTGGCAAATGAAGAAGGATCAAATTCTAAACAAAGAAGTTAATATTTTATACTAGAGGCAATAGGGAGCTACTGGAGTTACAGAGTGAGGATGGCAGGGAACCGTGATAGAGTCAGATTTTTGCTTTTGGAAAATCACTTTGGCGGCAGTATAGAGGATAGACTGGAATGATGAGAGATGTGTGTCAAGAAAACCATTGAGGAGAGTTGCAAAAGTCCAGGGAGAGGCAATAAGTCCTTCCACTAAGATGGTGTTTGTGTGAGCAAAGACAGAAACAAATTGAAAGATTTTGTGGAGAAAAAAACTAAAAAAATAATTTCACAACTTATTTGATATATACAAGCTCATTGTAAACACAGATTATTTCATTCTTTGGACTTCCTAGCCCAGTGCTTGGAACATAGTAGTTGCTTAATGCTTAGTGATTAATGAGTAACCAAGATACAATAGTCAAGGTTGACACCATACTCAACATTAACAATAGGACAGTTAAGAAGACAGATAGATTTGGGGGTCAAGATAATGAGTTTTGTTTTTGGCTTTTTGAGTTGGAGATGCTCATGGCATATATAGTTCAAAATGTCTGATAAGCTAACGCAGGATCAAGGCTCAGGTTAACAACTTGGCTTATCCAAAGAAATTTTATAGTCATCTACATAGAGATGACTATTGAAACCATGGTAGCTTCTGAGGCTACCAAGTAAAAGAATGTATAGAAAAAAGAGAAGAGGGTCCAGGGTGGAACCTTTTGAATAACCACATTTAGTGCAACATAGATTAAGTTCCAGGAAAGGAGACTGAGAAAGAGGAGACAAATTATAAAGAGGAGAACCAGTAGACAACGTCACAAAAACCCAGAGAGCTAGGGTGTCCAAAGGAGGAAATGATGCAAAGAGGTTAGAGAAGGAATGATGACTGAGAAAAGAATATAAGCTCTGACAGTTAAGAGAACATGGTGACTTCAGAGAGAGCAATTTTAGTTAAGTGATGAGGTTAGGAGTCATACTGCAGAGGATTTAGAAGAGAGTGGAAGGACAGGAGGTAGAGGCATCAGGTGTAAATGATATTCTCAAAACTGAGAGGAGGAGAGATACACAGATAACTAGTGGGGAAGGCTGAATATGAAGTGGATGGGGGACTGTGGGGCATTTTTATAGTCAACAGAGACAGACAATTTTCTAAACACAAGAGGTGCCTTCTGAATGAATGAATCTCTAAAGCAAGATCACTACACTTTTAAAAAATGATAGGAATACACTGTCATTAAATGATACTCTGATAACCCGTTGGAGACTCCTGGCTGGAAGTCACCTAACTTAGTAAATATTTCAAAGCTCCTTGAGGGCAAGGATTTAACATTTGTCTTTGTATTCTTAATACCTACCACAAGTGGTGAGCACATAGCAGGTATTTTATAAATCCATCAACTGATTAAAGATTTGAGCTTGTCTCTCGTGGGAGAAATCATATTTGTGAGCCAGTTTCCATAATTTTACATTGGAATACTCCTCACTCACTTAAACTAGTCTTTGTCCATAGTTATTGTTTATTTTATAAATAAGATTATAATTCAAAGAGGGAGGAAATTCATAGGAAGAATGAGGAGGGAATATGTGGGGGATCCTAAGGTTAAAGAATCAATAGATGAAATTAAAAGGTACAGAAGGAAATTGATTCTTCAAAAATTTTGAAAGTGGCAATCATTTAGTTAGTTCCTAGAATTGGGCTTTTCTTATTTTCCGCACTTTTTACATATCTACATCTATATATCTATATCCATATCCATAGCTATATCTTTCTATCTAATAGTAAAAGTCACTTGCCAAGTCAGATTCTTAGATTTTGCATTGTAAATGAAGAGATCAGAAAGGGAAAAAGCAGCAGAAAACCTACAAATTCTCTAACCACTATGGTTATGGTTAGAGGTCCACCTCCCAAGGCTAAATTAAAAATGTTCCATAATGTTTTTTTATCTTTAAATTGTACTTTGAGTTCTATCTATACGTTTAGGAACCTTGAACACAATTCTCATGAGTATCAATACTTTATAAGTACATTATTTAAGATTACAGATAGAGAGCTAAAGGGAACCTTTTTCAAATAGCTTCATTCTGCAGATGACCAAAATAGAGCTGAGAGAGTATATGATGTTCAAGGTCACAAATTCAGTTAAAACACTGGGATTTGAATCCAGCTCCTCTGAATCCAAATTCTAAGTTCTTTTCACAGCATTATGCAGGGCTTGCCCTTGGTAGGGGCATAAGAAATCCCCAAGATGTCAAGTCAATCTTGTGTTGCTAAGTTCAGTACCATCAGCCATTGGTTTAATTTATTTGATGGCCCCAGTATAATTCTTCCAGTCCTTACAGCTGAATCTAAATTTTCACTGACTTAATTTGCTGCCTAGAATTAAATGAGAAAAAAAGTGCCCAGCAATCCTCAGGGCATGGGAACAGGGCAATCACAGAGCAGTAAGAGCCAGACTTTATTGGTGTCTGGGTTACACTCTCTTTGAGGTATGGGTTATATAATATACATTTCCTTTTCCTGAATTTTCAGTCAACTCTGTGGGAGACAACACCATCCGTCTTATTTCATCTTTTTAACAAGGACTTGATGAGGTGACACAAGACTGATTCTTAAAAACACATTACCTGTTATGTGAGGCATTGTGTGACAGGAAGAACTATCTCAGTGACAGGCACCTGACAGCAGATTTGTTGATTTCCTGGTCACTTCATTTAAAGTAACAACAGGGTGAAATATGCCATCTGATAATCTGTTTGAATGTTGACTGTGAAAAGCATTTAACATTTCTGCCAGCTACCACCACTACTAGAGAATCTGTTCTTCAATATGGGTGATTCTGTCTTCCTCTTTAATCATATTATCTCCCTCCCTCAATGAGGAGACATCCCCCAACCCCATCAACTTTCTGGAAGTACTGTCAGGAAGAGAGTTTCAGGATTAAAAAAAATACAACTTTTATTCAGTCTCTATTTTGCTTAGTTATGCAAAAATAATTATGACTAATGATATAATTAGCAACAAAAACTCTAACAATAACTCACATTTATCCACTACAGAGGCAGCACGGGATAGTGAAGAGAAAGCTGGCTTTAAAATCAAGAGGACAGGACCTCAACTCTTACCTCTCATATATGCTGACTGCATGAACCTAGGTAAGTCACAACCACTCAGTATAAGCCTGGGCAAGTTGCAACCTCTTAGAGCTCCTTTCTAAGATAATAATTTGAAGCAGAGACCCTAGCTTGCACTGGTAGAGATGATGAATGATTAAATGTCTTTTTAAAAAACTCTCAAGAGATTTAATATACATTATCTCATTTGAGCCTAGCAAAACTCTTTGAATAAGGCATTTCCAGCCCCATTTTACAGATGAGATACCGTAGGCTCAAAAATACTAAGTGATGCCTCCATGGTCTCACAGACAGTGAGTGTCAAAGGCAAAATTTGAATATGTTCTCCTCAGTCCAGGTCCAAATGCATCATCTATTACACATTATCGCACCCTGCCTTGGGTGATGCACATAGAGTTCTAATGTGTTTGCTTCTGACTTCTGGTGTTTTCTGGCTATGCACTGGGTATGCCTTGAGGGGGCATATGACTCTCTCTGGGATTAAAAAAAAATCATTTAATCATTCATCATCTCCAAAATCCTGTTTGGGAATAAGATGTTGTAGTCATGTTTTTTCACCCTTCACACTCCATTTTTGAGCTTTGGGAAATTTTAATCTCTAACACCTGAAGGTCACATTTACATACATTTTATGGTTACATTTTCTTTCTTTATTTCTATAGTAGTAAAAGGAAAAACAAACCTCAGATCAAGCTACTGACAAGACTGCATTAACCCTCAATCTATCAACATCTCTAGCTTTTCAGGTAAGATAGGCATGCTTGCTGCCCGCCTCCCTCCCCATCAGAGCAGAGACTTCTCTAAGTGAAATAGGATAACGATTTCAACGACTAATACACCGGCTCAGCACCAGCCTCTTAATATGCCATTGGAAGACAGATTCATAGAAAATAATTATCACTATTTTAATAACAGCAATAATTTCTCCTTATAAAGCATTTTGCAGACTTAAAAGGGAAGAGTCAGTCCATTTTGCAATTTTCTTTCTTTTTTTTTTAAGCAATAAATATGAAATGGTTCCACAGGAAGTCAATGGACAAGTAAGGAGAAAGTAAGACTTTTAAACCCAGAAGTCCCCATGCAATATCACACCATGATCACTGTGGTCCCATTTAGAACAGGATAAGAATGCAGGTCTCCACACAAAAAGCATCCCCAAGTCTTTTTAACGATTAAGGGATAGTGTGTGACTGCTATACCCATGTTTTAATTGCCTGGAACTACATGCCTATCGACAGCGGAGCTGATTTACAACAGCCCCCACACCAAATGCCACCAAGGACACCTTGGGCCTCAACATGGTCTAAGCTTTTTAAACAGCATTAAATATGAACTAGAAACAAGTCAGTTAAAATTTACACTTTCTCTGAAAGATTTTTGACACATTCAATGCTTGTGAAAGCTGAGGAGATGACGGCCCTAGTCAAATACAGTTGAGTGAGCAGACTGCAAGCATCCCCACACTCCACCTCCAGTGCAGTTCAACCGTGACACGGAGGGACAAACCTTTTCTTCCCTCTGTTTTCCTCTCTCTGAAAATAGAAGAAAAAATTTTCTCCGAAATACTGTTCGATTATATATTTAGGTGAAAATCTGGAGAAGGCTCCAGTCAGATGGCAACTTGCCATGACTACCCTGGATCTCATCTAACTAGTTAATTTGTGACTATAATTCTCCCTAGGGTGGGAGAGCTTAATCCTGGATCCATGAACTACCTTTTTTTTTAAGTGCCCTAAATATCTTAATGTAGTTTTAGGCTTTAATAATACAACATTGAAGTTTTTGAGAAACCTTTTATATATTTTATAACTGTTTCAACTTTTTTATTTTTAAAAACATTATCCTGAGAAAGGGTCCATTAACTTTGCCAAACTGCCAAAGGGGTCCGACAAACAAGAAAGTTAAGAGCCCCTACCTGGGATGGGGAAGCGATTTAATTTCACATTTAATAATTTAATAATTTATTTTCTTGGCTCAGCTACCCTTTCAGATTGCTTTCATCGAGTGTGTATATTTCTTGTACACACAGAGTTGCTAAGTTGTTGTCTCCCTGTCAGAATGGTCACTCCTGAGGACAGACTATTTAATTTTTTTGTGTATGTATGTGTCTGCCTTTCTTTGCATCACCAGTGCTTCCCAAAATACTTGGTACACAGTATAATAACACTTTAAAAAGCACTTGATAAATGCTTGTTTACTCTGCAGTATAGAAACAATGATCCCAGGGGTATATAGGACCTATATTCCTGTATTGAACACTAGTGTTATCATGCAATCACTGGAAAGGCATTTTATACTATTACAGTTATTTTCTTTTAAGATAGATGGCCCTTGCCAACATGACACCGCCAGAAGTAACCAGGTTAAAAATTCTTGTTTTAACAGGTGACGAGGTCAAGAGTGAAGGAATTTCATAAACATTTTTCAAAACCACAGAGGCCAATTTTCAAATAATGTTGACTTTGGAATAGGTCAGAACAATACACAGACTGTCAATAGAGTATAAGTTCCTTGAAGGAAGGGATCATTTTCCACCCCGACCCCGCTCCCGTCGCCCATCGTTTTGTTCCTGTGTCCCTAGCCAGGAGTAAGAACATAACCCCTGACATGATAGGGGTTTAAGAAAAGCTGGTCGGATTGAATGCTGTCTAATTTTCACTTTATCCATAAATATCAATCCTCATGAATAAGGGCAATGACAAGTTGACCCTAGTGGATCATGCTGCTCTCCTCCTTTCCCCTTAGATTTCCCAAACTTAAACATGTCATCTCCATCTCAGACTGAACACCTGGAAAGCTTCCTCTGGCTCAGACGTAGCATTGGCATACAGTATCATCCAGGTCTAGGCATCATCGCTTTCATTTTTCTGCCATCTGGAGGATATTGAAAATGAAGTGAAAGGAGGAAAGGATATTTTTTTAAACGAGAGGAACACCTGATGTATTAAGTTACTCAAGCACCAGGACTACACGGTACTGAGCATTCTCACTGTCACAGCCTTTGTTGAAAAGGATTTCCCTGACCTTTACGGTAACCAGCAAACAAATAAGCCCTATCTCTCAGCGGGAGAGAGGCGCTGCTCCATTAGGTCATTAAGCATTTCTATTCAGACTACCCCCATTCTCTTGTCCTTGGTCTTGAAGAAAGAGCTGGCATAGGGCCAATCAATCCGAAAGAAGGAAGGCAAATGAGCCACCACCATACAGTACAGCGTGAATTGTCGCAGCAGGACCAGAGTCGTGGACCAGACAGCAGCGAGGAAAAGATGTGGTGCTACATGAGGGGTAGTGTTCCAACAACGAAAGGCTGGTGTTTCAGTCTGCCAAACAACGCAATGACTCATCCAGGCAGAAAAATATTACCACCATGGGAATATTTGGAACGTCTCAGTCTCAGAGTAATTAGGGGCTAAACTACAGCGGCTTCAGCGATGAAATGAGAAAATAAGCAATACCTCTGTCAAGTTCTGATTGGCGAGTGGTAAATGAACGTGGGCTTCTATCATCTCAGACCACAAAAGTCGGGACTTGTAGCAGATTGTCAGATGGAGAGATAATTCTGCATTTTCATAAAATAAAACAGTGTGGTGCGTACACACAAATGTAAAAAAAAACAATTAGAACACACGTAGTTAAGTGAAAAATGCTACAGTTGGCAGAAAGAGTTTTAGGGAAAACCATTACCACTGTTCTATAATCCATTTCTATTGGAGGTCTTTGCCGATACTGTAGTTTTTTTCTACCTCTAATTACACTGTCTGCAAAAGGCGGAGGGGGCAGAGGAGATGAATGCGGAATGGCAAACGCTAACAATATCATTCTATGAATAAGAATGATACACAATCGCAAAATAAGAGCACATGTGCTTAATGAATTTAGGTAACGGAATTATTTTCTTCATTAGGATCAGTTGCATGAATGTACATTCTCTGGCAAGGAGGACAAATGTTAATTTTTATTTCTTTGTATTTTCAGATTGTGGACAATTTGTATTCATTAAGATGATACAAAAAAGGAGCTTTTTTTCCCTTGTAAAATGACATTATAATTAAATTGGATCACCTCAATAGTATTTGCAGGTTAAGGAATCACAAGCTGGGCTGGACAAAAAACCCAGCCACATGAAGCCAAGAAAACTGAGTTGTATATCAATAGTCCTTCATTGCAATGGCCTGGTCAGAACTTTATCACCAAAAAGGGAGAGACAGGAGAAAGGGAAATAGAGAGATAGAGAAAGGGGGGCAGAGGCAGACAGGGAGAGAGGAAGATGAGAAGAGAGAGAGGGATAAAGAAGCTAAGAGAGAGAAAGGGAGAGGGAGAAAGAGAGAGGGCAAGAGAGGGAGAAGAGAGATGGGGAAAAGAGAAGGAGAAAGGAAAGATAGAGAAAAATTATTCAATCTAAAAGGGTTTAGGAGGTCAGAAGTAAAATGACATCAGATAGAAATTGACTAGACCTTTCCAGAGAGCTTACTAGGAAGCCTGAATAGACACTTGTTTGACTTCCTCCACAGGGGCAGAAACATGCATTCCTCTAGTGCATGTTTCACCACATCAGAATCAAGGGCAGACACAAATTACCTCTCCTCATAATAGGTACAACCCCTATTAGGCCAGGTTAATAAACTCTAATAGATGTAAGGGCTAATACAATATTCAGCTATTGACATAAACATAAATATAAATTTCAAAGAAAATAACCTACTTTAGTAAAACTACCTGTGCAATAAAAATTAATGAGCTCCAAATGATTCTGCACATCTCCACCAAATTGCATTTTCAGGCTCACATCTCCAGGACATGCTGGGTGGTTTGATGCATTCCCACAATTCATCTTCCTGCTAAGCCAATTTTAATTTAAATGCAATTAAAGGCTCAAAATGAACATTATGTATTAGATAAAGCCCTGAATCTGCAGACTATCATAAATATGATTTTCAGAAAAATTAATTACAAGCCATTAGGGTACAAGTCATCTTCCTGCAAATGTTGAGTTAAACTGCAGAATTAGTTTGTTCGTTCCATTAAATGTTAAATACTAATTTTGAGCTTTGTGCCAATTTACTATCACTAGGTCAGTTTAAAAAAAATTCTGTCATTTATAGATATTAGTTCTGAGACTGTGAAGTATTTTAACTTTTTTTTTTCTAATTGAAAACTATTTCTTTTGAAAAAAGCAGGATAAAATAATGAATGTAAGTCAGTGTTGGTCAACAAGTTAGTAATATCAATCCAGAGGTTGCCACTTTGCATTATCAAGATAATTTACAAGTGCAAGAGCTTTTATATTTTAGAGTTTTCAAATAAAGAATTCAGACTTCAACTTTACCCTAATTCAAGATGACAGGAAAAGTGACATCCAGAAATGATAAAATGTATAGTTAATAATGCTGCTAGCCTGAAAAGGAAAAAAAGCTTCACATATGTTAACTAAGAGAAAAAACTTGCAACTTCTTTCTTGCTCTGAACTTGAACATAGAAAAGCAGGCTCTGGAGGCATACCAGAAATGATGCAATTACTTTTTGGGTGATAGGATATTATTGTGACAATTTTAACTTTGAGTATGCCTGCTACTATAGAGTCAACAGAACTCTGGGCATTTGTCGGCATGATGTCCTGATAGAAAGAGTTCTTGGAAGCCTAAAAATTGCCTTTGTTGCTATGTTTCTGAACTTGTTTTGTATGTTGGGAATAGAAAAACAAACAGTAACCAACCAACATAAAAATCAGCATCTCTGTTTTGAAATGGTCTTTAAAAATATGTTCCATTTAAATATCCTATACTGATAAAGAATGTCAAGAGATACTACATATATAAAAGGCTTAAGGTTTTTTTTGTCAAAGATAAAAAATTGTATTCCATCTTGTTACCTGCTGAGTTTCTTAGAATTGTCATGTTGTTAACTATGATTACCCTTTATAGAAAACCACAATAGACTTCTGGAGGAAAATGAGACCTTTTTTTCTCTCAAACTGTCTAAACTGAAAACTTCTCATCAAGACAGAAACATCAGCTTTTTCTTTAACTTATGCTTTGACATATTATTAAGAAGTCTAAAGTGACAACAGAGTTGGGAGAGGTTTGGAAAATAATTTTTATGGTAATAGCTTACCTTACTCCAAATAATATTGAGTACAGCTAATATAATGGTCAATACAGCCATTACAACAAACAGTCATTGTGATAACTTTTGATTAGGATATTATTTGACTGGGATACTTGAGATTCAGAAAAGGCCATAAATCTGTCTTTCCCTCCTTTCTCCACCAGATTAGACTTAATCCCACTCTTTTGAAAATCAAACATGTAAATCTCCACATGCTTATCAGATTTTTCCTCTGGTTCTTAACTCCTTCAGCCTTCTATTGGATCTGTTCCTTTGCCTCAGTTATTTCTCCTTGCTAGTCCACTTAGGCTCACAAACTAGTTCCTGGTGGTTGCCCTGATGGCTGGAATTGAGCTTTATGAGCATTAACTGGAGTGTCTGATATCCTGATAATTCCCAAACGAGACTGTGAGGATGTCATATTATTCTGCCTCTACAGCTATGTGAAAACTAAGCAGTAATCTCCCCCATTGCTGTGGACAGTTGTTAGAACAGATGTTTCTAACTCTAGGGAGATGATGTTACACGTGGAAGATAACAAAATTTACTGTAACTTTAAAAAAAATTGTTCTATTCTATTGGAGACATTTCTTGACTGATTAGACATATGCAATGATGAATCCAGGCAATACCTGGGACATACTACAAATCATGAACTTATGAATATAGAGGGAGCCCAGCAGCTGGAACCCATTCCTAACTTCTGATCCATATTAGTCAAGTAATCCTGGGCAATAATACTAGAGATAGAGCTAATGTTGGAGGACATTTAGACCAACCCTTTCACTTTACAGATGAGGAGGCTGAGACCCAGGGAAGTCAAACGATTTACCCAAGGTCCATCCAGATCACTTGAACTCACTGACTCTTACTCCAGAACTTTCCACTGTGCTACAAGGCACACTTTATGCTTTGATATCCTAAGAAATCCTCTGAGATTGTAAGTACAGCCGTAAAGTATATTTGGGGTAAAGGTTAAGTTCAGTTTTGGACATGTTGAGTTTGAGACATCTATGAGACACCCAATTTGAGACGTCTACTAAGCAGTTGGAGATGCAAGACTGGAGAACAGGAGAGAGGTTAGGGTTAGAAGTTCTCACCTCACTGGGATTCTATTACCTCAATGAAATTACATCTATATGGCACAGTGGATAGAGTGCCGGTCCTAGAGTCAGGAAGACCTGAGTTCAAATCTGGCCTCAGACATCTACTAACTATGTGACCTTGAGCAATTTACTTAATCCTCAGTTTTCTCACCTGTAAAATGAACTGAAGAAGGAAATGGCAAACCACTTCAGTATCTTTGCCAAGAAAATCTCAATGAAGAGTTAGACAGTACTGAAAATGACTAAACAACAATAATTATATCTATATCCTCTATAGCTATATCTAATCTATAGTTATATCTATGTACATATCAGCATCTGTACTGCTATGTTCACAGTACATATATGCATAGGCACATGTCTATTATATATATATATATATAGATAGATATTACTTATGACATTATGAATATAGATATGCCAAGTATTCAATGGGGCAATATGCACAAATTGTAATAATATGCACAGGCACATTTTATGCATGTATAGATTACATCCCAATCAATATGCCTGTTACCGTTTGTCTTAATTCAAACCAATTCTTTCTTTAGGCCAGAGTGTAGGTATAAAGAGATAGATTAGAATCCAGGCCATCACCCATGTACTATTCTGCTTCCTTTCTCTTAAGTTGGCTCTAGGGTGTACATGCCATTTTTCATAGCTCCCTATGTGAAGAACACACCTGCCATATACATAAGGACAATCTTCAAAGGCATAACTAGACAAGGCAAGGTAGACTCTAGAAACTAGCTTCGTAAGATTTAAGAGTATGTCCTCTTTATCAGGCGGGAATGTGAAGGGTAATAAGAAACGCAGTATTCATAACAAGACTTTTTTACTGAATGTTGCTGAAAAAGATATTTAGAGATCATCTTGTTATAGAATCTTACCTCTGATGCTCCTGTGTGACCTTGGATAAGTCATATAATCTCCCTGGGTCTCAATTTCTTCATCTGTAAAATGAGGAGGTTGGTAGATGAAAGAGATCCTGGAGTATTTGGAAGAGATCTCCTTGACCATCTACAGCCTAACTCTCTATACTGTAGAAGAATCAAAATATAGACCCAGATAGGACAGTATATCACTCAAGTTTAATGCCTCAACATTATCTTCACCAGTACCAAGAAACTCTGGAAAAGCAGAGAAATAATTTAACAGGCAAGTAAGAAAGAATTCAAATCTGATTTTCTTTCTTATAAAACGACACTTTGGTATTTCATCAGATGCTTTAGACATAGACATCTACTGGACCGTTCTGTGACTATTGATCTCACACACTGAATGGAAGAGGTAGAAATTTCCAAAGTAAATATTTTATCATAATTGATATTCATTTTTCAAATGCTATGAGGTTCATGATAAATTACTTAGAGTAGGTGAACTTTGAGGTAATTTGTATTCTTCCCTTATAAATTACAAATATATATTTGTCTGCCCTTTGCGTAATTATGATGCCAATGACTTTGGCACTTTCTCCATACTACTACCACAAACTTACTCTTTACTCTAAAGAGACAAGGGCTCACTCTGGAATAACAGACTAGTCATGTGCCAGGCACTGGGCTAAGCAGGTGGGAGTCCAAAGAAAGGCAAAGGACAATCCTAGCTCTCAAAGAGAAGAAAGTATAATGGGGAAGGCAAAATGACAGCTTTTCTCTCTCTTTCTACATATACACAGAGACACACACACATCTACTTATCTACATATACACACACACACACATATATATGTATGTGTATATGTATGTATGTATATATGTACATGTGTATGTGTGTGTGTGGGTACAAAACTGAAGATCCAGGGAAGATATCAGGAAGAAGAAAACATGAACAGTCAGGAAAAGAAATCCTGAAGCATAACCAATATAGCATCCATAATACAGTGATTATTCAAATGTAGTAACTATGAGAAATCTCTATTTTAAAAGTCATTCTAGGAAAAGTAAAAGAAATCTATAGATATGGAACTGTAACAGCACATATAGGTAATGTAGAATTTCTATATTCTATAAATCAATTTCTATACAAGACATGTGCTTCAGTGACAAGATACCTTCACATTCATATATCCAAGTCCTGATCAGATCCCAGGTCACTGATAGCCAGGTCTCTGAAGTTAAATAACCTTTTTCATTGTTGGACCCTGAGATTATTTTTCCAAGTTAGTCAATCAAATGGACAGCAACTGGTTCTTGCTCAAGCTGGATATCTAAAATCCTTAACTGATAAGAGCAAAGAAAATGTGAAAACATATTTCTGTCCTGATTCTTGCAAGGAAACACTCCTATTGATCAAAATAGGAATTGTTTCTTTGTATTTTTGTATCACCAGTGCCTTGCACATACTATGTTCAATAGTTGGTAAGCTTAATAAATGTTCCTTGAGTAATTCATTAGAAAAAGTGGGCATTGTTATAAAATGCATTGGTATAAAAGCCAAGCACATTCTAAATTCTAGAAGAAAAAGATAGAGCCAAAAACGTGAAGTCACCATGACCAGTAAAATGGTAGACATCTCTCAAATCAAACCACAACAATAACCTTCAATTCCATCTTCAAGTACATTCGTTAAACACCTTCTAGATGATTCTGTATTCAGAGCCCTGAGCCCAGAATCTGTAAGACTCAGCTTCCAGAGATCAAATGTGGTTTCAGACACTTACCAGCTGTGTGATCCTGGGCAAGTCATTTAAACCTTTTTGCCTCAGTTTCCTCAATCTGTAAAATGAGCTGGATAAGAATATGATAATCCACTCTAGTATCTTTGCCAAGAAAAACCTAACTGGGGTCACAATGAATTGGACATGACTGAAAAACAGCCGAACAACAATGCCTATCCCTTTTCTAACTAAACTTTTAGTCTTTTTTCCATAGAACTCAATGAGTTTCCCAAAAGTCCCCCTTTGTTCTATGCTACAAGTGAACTCTTTTCTAATAAATGTAGATACAAGAGCTCTTAGTCATCTTTCTTCAGGACAAATTTCAGATATCTTAGCTTAGCAACTGACAGAAAACGCAGACTCTATGGCATGGTCTTCTTCGGCAACAAAGGACACAATCCTTTGAGTAGACACAACTGGCTGAATGGGGACCCAGCTAGCTGGGTAACTCAGCTCTCCTGTCTGCCTCCCC
>CM053774.1:26976905-27040329 GCA_028658325.1 Potorous gilbertii | reverse complement strand
AGGCAGGTTTATACTTAGTCTATGCTTGAAGCCTTCATAGCTTGGTAAGACCCACAATGTTGGCTCCTGTTGCCATATAAAGCATAGAATTAGCTCCATACCATGGCAAGATGCCGGTGTGAGACTTTAGTAGATGCAGATATCTTATAAAATACTAATTTTATGTTGGACATAAAAAAACGCATTAAAAAAATGAGTATGGATGAAATCCGGAATTCTGGAACAAAAATTACCACACACTTGGAGAATGTTTAGGGGTTATTGATATATGAGAATCAGCATAGCATAGTGCATATATGGCTAGCCTTCAAGTAAGAGAGATCTGGGTTAAATTTCTGTCTCTTACTCATACTTGGTGTGTTACCATAGACATGTTACTTAACTTCCAAGTGCTCCAGGCAGCTTTCTAAGACTGTTGGTACAAATGAATGGACCATCTCCATTGGTGGCAGAAGTTTATATATGGGGAGTTTCCCACAGAGATTAAACTACAGTTGCAGATTTTTATGTGATGATAACATCAATCAGAAAGAGGATGAGGAGGAGAAAAAGGAAAACAAGAAGTAGGAGGAGGGGAAGAGGAAGGAAAAGTAGAAGAAGAGGGAGAAGATTATTTATATAACACTTTAAGGTTTTCAAAGTACTTTAAGAATATTATTTCATTTAAACCTCTGTAACCCTGAGAAGTAAGTACTATAATTACCCCATTTCATAGATGAAGACACCAAGGCAGAGAAAAGTTAAGTGACTTACCTAGAATTCACACAGTTAATTTTTTTGAGTCAGGCCTTGAACTCACATCTTCTGAATGCCAGCTACAGTGTATGCATAGATATAGACATAGATATAGACAAAAAGATGTATATGTATACAGATGTAGCCCAAAATAAAATTGTGAAGTAAAGTTTATCTACAGTACTTCAGTCAATCTGACCTTGAATTTCAAGGAGCAGGAACAAGAACGCTCCATCAAGGTGATCACCTTTGGGGTTTATTAATAGCCTACCATCAGGTTTGCAGTAGGTAGTATACATATTACCATCTCCATTTTACACATGAGAAAACAGACTCAGAGGGCATAAGTGATCTGTTCCAAGTTCACCTTTGGTTGGTTGGGGAGTCAGAAATGGAAGTCAGATCCCCTCCCTATAACAGCATTCTACTTCTTTACTTCTTGGTGTGTTTATAGTTGATGATGTTTGAATGGGTCCCCTCTTCCCCTTTGACCCTTGCATTTTAGTAGAAACTGAAGGAAGGATCAATGTAGAGATATATAGATCACTTGGAACAATGTTCTGGGGAGTTGGAGAGAGTGGAACTTTTGCTGAGAAACTCTCACTTGCTGTTTGATAATTCCACATGAGATCATTAAAGAAAAGATTATGAATGTTTCATAGAACACAACCATGGGTAGGGAAATTCCCCACTCAATTTTCTACAAAAATTAATAGACTATATTTGGGGGACAGAGGGCTTATGGAGGGGCTTAATATAATTAAGTGACCTCCTACTTCAGCAGAACAGCCTAGCATAGAATACGACCCATCTATTGTTTCTCAGGAGAGGTGGTTAGTACGCCCCATTCGTCCTAAGTACAGTCTACCATTATTGAGCCCTGATTGAATATTCCCACTCTGTTTTGTAATTAAAACATCATTTATACTGAGAATAATTAAGACAACTGTACATTTGATTTTAAAATCAGTTTTGAGTATTGTGCCTTGTCAAGCTACAAGAATGGTTCCTGCAGCTTTACAACTTAGCATGAAGAGGCAGGCAGTGACCGCAGGCACCTGAGTGGAAGGTTTGACAGGTTGATAAATTAGGACTGACACTTGCCAAAATGGCTGTCCTCCCTGCCGCCTGCCAGTGGAGCATTTGCACACTGTTAATTGAATTGGCAATTTATGTCACCGTACCTGCCCCTGAGCTTTTGTAATGCCGGAGCTGCCATTTAGCTCGGATAATCCAGGACTTGGGAATAAGGACGAAAAGCTTCACATGATATTATTGCAGATTTAAAATGACAGTCGGGGACCTTGTTGCCAATTTCCCATTAAATGAGAAATAATTAACAATAGCAATAGCAAAGTCTTACAAAGCTGGAAAAGTTAAATTGACTTTTCGGCAGTAGTGTGGGACAGAATTGCTTCTGGTGTGATTATTGGATTGCCCTTTCTGGATTATATATCCTAAAGAGTATCATATGATAGACTGAACAGGGAGTGTTTTGAAAGTTAACTTGTGTTATTAGTGTGAAGCTCTAATGATAATTTATAGGATATTTTTAACAAATCTTTTTTGCATTTTTTTCTTTTTATAGGCTTTCATACAGAAAGAGGGTGTAATAAGATATTTGAGATTTCTTTGTTCAATTTCATTATGTATCGAATAGTATATGAAACAGTGCTGATCTGCTCCTAAAT
This sequence comes from Potorous gilbertii, assembly GCA_028658325.1. NCBI lineage: Eukaryota > Metazoa > Chordata > Mammalia > Diprotodontia > Potoroidae > Potorous > Potorous gilbertii. The sequence goes on along the minus strand of CM053774.1, from coordinate 27,037,903 downwards.
GGTATTAATGGTGAGATGGTTGCAGAAGCACATAAAGCTTCTTAGACTTATTGGTGAATTGGGTGGACTCAGAGATGAAGTAGATTCTGAGATGGGTTTTCTGCCTGGTTTTCAAAAGTTCCCTCAAACAGATCTTCAGGGTTTTTTTTTAATTTTTATTCTTTTACTGTCATATTTGAAAGTCCACACAGTATAGACCTGGCTGTTGGTTCTTCTAAGGTCTGAATGAATCAAGTTTTCATGATCCCTCAGAGTATAGTAGTTGAATTTCATTATCGTTATAGCTTCCATATATTTCCATAGTTCTGAAATCCAAAGTTTCAATGTTGTTATGGTGATGTTTTTACATTTGCTTTACTTTGTGCATTGATGCCAACTCATATAGTCTATTATCTGCCTCAAAGATGTAACCTTGCTTTCCAACCCAGACGACATGGGAGTAGAAGTAGATGGAAAATTTTAAAAAGTAGACTAGCTTTTGAATGGATGCTTCCTCTGATTCTTTGTGTATACTTTAACTACAGATTTTGGCCCCATGATCTTATTCTGCCCCTTTACATATCCTACTTCATCCCTTAAGCTTTATTTCAGTTTTTTTCCCAAGATATCCTCACCTTATATCCATAGCTGCTAATGCTCATGTAATAAATTTGGCATGTTGCCTCCTATGTCCACTATAGTATTGTCAATAGTAATTACAGTAATATTTATCCTTCAGTGGAGGGAGGATTTCACCAGTGTTGCTGGTGCCTCCAACGGTATAGATCAGAATACAAGCATGCCTTCTCATCCTTTTTTTCGATTTTTGCTCATTTTCCACCTTTAGAAGATCAACCAAGTAAGCTGGAAGCCTTCCCTTATCTCTTCTGAAACAATGCAGCTATCAGTTCAGAACATGGATTGTTCATATTCTCCTTCACTATTGATCCGTGACTGGTCCACCTCCTTTTCTAATCATGCATTTCATATCATTTATGTCATTTTTAATGGGCAAGTCAGTGCTGGTAGGATGTTGCATGTACTTGAACTACAAAGAGACATGGCAGACAACAAAAGATCAACAAAGAATTGTGGGGAGGGGAAGCAACATGTTCCGTTCAAATTTTGCCTGGTATACTTAATAAATGTGTGACCCTCAGGAAGTCACTTAAGTCCTTTCAGCTTCAGTTTCTTCATCTCTAAAATGGGGGGGGTTGGTCTCTAAAGTCCTTTATAAATCTATTGTTCAGAGAATGGAGATACCACATTTGAGTGAGGAGATAGAGAAACATCATGGAGGAGATGGTGTTTTTACTGGACCTTGAAAACTTTATAGCCTTTTGACAAGTGAAGATACTTAGGAGTGAATTCCAAGCCAAATGTGTATCAAAGAGAAGACCTGAACCCAGGTCTTCCCAATTCTGAGCCCATCTCTTTACCCAGTTCTCTGTTCCCTCTCATATTTTTAAGGTACCTTAAAATAGTAATTATATGGTCTGGAGTAAGGAAGATTTCCCTTCCTGAATTCAAATTCAACCTCAGACACTTACTAGCTGTGTAACCTTAGACAAATCACTTACCACTGTTTACCTTAGTTTTCTCATCTGTGAAATGAGCTGGAGAAGGAAATGGCAAACCACTCTTATATCTTTGCCAAGAAATCCCCATATGAGGTCACGAAGAGGTGGACATTATTGAAAAATAACACAACCGAAAAATATGTGGTATAGAGGAAATCTTAATAGGATTGAAGGTAAGAGAATCATTTAAAACATCTCTGTAAAAATATATTGAGTACATGGTTACAAAATTATGTGTACACTTGAGTATTTTTAAGGATCACCGGTGGTCAGAAAGCTAAAACCATTCTTTTGAGATGAAAGGATTTGATTTTTGAAGGGAAAGAAGCAATATGTAAGTATAATAGAACAGAAAAATCTATCTGCAATCTGGAAACAAGAAGACTTGGGTATGAATGTATTTTTCCCTACTTACTAGTCCTGTGATCTTTGGTAGGTCACTCAACTTTTATTATTTTTAATGATCCTTTTCCTCTTTTATCTCTTTGAGGTAAAGATCTAGTAATGGTATCGCTGGATCATTGGGGATGCACAGTTTAATAGCTTTGGAGGCGGTCCCAAATTGCTTTCCAGAATGATTGAACTAGTTTACAACCCCACCAACAGTGCAAAAATTGAGATTTCAAGGAAAGGAAGTCAGTTTCATGAGATCAGAAATAAGTACAGAGGAAGCTAGAATTAGAACAAATGTAAAGCAAATAATTAATGCTAACATAGAATCTACTGGTAGTCATATTTTTAAGGACCTGGGTGATCCTCTTAGTTTCCTGATTTCTGGCCAACAAAGCAGCTAAATAAGCTCAGTTCTGATAGGGGCTCAATATTACTTCTATTGTTTTTTTTATTTTATTATTAGTATTAATATTTCATATGTTTGTATCTTATCTTGCTAGCTAAATGTTCAGCTTACTGAATGTAAAGACCACAGTAGAATCATTGATCTATAGTCAAAAGAAAGGTTAGAATCTACTGTGTTCAGTCTTTCATTTTGCAAATGAGGAAATAAAGGTAGAAAGAAATCTAAGTGATTTACTTAAGTTCATAATTCTCAGATCTCTAGGGTCCTTTTCAACTCTAACATTTTGCAATTTGTCCCAAATAATTGTCTGTGGTATTTCACACCAAGTTTTTCCCTTATAAAATGCCACTAAATTACAGATGACAAAAACATAGAACTAAATCTACCTCTCTGTCCCAAATTGTCCCACATAATTACTTTATAATGTTAAATATTCTTATTATTTCTAGGCTGAGTATTCAATTTTCTTCTACGTTTATGCAATTCTGCATTCTGTATGAATTTATATATTTCTTCAGAAGTCTTTATATCCTTTCATTAAGTATTCCAGATGAATTTCTTAAATGTCCTGGGCATGTATGGCAAATGCAACATATTTCATTCTATCTGGTTCCAACTGTTCTAGGTTCATTTTTAATTAACACTAGATTTCGTAGACGGGACAGTTTATAGATCTTAAAGGGACCTCCACGATAGACTCCTCATTTTACATATTAGGCACAGAGAAGTTAAATGTTCATAGGTTCATATGAGTAGAAAGGAGAAAGGACCCCTCAGGCCATGTGGTTCTGAGTAGCAGAGCCTGACCTAAAACTCAGATTCTCTGGCTCTAACAATAATACTCTTTCCACTCTACCATTTTTGATGGTCCAAAGTCCCCCCCCCCTCTCCTCCATATAGGTGAGGCTGATTCTCTTCCTGAAAGCCTCACATCTTGATTTGACTAAGAGGACTGAGGCTTAATCCTCTGGATGAGGATTCTTGGTAGTCTCAAACCTTTGGACATAGCTTCCTCCTCACCAAAAGGTATAAAAAGGTTAGCCCTTATGAAGTTGGGTGTCCTTCAGACTTGGCAGATGTCCCAAGGCCCTGGAAGTCTCCAACCCTTGCCTTGATCACCACAGGATTTTTCTTATGGAAGCTAAAGGGCTTCTTCTATGTAAGTTGAGTAATGCATCCTTGTTGAATATTCTTTCTATGCTATGGCTTAGGAAAACTACTTTTGTTAACTGTTGAATGGTGTACCAGTTTCTCACTTTATTCCAATAATGGATCTAAACTACCAGGAGACCAGCCCAAGTCAAGGTTCAGCCCATGACATACCACTTCTGCTTGTTGATTGCACCTTAAACTTTTGGGGAAGCCTAAAGTAGGACACTCTGCAGTCTTGATGAATACACTTTCATGCTTGTTTAATAACTGGTGCAATTTGTCTAAGGTACATCTTGAAAGCACAAGAATGAATGGAATGTTATTTCACATCCTCTTGGGGGTGGGAGGAGGGAAGTAGATTGGAGAAGCAGTGTCAATGGAAAAGGTTATTCATAGAGTTCAATTTTAGATTTTTTTATTCCCCTGTATAAATTTGTCCATGAACACAAGGATATTGTCTGGCCGTTTATCATTCCCATTGAGCAGTGACCTAGCAGAGAAGGGATACTTTACTTATTTATGAAGAATAATTAGTTATTTGCTGCAGAGAGGGAGCAAGGCATTCTAATAAAGCTTTGCATTTTAAAGGCTAAAGTGAGGGAGAGGAAACAAATGTCAAATTTTCAACTATTTCCATTTAGATGACTTCATACTAAGAAGATAAAATGTTTCCTCAAACATATGGGAGTAAAGGTGGCTCTGAGTTGAAATGCAAAATAACATTTTTTTGTGGGTTTGTTACTCTTGAAATTTGAGCTTTTAAATCAGCAATCATTTTACCATCACATATCTCGTAAGCACACAAGCTATCAAATTTCTTGTAAATTATATACCTGATAAAACTTTAACTATTCAGAACCTATAGAAAAGGAGTTTTCTATATAGAAAAGTTTTCTGGCTAAGTGATATTTACCCTTTTTTTTAAACAATAACATTTCACTGATTTGAACTATTTTAGGTGAATTTCTTTCTAAAATGTGTTATAACACTTCTTTTTCTAGGTAAATGGAGGAATTGGATATAATTTTACTTTTCTCAATGAGTCAGAATCATGACTAAGAATTAAATTTAATGTTGCAATATGAATGTTTTCTGAAATATATTCTCATTAGTATACAGATGTTTGTCATCCCCCCGAGTGATGATTTCATATTGCCTTTTCTTCAGTTCTATTGTCTAGTTTTTTAAGATTGTTATTTTTGTCTTCTACCTGAATGCTAAGCATTAGCTGTTATGAACAACTAGATTGCCCAGTGGTTAGAGATCTGGAACTGAAGTCAGAAAGACCCAAATTTAAATTCAGCTTCCCATACTTAGTAGTTATGTGAATATGGACAAGTCACTTAGGTCACTTATATCTGCCTGCTTCTGTTTCCTCATTTTTAAAATGGGGAAAATAATTGCACCTACTTTCCAGGCTTCTTGTGAGAATAAAATGAGATAACATTTGTGAAGAACATTGCAAACCTTGAAGTCCTATGTAACTGGTAGCTAGTTCTTAATGTTACTGCCCATGTTATTATAGGCCAACACAATCACCTTAAGAAATACGTTCCTCTCCTACACTTTAATTGTCCCCTTTAAAAAAATCTATTAACTGAGGAACTGGGTAAATACACTCATTAAAATTGTTGGCAAAGTATGAGTAAATGGACTATGAATATGAAGATGTAACACAGTTCATGAACTTTTGTGTGTAGACATTTTGACTTCACTTTTGGATAGTCAGAAGGCTTCTTTCTTGATTCATAGGTGTGCTCCTGTGCAAGGATGGGAATTATGCTCTGAATAGATGATGTCAGAGAAAAGGCACATAAAGCTTCAGTGAACCAGCTAGTAGTTTTAAGTGTGTAAAAAAAGTCAGCCTAAACATTTGCCAGAACTGGTGGTTAGTAGTATCATGATTCGAGTATACAATTTACAAATTTGCTTGATTATTTCTCTGGTGAAAGTTATGGATAGGTCTTGGTTAGTCAAAATACATTGAAATAGATAAATTCACATGTCTACATTTTGATGGTTTTCCTTTTAAAAAATGACCATGTGACCATTTTTCTAAAAAATTTAGATTAAGAACAAAGATGTATGATAATTTAATAGGAATATTTTTCCTTCAGCTAATTGTTCAGTATCATGAAATTGGCTAAGACACCTTGAAAATGTATTAAATAGAGACGTATCTTGAGATTTGTGTGAAGGTATGTAAACGGCCAGTAGGTGATCCCTCTACTTTCCCCAAGTGTCTATTCATAGCCAAAGAATCTAATTTTTCTGTTTTTTTTTAATTAATCCGGTCTTTGGATTAACAATGTCATATCCCCTTAACCACAGGCATGTAAATCTCAGGATAGACAGCTGCTTGGATGTCCTAGACTGGGACTGCTGCCCTCAGCAAACATTTCTGATTCTCCTACATGGTCACTTGGCAGCCGACACTCACACCCATATGGTTAGATGGCAAGATGCCTGTTCACAAGTTGGTCAAACTGTTCCACTAGGGCATAGGTGCCAAGCAAATATGGGTTTAGTTGGGCAGCCTCCTTAAAAACACAGATTCCATCACTTCAGCATGAAGTCTTTCCTCCATGACAAGTTTTCATTGTAACAGTAAATTCATTTGACCTTTAGATGCATTTCCTATAGTCTCTAGGATCCTGTATCAGAAAGGATGAGTAAAGAAGATGGAGGTCTTTCATAGCTATCAAAAAAGTGGGTGTCATTGAAGATAGTGCATTGTGAAATAGGTCACCTTCAGGCTTCATGCTATGTGAAAAGCTCTATGAACTCAAGATACAGTGATCTGGTGGGAAGAACACTAAACGCACCATGACATCCCAAGCCGATAACTCAGCTTCCTCTCTCTTAATGGCATCATTGACTTGTAAAACAGGAATGATACCATGGTTTGAAGATAAATGAGATAATTTATATACTCTGAAAGATACATAAAGTATACATATAAATATATACATACATATGCACATATACATACATACACATATAATACTTTTGACAGTTCAGGTCCAAGTATACAATTTTCCTCATTACTATAACAGCACAAGATAGATGGATACACACACACACACACACACACACATATATATATATATATATATAGATATATAAATACATATGTGTGTATATGTATATACATAATGGGGTATATGTAATATATAATGAGATAGATATGCAATACATATATACATATACACATATTTATATAATATGTATATATATACATGCATATGTATATATCCAATATCTTTTTCCAAATTAGTAATGAAGGAGAAATAGTACACTTGGAGTAGAACTGGCTAAAGTATTTAACACCATGATGTAACCCATGCACATTCAGACCTTTCGAATGGATTCAGCCCTATTTTTTTAAAGCTGCCATTTAGTGGTATTTATAGGGAAAAATTTTAGTTCGAAATGGCCAGAGTGAAGCCCCAGAGGCCATATGGGCTAAAAACAGAGAACATGTTAGAGCCAGAAGGGTCCTTAGAGATTTGATGGTTCAGTCCTCTCATTATATATATGATAAGAGGAGTCAAAAAGAATCTAAGTGATTTGTTTAAGGTTGCATAGAATTTAGACTAGACTCCATATATAGTGATTCATAGATAGAAATTTAAGAAACGTTGATAGTTCAAGAAAACATACTTTTCAGTGTTGTTTCCTTTTCATTGTTTAATCAAGCCTCCAAATATTTAAGAGGTTGACTAGAAAATGAATTTTAAAATATTCAATAGGATTTATTTTAGTGGAAAATATATTTGGTGGCTGTCTTTATATTTATTTTTTTTAATTCCCTTTCTTCTTTGTCCTCTTTCTTGGGTAATATCTTGGGACAATTTCTTGGCAATCATATTGAATTTGGTTGTTTTCTTTCTAATGAGGTCAAAGAATTTTCATTTGCATAAAAGGAAAGAAAGTTGTCCAGATTCCAGAAACACTTACTGCTCTAAGTGTGGGATAAAACCTTAATGCCACCTCACTCCTAAATAATACAGATTTATTAAAACTGGCATGACTTTTTGACCATTTTTATTGAAGCAATTTTGAATAAATCATATAGAAGAATCACAGGTAAAGGAGTTTTAAGTGACTTAGTGGCCTATTTCTGCTGTGACCATTACCTTTCTCCTGTCTGATGAGTCACATGTTTCATATTTCTTCTTTGGATAAATCTTTGAATTAAATATCTAATGTGAAAATAAGAGAAAAAAGTAAGTACAAAGGTGACAACAATGAAAAGTTCATTGTACTAGACTGAGTCACTTGGATGGCCATGATGCTCATTTTTTAAAGATCTGGAAGCAGAAACGGATGTCATAAATTAACTTCTCTTGTGCATTAATAGATCATAATGCAAACATGCTGCCAAAGCACTCATATTTTTAATGGCATTTTCTATTCTGGTGAATATTTGTGACCCTCTTCAAAATTCTGCTACTTGGTGACGCTCTTGGTAGCATCGAGCCTAGTTTTCCACCAAACTTATTGGAGTCTTAAGTTTCTACTTTTCTTCAAAACATTATTGGAACAGTTGTTCCTCTTAAGAACAAGTGTCTTCTAAATGCTAGATTCCTCCCAGCCTTCTAGACCAGGGCTCAAGGAAGCCTGGGCTTCTTAATGAAAAGATAATAGTGTTTATATTTTTGGTGAGGGGTAAAGCAAGGAAGAGAATTGTAACATTGGGGAGTGGTAAAGAATCTTACAGACCATCCAGTCTGACCAGTATCTGATCAGGAGCCCTTCTCATGCAGCATGTTGAACTGTTTTGGATCTTGTCTGACTTCTCTATCATGCTCCAGAGCTGGTTACCTCCTCCTAACCTTGCCTCCCCTCCTCCTTTCAGCTTTGTTTCCTGTGTTGTCTAGTTAGATTGAAGACTTCTAGAGGGCAGAAACTGCCTTTCTTTTTCGGTTTTTATTCTCAGCACTTACCCCAGTGCCTGGCATATGGTAGGTACTTAATAAATGTTTGTTATTGACTGGCATGACCAAAAATTGATCAACCAGCCTCTAATTGAATTCCTCCAATGTTGTTTTTCACTGCTTCCTCAAAGCCGTCCAACTGACTGGAATCTCACTACTTTTTTAAAGGCATTTTCCTCTTGCCAATCATTTTTGTTCTCTCTTTCTTAATTTGAAGTAGAGAAAACAGAAACAAAATAGAAACTGAGTAGCTGTACAAACATAAAATCAAGGCCTTTTGAGTTGGAAGTATTTAATCCATCTCATACCCAAAAGGAATCCCCACAACTTCTCTTTATCAACAACAAGAATCAGCCCTTCTATCCAAAAAAGAAGTCCCATCCCCAAACAGGTCTATACTTCTAGTCATATGCTTACCGCCCCCCCCCCATGTAGCTCATATTTCACTTTATTGTCAGTAACAATCCTTACTCTATGTTCCATGGTGGAGCCAATTTGAATTTATGAGTTGATTATTAAATTAGCAACGTAAGCACCTCAAAAGACAGCAAAGGTTACACCCATCAGGATTGGTTTACTATTTTGTTGATTGTTTAGATTTGAGAAAGTGATGGAGAAAATATTAATTATGCAGAGTAAACAAAATTGTGTCCTGGTTTTGGAAAGTCAGTTGTTAAAGATTTACACTTTAGCCTTTAAGACATCCTTTTAAGGATTCAGAAACTCTTTTTGAAACATATAGTTACCTGTGTCAATTTCTTAGGGAATATGGTAGATAGGAGTTTGAGTCAGGAGACAGAAGTTTGTATCCTGACTCATATACTTAGTGGCCGCCTGAACCTGAGCAAGTCACTTGCCTTCTCATACTCTCAGCTTCCTCATCTATAAAATACATGTAATAGTACTAGCTCCCCCCAAATTGTGAGAATTAAATGATATAAAATATATAAAATGCTTTGCACCTGAAAGTGTTATATAAAGTTATCTATTGTCGTCGTCATCACCTTCACCACCACCACCATCATCATTAATATTATTTATTACCCTTGTGCTGGGTTATCTTGTGACAGAGAGAGTCCAGGAACATTTTGTAATTTCTCCCTCTTCCCTTGCCTCTTATGCTGTCACTCATGAAAACAAAGAAATTCCATATATAATAGACCTAGTATATTTAGATAAGCTCCCTACTTGCAAACACATAGTTTGCAATATCTCAGATCAATTTTTAATTAAAAGAGGGAGGGAAACAAAACAGAACCCTTTGATGTGTAACTGTTAGTCCCAAAGATCTTTGTAAGTCTTAGGAATCATAAAATATCATGATTTCTCTGGTAGAGATCCCCACAAATCTCTTTTTACCCCTGCTTTTCTTCTCTTTCTCTCTCTCTCTCACTCTTTTTTCCCCCGCCCACCTTTCTACCCCTCACTGTCTTACCACCCCTCCTCCAATTTTCTGCTACTATTTTCTTTAACAAAATGAACCATCTCAAGGCCTCTTCATCCTCAGTACCATTTTTCCTCTTCAAGGTGAGGAACAATTAATTTCTCTTTCCAGTGCCATGGCATTCTGTGTCTACTTCTACTTTTATCTCTTTTATTTCAATTTCCTCCACTCTTCACCAAATACCAGAGAGGCTTTCTAATGGAATATATAGAAGAAGCCAAGACACCTATACTCATTATATTTCTTTCTCTATCCAAAATATATTTGTCCTTGAAAACTCATGCTATATACCAAAATGTTCATAAAAATACTTATATTCATATTCAGGAACATACTACATTATGTAATCATTTCTAAAAAAAACCAAACTAAATTCCTTGTGCATCTATATCAGTTATTTTTCTAGATGACTGCCCTGTTGCTTCCTCATCAGAAGCATTTGTGATATCATTGTCGGCTTTTGTTCTTGGCAGCCTCCCACCCATCTTGAGTGGACTTCTACTTTAGAATTTAAACCATAGGATCCCAACTATACCTTTTATTTTTTACCAAAGCCTTTTCAATCTGCTTTCTCCATATTGAGGATATATATATATACACATCAAATTATCCCCACTTTTCCCTTCTTATTCATCTAAGAATCCCAAGATGGATCAGTTTTTTTCTCACAAGGTTCCAGTTGCTTCTGCTTTAACGAAACAGTCTCTACTTATTGTTCAGAAGTAGGTCTTGAATTCATATCGATTCCTTCACTTTTTAAAATAAGAGAATGATCATTTCATTATAAAACATGTGAAATAGATATAAGGTCAATAGAATCTTTTAAAATCCACATCAGGATCCAGGTTAATTTAAGCATTCTTCTCTGTTTGGTCTGTGCCGTTCTTCATATCAGCAATATTTAGACTTAGAAATGATACCTTCCTTTTGGATATGCAATATAATTTATGCAGTCTCTGCTCTGCATTTAATTCCAGTGTTCTCTTTTTCCTTTTTTAAACTATAGACTGTTATGTGAAGATAAACTATTATTATGTCATATTGTATTATAGTTATTAGGCATTACAATTGTCCCTATATATACTTTACTAGAGAATCTAGAAGCCTGAGTCTAATTCACCCCCACCCCGCTCCTCAAATGGTGCTTTTTCTTTTTTAAAAATTCATTTTATTTTTTATTTTATGAACTAAAATAAGCACTTCTATAACATAGTATAAAATGATTTCACATGAAACTTCAAATCTTACATACAACTTGCTATTCTTTTAAAATATATAATATTTTTGAAATTATATATTTATCATGGCGGAAGTTGAAATCCTCCTTAACAATCATATATGCAAGGCTCATATATCTTCTTTTATATCTGTAATAAACAGGTCAGATCCCATCTCACCTGATCCAAAGGGACTCTCCAAATTCTTTGGCTACCCATTTTATTCTATCAAGTATCCTTTAAGTGGACCATTTGTTATGTAGATTTCTGTTGTAATGATATTTTCAGTATCAGTATTAGAGACACAACTAATGTAATAAGTCCCTGAAATTCTCTCTGTTACATTCTGGCATCTATCGTAATTGAAATAATGGTGAAATTGAACATATTTGACATAATGACAAATATGAAAATACACAACTCTCTGTGTTCTACAATTTAGGATTTTCATTTGGAACATTTTTCTCCCCTTATTCCAAATCACAAGAATCAGGATCTATAACACTGAAAAGTTTAATAATAAAAAAAAAATTTGAGACACAACAGCTTGCAGTGCTTCACAGCAGCTCAGCTTTTTTGAATTTTTTTTTTCCAGAGCATATTTTTCAAGAGATCCTAAAAGGGTGTTCAAAAAGGATGAAAGCTACATGATTAAAATGAAGCATGGTAAAATGTTTAACTGGCATTTATGCTACATAGTCTCTATACTCCTAGCCTAATCATCTTGTATTGTGTCTGACTGGTTTATAGTAGTTTAGAGTTTCTTGGCCAGAAAGGACCTTGTGAGATGATTTCTTATTAGAAAAAGTATGAATTGCTGCAACATTTAGATACAAACTGATTGCAACAAGTTCTCTTAAATAATATGGAAAAATAAACAATATACATCAATGATGGTTCCATGATTTTTTAAAAAGTGTTTCTATTCCTTTGGACCATGCAGATCACTGCCCATCCATATTTTCTCATTCTGTACAGGTCTCAAGTGTGCTTATAAATGCCCCTTTGAGAATCTACCCAATTTACTAAAGGCTAAGGCAGGAGGTCTTAACCTTTTCTGTGTCATGAAACTCTTTGGTAGTCTGGTGAAACCTATGGACTTCTTTTCAGAGTAATGTTTTAAAAGTATAAAATCAAATAGTTAGAATTCATTGCAAAGGAAATAAAAGGTTAGTAAAAATGAAGTTGTCTTTTTTGCATCCAAATTTACAGAACCCCTGAAATTTATCCATAGAATGATGGAACCCAGGTTAAGGAATTTTAAAATTTTTTTTCTGTTCCTTACTTAAAAATGAAACACTCAGGATATTCACCTGCTGTGCTTTGCTCCCACTAATAGAATTTTCCATGCCCTTTCTCAATCAAGACCACATTCCTTTGATGATTTCTTTTATAATACTTTTGCACAGAAGTTATCACTGGCAGTACACTACAGCCTACTTAGGGCTTTCATGTTCTTGTTGTGTTCAGTCAAAATGACATGCCTGAATCTTTGTGACCTCATCTTGGCAAAGATGCTGGAGTGACTAGTCATTTTCTTCTCCATCTCATTTTACAGAGGAAGAAACTGAGATGAGCCAAGTTAAGTGACTTGCCCAGAGTCACCCAGATGATGTGTCTAAGGCCAGATTTGAACTCAGAAAGAGGAGTCTTTTTGATTCCTGGCGCCACACTCTATCCACTATGCCCCTTAGCTGCCTCCATGTTCCTCTGTATTACCCTTTAAGTCATCCCCTAAAGGGCAAGATGGAACCCCTATTAAAATCATCAGATCATATATTTAGAACTGGTGGGAGCCTCATATATCATGTAATTTAACCCCTATGCCTTGTTTTATAGATGAAGAATCTGATGCTCAAAGAGATCAGTGACTTTTCCAAGGTTACAGACAGAGCATGTATCAGAGAAAGAATTTTAAACCAGATCTTCTACACTCAAATTCAGAACATTTTCCACTTTATCCTGCTATCAAGTATATAGGGAAGTATGTAGTCATGCTGGGGATTGGTGTGAGATGCTGTCCTCTATACTAGTAACAGGGTGAAGGGATTACAAATCATTCCTCTGATGTTTGAATTTTAACTTATTTCTGTGTTCTAAATTAATAATCCAGTCATTTACATTGTCTTGTTCCTCAGTAGTGTAAAATTCCCCTTTTAGATACTCATGAGTTATGGCCGTAAGTGTTTCTTTCTCATAGGGTTTTATTTCTTCTATCATTTATCTGAATAAATGGAGAAGCTATTGGCTCAAGGGCTTAGAAAAGGAATCTAGAAATAATTGGAGCTGAGAATAGATCATTTTATCTTTGTGATCTATAAGAAAATTACAGCTCACTTTAATGAGATCTGTAGCATCATCACCTTTGACCTTATAGTGAAAAACCTCCTCCAAGTCATTTAACCTATTATTACTTCAGCTTCATTTCTCTATCAATAGTAATGTCTCTAAATCCTCAGAGAAAATTCTGATGGAGCCTTACTTAGGAATTCAATTTGTTGGCTAGATAGCAACTTACTCAGGATCACTAGTGATATTGGAAGGAATTTTAAACTCCATTTGCAAGTTCTCCCAAAGCTTCATGAATATAATCTGTTTAATGTAATTTAAAGACTTGGCAGTTACCACTTAAGCAAGGGAATCTCTAGAAATTGTTCAGAACAGTAGTCATCCTACCATCTTTGCTTTAGGTAGGGTCACTAACACCTCCCCTGGAGCCAATGTAACTTCAAAAAATCCTGTTACTGTCTTAGATGCCACCAACCATAATTATTAACCTGCTGCTACTTAAAGGCAGTTTGGCCCAAGGTCCATGAGAACAGCAGTGTTCCCCCAACCAACAGCCCTACTCCAACAAGAAGTCATCTTCCAAGAAAATAACTCTTGTGGAAAGGGGACCTATTATTTCTACTACTGTCAATATCTGCTTCCAGTCAACTGCTATCAGTGGGGTAAATAAGTCAGCCTAGATAAAGCAGCAAGGCATACTGAGATAGACAAGAGGTAGCATGTACAAAACAGATGCCCAAATACTGCTAATGCCTCCAACTACCACCTCCTCTGTGACTGGTGAGAATAACATAGTACTCTCCCCTCCTCCTGCCCCCATATACATAACAGCTAATTATAGGCATTATGTCTAACCTCTTCCCTGTATCCAAGGTCAGTTCCTTGTATGATGGGTCTTGGAGTATGACTCTACAGGTTTAGCCATTCTTATTCTTAACAACCATATTTGTTAAAGAATCTGAAAATAAAATTCTTACTACTGAAATTCTTGGCACTGTTAAGTGGTTCATTGGATACGCTTAATACATTTTTATTGACATCTTTTTTTAGTGTGAAAATTTCTCCCAGTATCCATCTCACTTCCCAAGAACCATTCCATCTAACAGATTTTTTTTAAAGAAAAGAAGAAAAAAAATCTATAAAATTAATCAGTGCATCTAAAGTCTGAAAATATAAGCAATGCTCCATACTCATGGTCTTCTCACTTCTGAAAAAGACTAGTTATCTCTTTGGGAGGGCAATAGTTGTTTGTAATTGTGCAACATTCACTTTTGATTGTTTCATGATTGCTAATGGAGTCAGTTTGTGTATTGTTTTCCTGCCTATGTTCACGTCTTTTTGCATGGGTCCATGTTTCTTTGTATTCATCATATTAATAATATAATATGGCATAGTGATATTACTACAATTTATTTAAATATTCCTCAATCAGTAGGCATCTACTTTGTTTCTCATTCTTTTCCACTCCCCAGTGTACTGTTCTAAATATTTTGGTAAATATTTCTTATCAGTAACCTTCTTGGGAAATATTCCTGGTTGTGGAATCTCCAAGTCAAAGAATATGGCATTTTAGCCAATTTATTTGCATAATTCCAAATTGCTTTCTAAAATGGTTGCATTGATTCCCCCAACAATGTACGGCTGCCACAACAACAAATTAGTGTTCCTACCTTTCCACAATTCCTCCAGTGTCTTACTATCCCCATATTCTATATGCCAATTTTATAGAGTATGATGACCACTGTAAGTTTCTAAAATATCAAATTCACCGATAAAGAGCTAGGACTTGTTGTCATTGAAACTATTATTGTTTTCTTTTTTTTTTTGTATTTCTATCTTTATTGTCTAACTCAGTTCCTAATTTGTAGTTAATAAATAATATACATTTTTTGACAAATGAATACATTTCCCTCATTATAAGTGACTCAGAGCATTCTTTCATACGGTTGTTAATAGTTTACAATTCTTCTTTCGCAATGTGTTTACCCAAGTCCTTCGACTACTTGTTTATCGGTGAGTGGACAGAAATGACTTTATCAATGGAAATGACATGAAAGAAGATGCGTTACCTTGCACTGAACCCTAAGGTCCACTGGGCCTTTCCATCTGACTTGTAATTGAGACCTATATGTATTATCTCCCCAACAGATTGTGAGACTCTGGAGAGCAGAAACTGTCATTCTTTTCTAATTCTATCCCCAAAGCTTAGTATAGTGCTTTGCACAGAGTAGGCAATTAATAAGTGACTTTTATTTATTCATTCATGGTTGTCCTTTGCCAAATCATACCACAATAAGCAAAATTATTCATTGATGTATAAATTGTTTGCATACATTAGTGCCAATTAATCTTTCTATGGCAATAAAATGAAACCTTCTATACTTTGTCACTTAAAAAATTATCAAGTATGATCCATATGTGAAATTAAGGAAGCCACATGCAATCTCCAAATGATTTATTTCAATTGCAATTGCTGGTTTTCAGGTGTTTGTAACTTAGCCATTAAAAAAAGAAACATTACTAACTGATATCAAAAATCTCTAACCAACAGGAATTGTAAAAGAAAATATGATTAAAGACTCTTTCCCACACACACCTTTTCCATTTTGTCCTTTTTTTTCTCCCTTATCCCTTTCCAAATTTATAGATACAAAGTGGAAAAAAAGATAGAAGGCTTAAGGTCTTGAGCATAACTTATTGGAACCTATAACTGGAAAATAACTTTGCTTTCAAAGACAAACATAAGTTGTTTATCTATGCTATAACCAATTGCCAAGGTAAATAAATAGAAGCAAAGTTTGAGATTCTAATTGTTAGTGGAGAGACCAGCTCATCTCATGAATGACTGTGAACATTTATTGCTGATGTCCAGAATGATGTAGAGATTGCCCAGTAAAATGTGCATCTCCATCCACACACACAAAAAGAAACCCAACAACAATGCCCATCTTGAATAGATTAGTACCTACATTTTGTAAATTAGACCTTAAATTTGAACTTCCATACAATCAGTTTCTTGAGTTCCTAACTCGGTTGCCAGAGTAACCTGAGTTGCCTAGAATTGGGGAAAGAAGACTAAATCTGCAAATGGGAATTGAATAGCATTTTATTTTCTTTTCACCAAACACTATAGCTTTCAGTAGAATTAATCTTCAGTGTATAATCCTAAATTTTCTCCAACTTCCTTGCTTCTGATGGTTTTCAAGCACTGTTATTGTTTCCCAGGACCTTCCACTTGAATTTCATCCATTTGAATTTCATCTCTTCAGACTTTGTCGCATCCTCTCCAAATACCCTCCTTTTCCCTTACCTTACTTCCCAAATATACACATACAAATTCACCATTAAACTCTGTCATTTTAACCTTCTTGCTACTTCCAGCCTGAGGGACCTTTGGCAAGTTGCTCAATCATTCTGGGTTTCCTCACCTGTAAAATAAGAATGTTAGATTAGATCTCTTATAAAAACCATTTTAACTCGATATCAAAGATGCTCAGAATTATTTGCACTTCTTAGATTTGCCTTTTATTTTCCAATGTGACAATTAGAATAGCTGACAAACTATTTCACTTTGCTAAAGTTTAATTTTAAAAAAGGCAGCCTCCTGCCTCTCCTTCCCTTCCTGACCTTTCAAAGGCGGACTGTAGAGATGATGCCTCTGGCATCACAAAGAAGTGCATTTTGAGAGATGGGATTTTAGACCACATGCTAGAGGAGGGTGCGTATCTTTGACAGATATGAGGGTTGACAATTCTTGAAAAAAATAACCATAGAGTATGCTTCAATATTTTATATTTGTTATTTAGAAGTGGAATTGACTATAAAAATGATTTAGTCTACTCATTTTATTTTACAGATGAAAAGTTGAGGCTGAGGCTGTAAAAAATTAAATAACTTGCCCAAGATCAAATAGGTTGTAAGTAGCAAAGCAAAGAGTCAGCCCAAGGTCCCTTGACTCCAAGTCTAGAGTTTTGATAATAGGACTGTGCCTACATGTATAGATTGAGCTTTAAGTGATGCAGTGGATAGAGTGCCAGGCTTAGTGTCGAGAAGACTCATCTTCCTGAGTTCAAATTTAGCTTCAGATTCTTACTAGCTACATAACCCTTAGTAGCTACTTAACCCTGTTTGTGTCAGTTTTCTCATCTGTAAAATGAACTGGAGAAGGAAATGGCAAATCATTGCAGTATCTTTGCCAAATGGGGTCACAAAGAATTGGACATGACTGAAATGACTGAACAACAATAAACACAATAATAGTTTTATAAGCAGTTCTAAAAGCAAAAACAAAATAGTTCTGTAAGTATAAACCGTGCAATGGATTAGTGAGAAAGGCTAGAGAGAAGGGAGTAAAATGCCCTGTATAGGATAATATTCCCAAAATTAAAGTACTACTAGCTGTTATTACTATTAATATAATCTTCAGGAGCAAATATTTTCATCAAATCATTTATACACACACATATATATATGTGTGTGTATGTGTATGTATGTATGTATATGTATACATACATATACAGACATATAAATATATTCATCTCTGCACCAAGAACAAAAAAATATTTCTGATATCCCAGAGATGATTCGGACATTTGAATGAGTCGCTTGGTGCAGATCTTTTCCAGTCCCAGAATGTAGAAACCTACCTGTCTCTATTTCAATCCTTCTTTCTCCAGGTAACACCATGGATAGAGAGCCATACCTACGTCAAGGAGATCTGAGTTCAAGTATCACATCTGACACTAACTTTTTCACACTGGATAAATCACCTAATCTCTTTCTGCCACAGACCCCTTTATCTATACAGTCTGGATAATTAAAGCACCTGCTTCCCTGATATTATGAGTATCAAATGAAATTAAGTGCTTAACATAGTGCCTAGCACGTAGTAGTACTTCGTAAAACTTGTTTACTTATTTCTCTAGAATAAGGTCAGTTTTGACATCTCAAAAAAAGATAAAAAAAACAAACAAA
Source organism: Potorous gilbertii (assembly GCA_028658325.1). Taxonomy (NCBI): domain Eukaryota; kingdom Metazoa; phylum Chordata; class Mammalia; order Diprotodontia; family Potoroidae; genus Potorous; species Potorous gilbertii. Next base: position 27,019,529 of record CM053774.1, on the reverse strand, counting down.
AAAATAGTGTGTGTAGCAATTCTGAATTTTAATGTGATAAGGATATGTCTTTTTCATGATGTCTTTTCTCTTATGAATTAACATGGTTCTTTTATATATTAGCCTGCCACTTTCATTGTTTCCCTCTTGTATTATTTTCCTTTGTTGCACGGTTTAATAGTTTTGTAAAGTTTATTCCCCCCTACTGCTCAATAGCTTTTTATACTATTTGTTGTTCTTTGTGTCTTGCTGGGGTGCAGTTTAATGAATTATTTTTCAATGAGTGTGATATGATTTTTACATCCTGCCTATGGAGATGGTGATTTTAATATAGTATTTGTTTTATTCTGTATCCTTGCTCAATTTCTCTTAGCCCAGTCATTTGATTGGTGCTTGTTTCCGAGTGGCATAAGGTGCTGGCCTCCTGTGCTCCATGCCATGCATGTAATGGTCTCCTTTATTGCACGACTAATTCTTTATATCTTCTAATCTCATTCCTGGATCTTTATTTTCAATTCCATTACCAACAGTTTGACTTTTATGCCAACATCTGTACATTTGCTTTGCATTGAAATTCCAGGAATAACATTTCTGCTGCCGGTGGTCCATATTGCTCCGTAATTGACTCCACATCCTCCCAGGATGTGTTTTGTAAGGTGATTTACCATCCCTAGGCTTTTGTTAGACTAGAGCTTATGTGGAACTCAGCAGGGATGATTCTGGGTTTCTTTTTAAAATCCTTTATCTTCTTTTGTGTTTCTTCCTCCTCCTTACTACCTGCGTTTTTTGCCTTCTACAATTCCTTCCATTTAGTCTAGTAAACATTTAGGGGTTTTCTTTTATGTTGACTATACACTATGTATCTAGTTGATATTCTAAACCACCACTCTCTTTTTCTCATTCATCACTAACTTATATTTCTTATGCTTACACCCATGTGTATGCACATACCTGGATACATGCATATATACTTACATGATAAGGATAAGATAGCAAGTGTCTCAGGCCAGATTTGAACTAGGGAAAATGAGTCTTTTGTCTCCAGGTCTTGCACGCTGTGCACTATGGTGCCACCTAGCAGCCTTTCTAAAAATATTCTTATTCAAAGAGATGATCCTAGTAGTCTGGCAGTACACTGTAGCCTTCTTATGGCTGCCATGTTCCTCTAGTTTTGTTTTGTTTTGTGTTTTTCTGTGGTAAATAGCTGTTTCAGTCATGTCTGAGTCTTCATGACCCCATTTGGGGTTTTCTTAAACAAAGATATTGGAGTGGTTTATCATTTCCTTCTCCAATTCATTTTTCAGATGAGGAAATTGAGGCAAAGGGAATCAAGTGACTTGCCCAGGATTGTACAGTTATTAAGATTGAGGCTGGATATGAACTCAGGAAAACTCATCTTCCTGACTGCAGACCCAGTAATCTGTGCACTATGGTGCCACCTAATGGCCCTCATAAAATACATATATGGGAACTTTTATAGAAATTAGACCTTCTGTAGAGCACTACTATGTTGGCACTAGGAACTGGGAGGATTAGGAAATGTTTCATGTAGTGAATAGTAGTGCTTGAAATAAAATAATAATATTAGCTCAAATTTACATATTGCTTTAAGTTTGAAAAGTACTTTACTTATGTCATCATATTTATTCTTAATAACTCCATGATGTCAGTACTGTTGTTACCCCCATGTGTGTATATGTGTGTGTATGTATATGTAAATGGAGAGAGAGAGAAAGAGACAGAGAGAGAGACAAAGAGAGAGAGAGAGAAAGAGAGAGAGAGAGAGAAACTGAGGGTTAGGAAGATTAAGAACTTCACCTAAGACCAAACAGTTACTAAATGCCTGGGACAAGATTCAAATCCCTATCTATCCTAATTCCAGATCAAGTTCTTTTCCAATCTGTTACCCTGAAAGAGATCTGGGTTGTGAATGAAAGTGCTAGGATTTCTAGTCCAGAGATTACTAGTCCAGATAACCTTATACAGATGCTTTCCCTCTCTGTGATTCTGTTCTCTCATCTCTTAAATAAGGAGATTGGGGAAGGGACTCTATCATCTCTAAATTCTCATTGAGTTCTAGCATTCCATAGATGAAGGGACATTATTTCTTTAATGTCAAAAAAAATTGAAGCTCCTCATTTTTGAGTGATCAAATTCCAGGCACTGAAATTTCATCTCAAGGCTTCTGTCTCCACTTAGGGAAATAGCCCCATACTGACATTTTGTGACGGTGTGATTTAAAAGTTACCATTCCTCTGTGGATGAGCTAATTCACCCTAAATTCAAAATCGCAACAAACTAATTAAATAAAGTATTTGCTTGACGTATATACAAAACAATCTTCTAAACTTAGCTTTTACCTAATGAAACTTGGCCTCAAAGACAAAATGAAAATAGGCACAAGAAGTTAGGAAAAGCCTGTTTTCAAGGTCATAAGCATCCAGGTACCCATTTGTTCTGATTATCAGATGCAATTTAAAAATTAATTCGAAATGTCTGGGTCATGGATATTATGAAAGCTTTTTTATTGTAATCCTGGACTAAACTTTATTATACCATAAAGAAGTCAACAGTCTTTAGGGAAAATTATAGTTGACGGGAAAATAAAATTGATGCCACATAGGGCTGAATATTATGCTACGCCAATGTCCACATAGTTATGTGTGTGCATGTGTGTGTACATCTATGTATATATTACTTTTCCTTTAAAATTGTATTTAGAGCCTGATAAAGGATATAACTTGACAACCTTCAAGATACATTCTTTCTATGTATGCCTAAAGACATAGCAGGTTTATGAGGCAGCTGGCTAGTGCAGTAGGTAGAACACTATAAACAAGAAGATCTGAGGTCAAATCTTGACTCACACAATGACTAGCTATGACCCTAGGCAAGTCATTTAGTCTATCTCTGCCTCCATTTCTTCATCTGTGAAACGGAACGATAATAGCATACATATCACAGGACTGTTTAAAACTCTCATTCCTTCATTGTATTTTATCTCGAGTAAGTGGCGAAACAAAGAAATACAGCTAAACTAATTCATACTAATATATGAATGATTGCTATATGAATCCTCTCGAAGGTACTTGACTTTTTAAAAAAAGATAATGCAGTAATAACATAGAATATTTAATTTGTATGACTTAAATGCAAAATTGCGGATAGCAGAAAGGAAGATCTTTTTAGGTATAAGTCCAATAAGAAACTGCCTGCATTATTCAATAAACGCATATAAGTCCATGTGTATTATACATACACACACCTATATAATACATATATAGAAATAGAGAACTTTCAATTACTTTTGCCTTTGCTAATCAGTGACCTGGAACACATTCTATGGAAACTCTAAATAAGGTATTTGTTGCCCTTCAAACCAGGAATTCATGATGACTTTGGAAACAATATAAATATGAATTATTCTTATAATCTTCATTATTCTCTGTTTAAATCAATTTTAGTTCAAAGTAGTGTGAAACAGAGATGGGATTTGACAAATATTCTTTGAAATATGCTTTATATTTGCATCTACTTTGTCAAGTCTTATCTATAGAATTATAGCAGTTAAAGAGAAGCCAAAAGATACTATTTATTAAGGTTTCTTGTTTTAATGCATAAGTTTTTATTTTTTAAATGTTTTTTCTTTTTATTTTATGGAATAAAAGAAGCCTTTCTACAACATAGTATAATAAACAAAATGATTGCACATGAAATTGCAAATCTGTCATGTACAACTTGTTCTTCCTTTTAAATATATGATAAAGTTAGCATGTAAATGTTTCTCCTTTTTTTTTCTTCCTCCCTTTCTATGTCCCCCCCCATACTCTTCACTGCCCTGGAAATGATGAATCCACAAGTAGCAAGAGTGAGCATCTCTGGGTCATTCACCTGGCTATACATATATATATGTATATATATATATAAATATATATATATATACATATATATATGGATATATAGATATATATCTATATATGTATAGATAGATAGATAGATAGATAGACAGCAAGTGGTTCAGATCAAGGCAACTTTTTGCTCCTTCTCTATTCTGTTTTAAGGGATATGAGTGAGTTGTCTTTGACCTGGAGAAAGAACCCAGTTCAGTGGTGGGAAGTTGTAGAGAGACAGCTTTAGGCTTACAATTTGTCTTTGTATTTGTGTGAGTATGGAGGAGAAATAAAGAACAGAGGACCTGAAATTAAGAGACCTCAATGATCATCTAGTCTTTACATTTTTCAGAGGGAGAGACTAAGGCACAGGAGGTTATCTGTCCTCCCATCTCTCAACTTTCCCAACCATCTCCCAAAAAACTGTTGAAGTAATCGTTCTTACACCTAAGTCTGACCCCATCATTTCTTGACTCAAGAAAGTCCCATGAATCCTTAGGATAAAATACAGATTTCTTAGCTTGAAAAACACTCACAACTAACCTCCAATCCACTTTCCTAGGCTTCCCTTCATGCATTTCAGGATAAACTGGCTTGCCTGCTATTGAGTTTAACATTTCATTCTTAAAGCACTCAAAAGAACTCATTCATTTTATCAAACTTGATCCCACCTACCTAAGATTAGCTTTCAGTCAACTATCTGTTATTTATGGCTTCATATATCAATTTGTGTATTTCTAGGTCCTTGTTCTCCTTTTTTCTACTAATTTCACTTTATATCACCACTTCTACCTTCAGAAAATAAGAAAAAATTAACTAAAGTTGACATTTTATTTTGTACTTACCCCCTATATCTTAAATAAGTCTTTGTTTTGAAATTCTGTAACATTTAAATTATTGGCAGGGAGGAAGATAGTTGTTTAGTGTTCAGTTATGTCTGACTCTTCATGTCCTCTGTTTAGGGTTTTGATGGCAAAGATAGTAAAATGGCTTGCCATTTCCCTCTCCAGCTCATTTTACAGATGAGGAAACTGAGGAAAATGTTGTCCAGGACAAAACCAGTAAGTGTCTGAGGCCAGATTGAAACTTAGGAAAATGAGTCTTCCTGACTTCAGGTCTGACACTCTAACTGGTATGCCACCAAACTGTACACACACACACACACACACACACACACACACACAAACGTACACCCACATTTTCAGATGTACATCTATTTATATTTGTACATATATATATATATATATATATATATTCAACAAACATACATTAAACATTTGCTAAATGATTTTAAGTCAGTCAAACCTAAACTATCTCTGACTCACAGGTCTGGGAACTTCTCAGAGCCTCAGGTAAGACTTATCTATTAAGTATAGAGTGTATACTTATAGACTAAGTAGGGTGGGGAATATGTGGTCTTCTAGGTCCTTGGGTGCAGCCTTTTGACTGAGTCCAAGTTTTACAGAACAAATTCTTTTATTAAGAGGATTTGTTCTGTGAAGTTTGGATTCAGTCAAAGGAGAGGACCTAGAAGGCCACATATGGTTCGTGATATAGCTTGGTGGAATTCCAAACTTAGAAAGAAAGAAAAAAAAGCAAATAGTCTCTGTCTTCAAATAACTTCCATTTTTCTGAGCGGAACAATATATAAATGCTTAAATGAAGGCAAGATAAATTGTCTAAGAGCAGCACCCAAGGGAATTAGGAAGGGCTTCCCATAGAAAGTGGTACCTGAACTGAATGTTGAAGGAAGCTAAGCATTCCCAAAGGCAGAGGAAGCCAGTCTAAGCCTGGGAGGACAGCTCCTTTAAGACACAAAGTAGGAGTTGGAGTGCTAATTTCAAGGAATTGCTGATAGGCCAGATTGACTGGAAATAGAATATGTGAAGGACAGAATGAGAAATAATTCAAGAAAGGATCACTAGGGTCTCACCATGAGCAACTGTAAAAGCCAAGCCATGGAAATGGTATTGTATCGAGTACAGAAAGCAAGAGAGTGGATTTCTCTTCATTCTTCTATCCACTAGCTTTTGGAAAGATGTACTTCCTTTTCCTCCCCATGAAGATGTGGCAAGTGGCTGGTTTGCTTAAAATTCTTCTTCCTTTTGATTCTCTGCACTCTTGTACCTTCTGTGCTCGTGAGAAGTGAATTAACCTGGTTCTCAGTTGGTATAAACCTTAAGTAATTCATGTATTTCATATCACAGTTACTGTACAATGTAAAATGTAAGATTGCAAAATTCTCATCAGCAGTAAATCCTTATGTATAAATTATATATTAGATCATTTTATATAAATCAGTATGCTATATATGTTGTGTGTGTGTTGGGCTTTCCTTTTTTATCAGCTGTTGCCTATTTATTTTTTCATTAATTCTAGCTCTTTACACTCAAGTGCCGAATGGTACATTTATACCTATGCAGTCTTTCAGATTTTCTAACAACATTATAGTTTAAAAAAATAAACATACTACCACAATTTGCTCTATTACAGAAAGGATGTTTCCTTCCTTTTTTCCCCTGTCATTTGACAGTAAACTTTGTTATCTATGAAACCAAATCATTTTGTGCATTATATGAGTCACTTGCTATTAGACTCATTTTTTGTGAAATTGAATTTGTCTATTTCCCTCACTAATGGGAATATGAGCTTATTGTTTTGGACTCCTGCTCAAAGGGAGTAGAGGTTGCTGGTGGCGTAACTGGAGGGAATCATTTTATTTCCTTCTATGCCATTTCTGTGTGGGATTCTTGAAGGACAGAAGATCCTTTCCCAGTAGGAGAAACTGGCTTTCCCTCTTGGTATAAGAAATCTCACACTTCAGCCGCTTTGACACATCACTGACTGTTAGAGAACATGGAGCCACTGTTTACTGCTGGTTCTCGAGTGTTAAACAGCCCTCCACTGCTTTTATTATACCATTAATTGCACTTAATGCAGCTGCATTTCTAGTACACTTGGCTAAGCTCTGAAAATTAAGTAGAGGGTACTTTGTTATAAAATTCACTGTAATGAGCTCTGGTGGGACAGGGTCTGTTAAGTTTGAAATTACCTCAGGCCATTTCCAAAGGACTTTTTAAAATATTTCACGTCTAAAAAAGTTTGTAACTAGATAAATAGCCAAGGAGACTGTTAGAATAGGCAGAGGGGAAACCACATTTCTCCACAGTACATCTTTGATAAAATATGAATGTTTAGAAGATATATAAAAGTCATGTTTGGTTTCTGTGTTCTCCTCTATCTATGGCAGTGGTTTCTCTCAAGATTTCTTGGCTGACAGGGTACAAGCACAAAGTATTTGCTTAACATTATGCATTTAATACCCAAGTTTTAGCTTTTTTGCTTTTTTAATGAAGACCATACATTCAGGAAACTAGGATAAACTCAGAACCCTCTCTGAGTGTATATAAATTGGTTCGAGAAAGGGTCACCCTTCTTAGAGCCTTCCCCCCTAAAAAACAAAGCTGAGTTAACTATGCTTTTACTATTAGACAATTACCTTAATATTATAGCTAACAACATGTGCTGAGTCTGAATTGCTTGTACCTGGCAAAATAGATAACTAGAACTGAATGGCTCACATTGCCCCAGTATTCCTTGGCTTAAAGGCTGCTGGGATGCTTTTTTTAGACAATAAAATCTCAGATTGACTAATTTACTGGGTAGCTTTACCCCACATCCAAGTAATCTTTACATACTCATTAGAAATAGGTCTAAAATGTATTCCCAGAGGACTCAACTGCAAAGGAACACACACATACCCCCCCCCCACACACACACACCTTCCCAGGATCAGCATCACTGGGCTTTAGATGCATTCACACAAATCAGGTGGAGGATCTTCTAGGGTTTTAGTGCAGCAATTTATCTGAGTTTTGTAGTTAAAGTTTGAGCATGAGGTAATTAGAGCCCTCCAAGCTTGAAATTCATGAACCTTTTTTTTATTATTATTTAATAGAGTCGATACAAGCTTGGCAACCTGACTGATGTGAGATGTATATTGAGACTCTGTTTCAAGCCTCCAGACAGAAAGTACTTTTGAAAATATCTGAAATTAGTTTTCTTTTATTTTCAGCTCTTACATGTGTAATCTGGAAAGATTGCTGGGTATTACCAACAGTCAGTCAGTAGTCTATTATGCTCATTGGAAATAGTCACCAGTCAATAATCAAATACACAGCAGACATTAAGCACAGGACCTGTCATCCAAATGGGTCTGACAATAAACATGGCACAGGTGATCCGAGCTGCAGAATAGGGGACAAAACACTCTGGGGTATAATTATGGCTGTCTTTCTTTTTTATTTTCCCTTCCTTTCTTCCTTTCTCCTTTCTTTCCTTCCTCCTTTCCCTTCCTTCCTCCCTCCCTCCCTCCCATCCTCTCTCCCTCCTTCCCTTTATTCCTCCCTCCCTTCTTCCCTCCCTCCTTCCCTTCCTTCCTTCCTTTCTTTCTTTCTTTCTTTCTTTCTTTCTTTCTTTCTTTCTTCCTTCCTTCCTTCCTTCCTCCCTTCCTTTTCTTTGTTTATCTCTTTCTCTCTTTCTTTCTTCTTATCACAAAGAAAGCCTCTAGCCTTTGGGTGACCTATAAAGAAAATAGAGGAGGACATTGCCAAGTCTTACACGAGAGGCAGTCATGAATGAATCATGTTTGTAATCAAGATCACAGATCCAGTTGAGTTGTGTGCATGTCTGTATCCATGCACACATGTATATTCTTGTAATGTACACATATACATACAAGCATGCATATACATTTACATATATTTTTAAATAATTTGTCACACGCATGCCCTCAATGATTATGGAAGGTGAGCTCCTTTATTACTATTATTTTGTAGAACGCAGTGGGCATGTGTAGGTCAAAATCAGAATCTTCTCCAATTTGAGAAAATATTACAAGCTCTTCTGTGTCTATGGTACCGATATTTCCCCAACTAAAACTTCATGACATGTGTTCTAATAAGTGGTACTTCTTTTGCAAAGCCTGGTTAAATGTACATTTTCTGTACTTGAGTTCTGAACCTTCTTGAAAAACCTAAAACATGTGGTAATTGAATGAATAGCCCAAAAACCTTAGGCAGTGGGTAGACAGATGATAGAGAGGTAGATATTGACATTATATCTTATATATGTTATATCTAACATATTTATAATTTTCTATATAATATATATATGTACTGCATATGTGTGTTTGTATATGTATGTTTCACAAGGCATAAATTTTATACACATGTATTTTATATATGTGTATATATGTATTATATATGAACACACATATATTTATAACTTAGTTGATCTTCATAATAGCCCTGTCAGGTTGGTGTGATTAGTATCCAAATTTTCCTGACATTGAGAGTCAGAGAAGTTAAGTGATTTACCCAAGATCATTCAGAAAGTAAATTTCTGTGGTGAGATCTTTGCCCAGATCTTTCTCATCCCAAGTCTACCATACTATATGTCTTTGTATTTTTTTTTTATTGTTTTAGCCTTTGTGGATGAAATGCTAGCTCTCTCCTCAGTCCTCAGTACCTCCCTTCCAATCATTTTTCTTCTTTGAAGTGAGTAGGTTATCATGTTTACTCTGAAAATTCCTGGTAAGGAACCAAAGCATAGCTGTGAATTTTTAGGACTTTAAAATTTATGGAATTATTTCTATGACAAATTATAATTTCATTACTCAGATTTCTACATTAGGCTATGCATATATCACCTCATATCCAATTTTATCTCTTTTTAAAAAATCCTTAATGACACAGTATCCTTAAAAAATTTTTTCTCTACTTAACTCTAGATGTTTTAAAAACTTAGTTTATGTATTTTCACCTCAGTAGCTTTTTTGTACTCCACATCTTCAAAAGTCTTTAGCAAGGGTCGATTGGTATGTGATACTAAACTGCAGAGAGAGTTAAAAGGCTACAGTCTATGCCCTCATGGTGCTGATGAAGCAACAAGGACAATATGTGGGTGAATTAAGATGAAAACTAAAAAGCTTCCATTCCTTTATGTGACAACCAGGAGGGACAGAACTGAATATACGTCGTGAAGCTTTTTGAAGATGCCCTTCTTTTTGAAGAGTGAAGTAAGAAATCTACTTAGTGAGTCAAATAAGCTCATAAACCTAACTAAAAGAGTTGAGTTAATCTCCGCAGTGTGTTTAATTTTGTGGGTGAAAATAGGGCAGCAAGAAATGCTATGAATAAATTGAAGTAAAATAATTGAAAGTGACTCAGGAGAATCACAATGACCTTATATCTACTACCATATTTTAAAAGCACCAAATGTGAACTGCTTGAACTTGAGAATATAGCACAGGAACCAAAGAAGAAAGAATTATGGGGTGTAGGTAGTAGGGAAGAGGAAAGGGGAGGGAACTAAGAAGAGAGGGAGGCAGTATTTTTTCAGAACATCTTACCTTTCAGCACTATTTTCCTGAGATTTTGAATGCTGTTGATGAAATATCTTTGAATTTACAAAATATTTAATTTTATCACTTTCCATATAGAAAATCATCTTGATCCAAGGTGAGAAAATCACTTCCAGTGTTAAGGGGTCAAGACTGAGAAAATTGGGAATGGCTCAGGAAGTGATCTGAGTTAGAAGGAAGCATGGATTCAATCTGGTCTAACCTAGATCTGAAAAGAAATTCCCCTCTATATCATCCCCAATAGTCTTTCTAAGACTTCCACTAAAGAGAGGTGTGTGTGTGTGTGTGTGTGTGTGTGTGTGTGTGTGTGTGTGTGTGGTTTGTCCTTCCTTCTCAGAGAGTATGTCAGGGACAGGATGGTATGATTTGCAAATGAGTTTGATTTGAGTTAGAGAGGGCTGTGCAGAGTCACTAACCTCATTTTCTGCTCCAGAGCCATCGGGGTCCAATGGCCAGATATCCATCAGGATGACCGGAAATGGCCCAGGATGCAGTGGGAGACCCTGGTCCTTTTAGGCTAATGTCCTTTCAAGTACTCACTTTGAGTGAGGTAATGCCCATTCACTTAATAGGCCTTTTTAAATGAATCAAGGGATGGCAACCACAAGGAAAGATAATATTTGTAAAATGAGATAATATTTCTAAAGCTAGTACAGTGCCTGGTATACAGTAAGAACTTAATAAGTGCTTGTTTCCTTTCTTCCTTCTATCCTTTCTTACCTCTCTCCTTCCTTCTTTTCTTCATTCTTGCCTTCTTTCTTTCCTTTTTTTCTTCCTTCTTTCTTTTGTTTCTTATTTACTTGCTTCTTTCCTTTCTAACTTGCTTACTTCCTTGCCTCATAACCTACTCCCTCCAGAAGTAGCAGATTCCACTTTGGGATAATCTTAATTATTAGGTGCCCCCCCCTTCCCGAACTGATTCTAAATTTGCCACTCTCTAGTTTTCCACTTGCTGTTCTTGGTTCTGTCTCTGGGAACATGCAGAGCAAATCTGCTCCATCTTCTTCAAATACTTGAAAGCAGCCATCATGAAGAACTTAACTTTTCTCTTTTCATGGTCAAGAACCCTAGTTAATTCAACAGATTCGTACATAGAATGTTTCAAGTTTTCAAATAATTGTGACCACCTTTCTTTGGATGTTCTTAATCTTCTCTAGTTCCTATGGTACCCCAAAATGCCAAAGATCAGTAAAGAATGTCTTTTGACTAATGCTTGCATAGTTCTAGCCACTTGCACCATTAATGCTGCTGAAGCTATATTTTTTTTTGTTTCCTATCCTGTGACATAAACCTTAAGTAACTGTGTTCCAAACTCGTCAGTGTTTTCTTTGTCCAAAACCTCCAGCCATTTGTAGCATAGCCTGGTACATAAAAAGGCTTCCTGAGGACATAGAGAAAGCTGAACTGGATCTTTTCTTCTGCCTTATATCAACGTTATTAGCACTGCAACCAAAATATTACCTCTAAGTGCAGTAGTCCTAGGACAGCCGATTTCATCTGAAAGTAGGCAGATTCCTGAGTTAAGGCAGACCAACAGCTTCTTCAATCTGATTAATCAGTCTCCCTGAAATGCTTCAAATGCCACCCTCCATCCCACCCATCCATGTTATAGCAACATCTATGTTCTTTCTTAATCAAAATTCAAAAACTTAATAACATAGTAATAATCCAGTATTTTTCATTTCCTTTTTAGTAGTTTTTCCAAAAAATAAAAAAAGACCTGGTGTTTTCTTGTTTCAATTTGCATCCAGTTGGATGAAAAAATCTCATGTATTTCCTTCCTGGTGAGGAAAGGCAGCATAAGATAATAGAAAGTGCACTAAATTTGGACTGCATTCTTTTCCTAGGGTTAACATCAGTATACTACCTTCTTCACAGAACTGTTATGAATGTCAAGTGAGCTAATATATGTGAAAGCATTTTGTAATAGTAAAGTACCATAAGCACCTAAGTGATTATTAATATTTGACAGACTCTTACCCTTCCCCACAACCCCAAATCCAATCAGTTGCCAAGCCCTTTGATTTCACCTTTGCAACACCTCTTGAATGCGCCCCTTTTTCTCCCCTGACACCACTGTAATGCAGACCCTCACTACCTCCTATACGGACATTATTACAATAGCTTGCTGGCTGCTCTCCCTGCAAAAATTCCCTACCCACTCCTGTTCATTCTCCACTCAGCAGTCAATGTGCTTTTCCTAAACATCTGATCATGTCATCTCACCTACTTGATAAGGGAGAAGAAAAGATCCAGGTCAACTTCCTCTATGTCCTCAGGAAGTCCTTTATGTACCAGGCTATGCTACAAATGGCTTGAGGTCTTGGGCAAAGGAAACACTGAAGGGTTCAGATGTCAATTACTTAATCTTTATGTCATAGAATAGGAAACAAAACACAGTTAATGAGGTCTTCAGAAGCATCAAGTAGGTGAACAACTTCAGTGGTTCCTTATCACGTTCAGGATCAAATATAAAATCCTCTGATATTCAAAGCCCTTTTTAGCCTGCCACCCTCTCCTACCTTTTCAGTCTTCTTACACCCTTCCTCCCCCTTTGCCCCAACCCCATAATTTTGATCCAGTGACACTAGCCTTCTTGCTACTCCCCATATATGACCCTCCATTTCCAGATATTTTCACTGACTGTCCCCCATGTATGGAATGCTTTCCCTCCCTCTTGCTGCCTCCTGGGTTCCCTGACTTCAAGTCCCAGATAAAATCCCACCTTCTACAAGAAGCCTTTATCAACCCTTCGTAATTCTAATACCTTCCCTCTATTGAAGATTTCCAATTAATCCCTGTATATAACTTGTTTGCATATAATTATTTGCATCTTGTGTCTCCCATCAGACTGTGAACTCCTTGAGAACAAGAACTACCTTTTACTTTTCTATCCCCAGGGTATAATGCTGTGCTTGGCGCATAGTAGCTACTTAATAAATAAATATATATTAACTGACTGACCTACTGATCTTGATTACAAGATTTCAAAACCCTAATATCAACAACAACAAAACTTTTTGAAGACAATTGGAAATCAACAAAAATTACAAGTAATGTCATCTTTTTTAATTTTGGCCAATGGTCTCAAAAGTTTGTGAAACAGAAGGATTAAGAGTCTGTCTTGGTGTTATCCAGATATGAGTAGGAAAATGTTCTCCCTTATGTACAAACCGTTAAAATACTTGGGCTCTAAAGTAAACTTTGTTAAATATAGTCTCAAGAACAAGAATCAGGAGAGGCTGAGAACTCTAATGAACAGTGTTGATAACCTGGCAAAGGGAAAGGAAAGTCTCAAAGTTTGGCCACCCCAAGGTGTGGTCTTGAACTTTTCATGGTACATGGAAGCCTGTGTAAATCCAAAAGATGTGGCATGTCCCTTATTTATTTTTCCAGGCACTGAGTTGGCAGGCAGGCCCATTTGGGGATGGAAAACAGCCTTCTGAAATCCCACACCCAAGGTTTTCCTGTTACTGCATGGAGCTTTGAGATGGTTTGAGCCTGAGTCATCATTACCAGGAGGATAGAAGTGACATTCAGAGTTGTGGCGAAAGGATGAAGACTTCTCAAAGTAGGGGGAGGAGAGAGAGACAGCATGGTTTTAGACAAATAGGTGTCGGCAGGAAGTCCACAGGGAGCTGCTCCTCTGTGAGCTGTGGATCTTGACTTTCAAGATCTTCCATCTGACCTCCCAAGGTGTTCCACCAAGGTGCATTACATTGTTAATTACCACCTAGATGTGCTGAAAATGTGATTGAATTTAGAACAGGCTGGGTAGTAGTACTATTCTGGAATATCACTTTCTTCTGATATAGAGGATAGAAACATTTCTAGTCTGGTCTTTTCCCCATGTGCTGTGCATTCCCTGGCTTACCTTAGCCTACTGAGTTTGTACTTGTGTTGCTCGTTTTGTTTTGTTGGTTTATTGTGTGTTTGTTTGTTTGTTTGGAGGGGGAGGGGGAAGTCTGATGTGATGTTAGTAAGTATGAGTTTCACCATGATTGAAAATTCCATACCTAATATCACCAAATTTGAGAAAACTCATAAACTCCTTGAAAGAGAGAAGGGAGACAGCTGGAAGAGCGGTAAAGATAATTGGCTAGTGGCAAAAATCAGTTCTCATCAGAATCCTGGTTCAATTATTCAGTTCAGTTTTGGCAACTGATGCAAATTCCTTTCTGAAAATGTTGATTGATTGCATAGTGTACCCACTTCATTTGCAAACCTTCATTATCTCGCTCTCCTTCTCTCTCTCTCCGTCTGCATTCTGAAAGGAGTGGAAAGGCTTGTAACTCCGCAAGGTAATTTGGGGAATCAACTAGCTTTGCTCACTGCTTTCTTGGAAATCAGTTGGCATGCTGTGTCTTTGGGTCAGTGTCTATTCTTTCCCTAACCAATCTTCCATGTTCACAGATCCTTATGTGGAAATTTTGATCATAACCTTGGAAGACTGGGAGATAACATTTCAAGGGTCCATGATAACTCTTCAGATTTGAGTCTATTCTGCTTCTTTGCTTGTGTTGATGGCAGTTGTGTGTGTGTGTGTGTGTGTGTGTGTGTGTGTTTAATTTTCATTCTGGTAGCTCCACCTGCATTCATTAAAATATATTTGTCGATTTGCAGAGTCTGTTCAGCCTGGAAAAGAAATGTTTAAGTTATGTGGCACTTCATTTTTGCCTACATCTATAATCCAAACGCTACTCAAGAGAAAAAGAAGAGAGGGCTAGGAGCTTCTGGAAAATCCAGGCCTTGAGAAGGAGAATGAAGGCAAAAACTAGCCCCTGTTTGGTAATCATTAATAATTATGTGGGTTTTTGTTTACACAAAATCTGGGGGATGGGACCATAGGGATGTTACAGCTGATTCTGATTTCCACCGGTAGCTGCTGTGCACGTTTACCTAATCAAGTCATGTCTAAAGCCTTCAGCTTCTTAAAAGGAATGCCAGTTACCGCTAGAAGAGGGCATTAGGGAATCTTTCAAAAGAAATTTCAGTGGCCAGTTGCTGACACACTGTCAATGGGTGACTCTTGGCCTAAGTATTTGTGAAATGTTCACATTGTTTGGAGGCCTTGATGGTGATCTGGCTAAAGAAGGCCATATGAAAAGGGAATTAGAAATGAAATTCTGTCACTTTGTATATATTTGTGACATACTTTGTATATATTTGTGATATACTCTGTGTGTCATAATGGAAGAAATAAAAAGGAATCCCCCAGAGATGCTGTTAAATTTAGGAAGTCGTGTACTTTGTAAAAAGCTTTCTTCTGGCTTCTCTAGGAGTAAATATGGTATTTAGTGCTCTTGATCTTTTCAGGCTAGAATTGCTAGACCTGCGTAGGGACTGAACCAGATTCCCTTTCCTAGTATCTAAATTACTCCCATAGTGAATAGCCGTTTCCCTTGAAGTATGCAGTAGGCGTTTTAGGTCACTATATTATAATGGAAAATACCCCCTGTTTGAAAACAGCTCATCAATCATTTATAATTACCTACTATGATCAGGGCACTGTACTAGGCACTGTGAGTACAAAAACAAAGAAGAAATGGTCTCTGCTCCTAGGGAGTTTCATTCTATTGGCTGTACATTTAAGCTCATAATATTAATGATATTGACAAACAGATGAACAATGCGGTTTCCAGTACGAGGACCTCAACTTGCAAGGCTAAGTCTTATATTTCCTGTGCTTCAGTGTAGAAGTCATTTAGTGTAGCAAAAGGCAAGGAAAGTGTAGCCAAATTCTATTGTCAAGAACCATTTTGTATGGAATGGTGCCCTAGTGTCCTGGACATAGTAATGCAGCTTCATCAGTGGCCTCCAGAGAGTAGTGCAGAAAACTAGCTCAACAAAGTATCGTTGGAAAGATGTCTAGACACAGGGTTGCTGCGGGCTCGAGAGAAACAGCAAGGAGAACTATGGCAAGCAGATGATTGTGCAATATTGAGTGAGTTAACTACAAATGGAAACTACAAGGTAGATTTGATTTTAAAGACTCCAATTAGTGCAAGCAACAGCCCTATTGTTAGATGAATATTTAGCTTTCTTTCTCCATAAAAGCACCAGAAATGAAGATATAAACACATAGTCCAAAAGTCACAGTTTTAAACATTGGATATGAGTGACCTATAGAATATAGAATAAAAGGTACTGTTTTTTCTTTATTCCCTAGTGCTAACCCCCCCACTCCTCACTGTATAACAGATGCACTTATGTTGAGTACTCCCCTGGAAGAAAAGAGTCCTCTGAAAATATGTTGTCAAGCATTGAAATGGTCAAAAGCTGGATGATGATGATGATGATGATAGAAAAAGAAAAAGGAAAGCAGGAATTAAGAGAGAGAGAAAGAGACAGACAGAGAGAAAGATATAAATGTATACATACATATATATATGTATGTATGTATGTATGAGAGAAAGATGGGAGGGAGAGTGACAGAGACTGAAACAGCAAGAGAGTGAGACAGAGGTGGACAGAAAATCCTACAGACCTACGAGGGAGATTTTCCTTCCTTCCCTCACAGAAGCATATTACCTTGTTTCATGCAGATCCAACATCTCTTAGTTCCCTTGACATACTGGTGGCATATGAAAGCCCTGTGGATGGATGGAGCGTTAGATTGGAAGTAATAAGGTTGTGCCTGACTTACCTCAGCATTTGTAGCAGATGTTACAAATGTCATAACATGAACCTTTGGGATCATATTGGAAAAAAAAATCAAGACAACAGATGTGGACCTCTTCGTTTTGCTAGGAAGTGTAGTCTGACACTTAGAACGTAGCTCTGACTTCATGTTAATATCCAACCCTTTCTTACCGTAACAGTCACAATTTGTGTGTCACTGATGTCAGAAGGGTGACAGCAGTACTTTTCCCAAAGGATGCTGGTACTGGTTTAAAAATATAGAGGCAGAACAAGTTATGTTCATAGGAACATACAGCATAATGCACATTCAGCACCCTGAATTTTCCCCTAAAGAGAACCCCAAATATGAGTTTTTATGAGAAATCTAATTTTTTAAGGTTTTGCTATTGCTGTTTTGTTTTTTTGTCTTTTGTTTGTTTATTTTTGTAGGTCATAAGTTGCCTGCAGGATAAAATACAATTTTTTCTCTCCTGGAATTCAAGGTCTTCCGCAATTTGGTTCCAATATTCCTTTCCAGTCTTATTTAAGATTACTCCCCCTTGTGTCCAACCTTTCCACCAAAAAAAAAATCCCTCTCTCAAGTTTATCTTAACCTGTTTTGATGTATTTAATCAGGCTCCCCCTTCTGCTTCCCCCTGCCCAAGCCTGGAATACACTCTTTCTGTTTCTCCATCTACAGAAATCTTATTCCTCTTTCAAAACTCAGCTCAAGTGTTGAAGTTTCCCCCGTCCTCTCAGGTAAAAATGACTTTACCTCTCATCTATTTCAATTTTTCTCACCTATATACTAATGAGATTCTAACTTGTACCATTTTTATTTGTATACATTTCATTTCTTCTTTTGCTAGATCATAAATTTCTTCAAGAAATGGCTGTTAATTTTCATCTTTATATTCCTAGTATTAGCACAAGGCCATGTACATAATAGGCATTTAACAAATGTCTTTAAACTGAATTTAATTCATTCTAAAATTCACTTTGTTGTCTAGTTTTAGGCAAACCTCAAAGTTTGGCTAATACAGTTATAGGAAATAGAACTGAAAAGAATTTTAGAAATCATACATTCAAATAACATCATTGTAGATGAAGATAGTGAGACAGAAATATTAAGTGAGTTGGCTGATGTCACACAGAAAAGGGTTAAGTAGCAGAAATGATAACAACCACATCCTCCCTTCTTAAGGGCTTGACCAAGGTTCCACAGTCCTACTCCTCACCCCATCCTTGAAAAAAAAGCAACTCTCCATGTACCCATGTATCCTCAGGTTATAGTCCTTTCAAAGTCTGGCTCCTAGGAAAACCCTTTAAATTAATCAATTTCACTTTCTTACATTTTATTCACTTCTCTTCTGATCCTACTAAAACTCTTCTCTCCAAGGTTACCCACGATATTAATTGTTGAAGCTGGCAATCTTTTTATAGCCCTTATCTTTAAGAAGCTCTAAATCGGTTGCCCACCTCTCCCCACACACATGCTCTCAGAGATTCACAGAGATGACTAGAGATGACACTGCTCTATGTCCCAACCTCCAAAATTGGGGTTCCCCCAAGAACCTGTTCTAGACCCTTTTCTTTCAGTAATCCTTTTCCCAATGATAAAGCTGCAGTTTTCATTTCTATACAATTAAGTCCCAAATCTGTATATCAATTCCAATTTCTCTCCATACCCCCAGGACCACATCCCCAATTATCTGCAGAATGTCAGCATCTTAAATTCAAACAGAATTCTTTATCTGTTCCTGTACACACACATACATACACACACACACACACACACACACACACACACTCACATTCTTCCCTCAAACTTCCATATTTCTGTTGAAGATACCACCATTTTTCCAGTTACCCAGTTTCACAACTTTAGCATCATCCTAGATTTTTTTATTTAATATTTTCAGTTAAAAAATCTATTTTGTCTCCCTTCTGAGAAAAGAGTGGCATCAGCCCCCCCAACAAAAAACAACCTTGTAGCCAAAACACATAATCAAATAATACCAATTTTCCAAGGAGACATCCTTCATTCTCTTCTATCTTTTCCTATCAATTACTAAATTTTATTTATTCTATCTCCACAATATCTCTCATATATCTTTTTCATTGCTCTCTGGAAACCATAGTGAAAACATTCCCAATGAAGCAAATTTAGGTTTGATTATAAGGGCACTCTTTCCAACCATGAGAGTCATCCAAAAGTGAAATGAGTTACCTTGGGAGGTAGTACGTTCCCCTTCATTGGAGGTCTTCAAGCTAAAGCTAGATGAACACCCATGAATATAATAAGAAGCCAATAGTTTTATAGTGCTGACTGTGTGCCAAGCACTGTGTTAAAGCACTTTACAGGTCTTATCTCATTTGAGCCTTACGATGCTCCTGGGAGGTAGATGCTTTTATCTGCCACTTCACAGATGAAGAAACTGAAGCAAGCAGTGGTTAAATGACTTTTCCAGGATTATACAGGTAATAAATGTCCAGAAGATGGATTTGAATTCAAGTCTTGCTGACTCCAGACCCTATGTTCTATCCATTGTGCCATCTAGCTGCCCCTGTGTCTTATATGTTAAAGAGATAATTCTTTTCCATGTGTGAGTTGAACTAGTTGGTCATAGACATTCTTTCTAACTTTGAAAAATTCTGTGATACTTTACTTAAATGCCCATTGCCCTAGTTCAGATCCTCAACACTCCTTGGCTAGGTTTTGGCAATAGCCCCCTAATTTCTTCCAGCAAAGATTCTTCTCTCCACGTACAACTCCATTCAGTTTTCAAAATTAATTTTCTAAAAAAATTACCCTTATCAATAATCTTTAATGGGAGTCTGTTCATACTTGACCTAGATTAGGAATTAAAATGAATAACATCTCTCATCAAAAGTCCTTTACAATCTGTTTCCAGCAGACCTTTCCAGACTTCTTTCATTTCACTCTCCTTCATATAGTACATTCTAAACAAAACAGATTAGTTTTACTAAAACTTAGCTTGTCATTTCTTAGTTTGATGCCTTCGAATGATCTATGCCCCATGCCTCGGATCTAATCCCTCATCATCACTACCTTCCTTAGTTCCATTTGTGGCTTAACAGAGGTGCCATCTTCTCTAGGAAGACTGCTGATCACCCTATTTTTTGCTATTCTCCCTTTCCTCAAGTTATCTCCTATTTATATCTTTTTATCTATTATTTCCTTTGGTCAAATATTAACTCCTTGAGGGTTGGTTCTGCTTTTTTTTCCTTTGGTCATATCTCTAGTTCTTGGCACAGCACCTTAATAAATGCTTATCGAATTCAATAGAAAAGCAATTTGAATATTCTAGTCTGTGCTTTTCTAGAAGACTATCTATTCTAGAGTTCTTAGAATTCTTTTGTGAAATTAGATTTGTAACTCTTTAAGAGGATTTCAGGCTCAGTTATCTATGGGAGGAAGCAAATGGGTCAATCAAGATCAGAAAACTTACATCCTCCTTGTCGGTTAAAATCAAAATCCAGAGTCTATAATGAAATGTAATGTCCACTCCAGGATTCCCAACCTCCTTTCTCTTCCTCTCACCCTGCTCATTCCTTGGAGGATGAAGTTTATTTCTAGAAGATCACCCAAAGAGTGACAAGCCATCACTTTTCATAAATGAACATCCCTCTGTATACTGTAACTTGGCTTACTCAGGTTCACATGATCATGACAGAACAGAATGGGCAATGTCCCTCTGTGCTAAAGGGTACATCTACTGTCTCTCTTGTCATGCAAGCTACTTTGGGGCTTTGCTCTTTCTTGAAGACTTCATGGTTTTTTTCTCAGTCTCCTCTTAATACAAATATCTCCTCAATGTCAAGAATATAAAGCTTCCTTTGGACTATTCATTCAGTTGGATTTTACGTTTTTCTCCTCCTCCTGTTGTCCCCTCATGTTCTCTTGAGGATTTCCAATCCTCTCTCCCCCTCCCCATCTCTCCAACCAGAGTGGCTGCATTTCTTGCCTGCATTTTCTCAGTTCAGATCAGGCCAGTGATGTCTACTGTCAGGGCCTTGTCATTCCCTCAGGTGCTGTCACTCCAAACCAGAAGCTTAACCCTCTCCCTGAAGAATTTCATTGTCCAGAGGAAGAGGGGGGGGTACTCCCATGAAGAATTTTAATCACCCTATATGTAGCCCTTTTGAGGGAGGCACAATTGTTACTATAGTAACTACCAGACTGTAGGAGGAAGGCCACTACTCCCCTCCCCCAGTTACAGATGGAGAAATCTCTACTTAGGTGCCTGGAAATTCTTGCATTGAGAAACTCTCATTTCCTTCAATGGAATAGGGACTGAGTCTCTAAACTTTGGAATAAAAAAAATACTCCTGCTCCCCCCCCTCAGAAAAAACCCAACAATCCTATAAATATCTGACTGATCAAATCTACTCAACCTTTGTTAAGGTTTATGAGGGGAATGCTTAGATGGCATTTCATATTTATAAGGTTTTTCACTTGTGATGTAGAGATTATTTGTCAAGAAAAGTTTTCTGAAATCACATGAAGAATATTTAAAACTCCAGACGATGAGAAGTTTGTGGTAAACATCTCCTTGACTAATCAGTCCTTTTTAACCAGAACATAGCCTGCATTTTCTCTTCTCCCCACACTACCCCCCCCCCCCGCTTGACTCTTAAGTTGCTAGAATCAAGAGAACATATTTCTTGGAGGAATGCAGATAAGCTGCTACTTCTTTTTTTTAATCCAGCAATGCAATCAGATTTACAGATTACTATCGAAAGTAGAGATGTTTTCCCAATCACACTGACCATGGTCTGTTCTACCCTCACTGGAACTGACACAGCAATCTCAGCATGGACTGAATACTATAGAAATATGGGAGGCAAGAATCACCTTTTAAAGTTCTAAATATGCCCTTGGATCTAAAGCCTCTTTATTTTTTGGTTGCATCACGTGTCACTGGGAATCAATAGGTGAATTATAAATATGTAAGTTTTATTTTAAATTGTCCCCAAAAAAACAATTTAAGAATGCACCCCTCCAGCATGCTTCAGATATGGTATCACTTGTTCATTTGTAGCTGAGCATTCCAATTTCACAATGATTTGTCCTCCTCCCTTGGTCTGGGTATCAGCCATCACACTTTAAGAACGGCAGAAATTAATCTTGGCGAAAATGGATCAAAAATGTTGTTGTTGCTTTAAAGATGATTAATATGTTGTATTGCGTTGTGCTTTCATATAGAGCACCTTGTGACAAGGGATTCCATTGCCTTGTCTCTGTAATAAGCTGTCATCGGTGATACATATAGCAGTGCTGATTTCAATGTCTCGTCTCTAGCCTAACCTGAATCAAAACACTTCCCTTGTCTAAGGATTGCTTGGACATTTTGGATCTAAATGATGTAAGTTGTGAACCTGAGGCATTGTGAGAACCCAATCTAGAGCATGGGTTTTATCCCACATTAAATACAAAATAAAGATCTTAATTCATCTTGGGAAGCACACACAGGCACACAAACCCCACAAACCTTGAAACTCCCGTGAAAGCCTTTGGCAGGCCTTCTCTGCCCTATAGCCAGGGAGGCTAATTGTGATTCTTTAAGGAAAATCCTCTTTCTTTGGTAGTCATGGAAAGACTCATTAGGCATTCTGTACTCCTTTCTTTCCCAGACCCTGACTTTGCTTAGCCCTATTACCGAGGCCCCTGAGAATGGTGTGAGGGGATTCCATTAAGCATGCACTACGGTCCTCCCAGTGACAGTGTGGGAATAGGTCCTTACTTCTTTGGGTGAAGGACAGTGAGGTCAGTCACCAGTGGAAGATCTCTGGAGGTGACTTGGCATTTGCCCCATTGGACGGTACTACTTGAGGTCAGATAAGTAGGACCCCTTGCAAGTAGGACTGGTCTCTGACCTTTTGTCTTATTTATAGAGAGGCAGCGGGATCATTTTTGAATTCAGGAGACCTAAGTTCAAATCCTTAGATATCTCAGATACTTGCTAGCTGTGTGAAATTAGGCAAGTCAATTCTCTGGATCTCAGTTTTCTCTTCTGTAAAATGTGGGTGCTAGAATTGATGTACTCTTAGGTCCTTTCTAAGTCTAAAGCTATGAACCTATCATCTTGTGTCCTGGCAAGCATCTCTTCAAAGTGCCCTGAGTTATTGTTCTTAGAGGTATGTGTATAGTATTTAGAACCTGCAACTTGAAGATAGGAAGAGTCCCCCTTTGTGTCTTCAGATCTCATTTTTGACACTATCTGGGCAATCATGAGAAACTCACTGGAATTCTCAGAGGTCCAGTTTCCTAAACTCAATAGTGCATACCTCACAAGATTGTTGTGAAAGTCAAATATAACAATTTATGTGAAGGACTTTGCATACTTAAAGGTAATGTACACATCAGAGATGATATGATCCACAAAATTCCCAGGTTGGCTAGAATCAGATTAAAATGTAATAGGAAAATGTTTTTAAAAATAAATAAAAATATAATACAATATAGATAATGTTAATTTTTAGTATTCTAAGTCAACATGCTCCTATAGGGACCTGTTTCTCTTTGAGTTTGTACTCACCAGCATGAATTTTTAGATAAATTTTTCTGGGTCAAAGGAAGGGTATCTAGTACACTGTTTTCCAAAATTTATAGTAAGACCATCACTTGAGCTCACATTTGAATCTCATTTAGGTTAAGCATTCAATGTAACTTGAGATGCAGCATGAGTTACTGGAGGGAGAATTTTCTTTGAAGGCAGAAAGATCTGGGTTCAAATTCTGCTTTGGATTGGTCACTCTCAGAGACCCTGGGCAACTCTCTAGGAAGTAGGTTGTTGAGAAGAAATGGGTTTGCATTGAGAGTGACAGTTCCACCTTGGATGTCACAGATCAGCTCTCTATTCCTAAGTTTCATTTAGATTGAAGAGGAGACTGGATCCTTAACTCATCAATCTCTTTTGGCTTCATTTTCTGAATCTGTAAAACAGATATGTCAATCTCATTTGATTTTTATATGGCTCAACTCATTGTATATGTGGAAATGCCTTGGAAACCAATAAAATGCTATATGAATGGAAACTCCCTATATCCCATTCATGCTCATCCCATTACCCTGCTTTCTTTCTTCCATAGAAAAACCACACAATCAATAAATATTATTTTTGCTCCACTTTGATGATCAGGGACCATTTCTGGTTCAGTATTATAGAAGCTTTGCCTCTGTTGAGCAGTGGGGGTGGGGACTGATTAAAAGAAAAAGGGCATTGCAGGCCACAGGGTGAGCAGGTCTGATGACTTCTCCACCTTTCATCATTTCCATCCACAGAGCTGAGCTGTCGTGTTTCTATTTTGTAATGGTTTCTTCTGTGGCAAGCTGACCTTTTGGCTGAATAGGTCATACTCCCACAGAGCCAAGATGCTCAACCTTCTCCATATGTGTGCATCCCCAGAAGGGGATGATGACTGGTGAGGAATATTGCTGTGTAGAAAGGAGCAAGTTGTGGGGTTTTTTGTTTTGTTTTGGGGATTTGTTTTGTTTTTTGCTGTAAGGCTGATTCTTTTTCATAGTCCTGAATTACCACAGCAGAAGGGGACTCCAAATCACCTTATGTAAAATAGGTGTTCAGGTTTTGCGGAAGGTCAAGACATTTTTCTCTTCTTCTGTCTACACATTGTTTTGTAACTTTCTTGTGGTGGTCTCTTTCATTATCTTTTATTCTTGTTGTGAGAAATTATATGAATAACGATGGTGGCCAGTGATGCTTTCCTTTTCCTTTTCTTACTTGTCATCCATGTCTAAATCACTAAGGCATGATTTTTTCATCTTTGAAAATCAAAGGAAAACAACAATATGAAATGTAAGCAGTATGAAATGCAAATATTCATATTTGTTTTGTTTTTATCTAAGATATCAGAGATCATCTAGTTCAGTGCTTCTTAAACTGTGGGTCATGTCCCCATGGGATCACAAAAATTTGGTGACACTAAAATGTTTCTGAACAGGCAAGGACCAAAAATTAATCCAATATCAGGCATATAACGAATCCAAGGTGTTTCTTACTCATAAAAAGGGGTCATGAGTGGGAAAAGATTATGAAGCCTTGATCTAGTCCAACCCCTTTATTTTGTAAATGAAGAAACCTAAGTCTAGGAAAGTCAGGTAATTGGTCCAAGATCTCTTAGGTAGTAAGCCTTTGAGGTAGGATTTGAACACAGATCTTTGGACTCCAGAGACATTGTTCTTTACATTGTGTCATGTGGCTGTCACCATAGGAAGATAATAAACTCCTTAACGGTCAGAATCATGTCTTATTTATCTGTATATCTCCCTTATGATACAATCAATACATTATAGACAGGACAAACTCAAGAAATGTTGGGTAAATTAGGGAATAAATGAATGGAAAAATATAATGTTAATATCAGTTCCTCTCATGTCCTTTGTTAACAACTGACTTTTAAATACTTAACAAAATCTTTTTCACATCTTTATTAAAGATATGAAATTTCATATATGAGAATTTATAGTATGTTATGATGTCATTACTTTATATTACCTCCTTTTAAAAATAGGTGAACTATGCCAACTAAGAGAACTCAGAGGTCAGGTATCACTTTCCAATAGCAGTGCTGCGAGGTAGCCTAATGAATAGATTGATGGGCCTGGGGTCAGTTCAAATCTAGTCTTAGTCACTAGCTGTTTGACCCCTGGCAAGTTGCTTAACGTCTTTCTGCCTCAGTTTCCTTATTTGTAAATTGGGGATCATGATAGTGCCTACATCCCAGGGTTGTTTTGAGGATAAAATGAAGTAGTATTTGTAATGTGATTTGCATACCTTAAGTCACTATATGAATATTAGTTATTGTTTTTCAGCCTGGTACTATGGGGGCATGCATTTGTGTGTATTTATTAAGTGGAAACTGATAGTAAGGGTGGATGAAGGTAAGTTTATTTTGCACTTCTTAAAAGGAAAAAAAGTAGGTTTTTTGTTTGTTTGTTTGTTTTCTGATAATTGAGCAAAGAGGCAAGTGGTCGAAGCAATGACCAGAGGAGCATGAAAAACATTAGAAGCTATCAAATTTCGAAAAAATTCGAAATTCTGAAGGACCCTTTGAAGGGTGTTTCTTTTCAAACTCTGATGAACCTAGAAGAAGAAAAAATGCTGTTTCAGGCTTTAAGAGTAAACTGCACCCAAAATCTTGTGAAAATGAATGTAAAAAGTTAAATAAATAAATTTATAAAATAAAATAAAATAAAATTAAGAAAAAAAAAGAGTAAACTGCATTGGCAGTGAGGAGTAAACAAAATGATTCTCATTGTTCTCAGATTATCAGATTAGCTTCCCATTTCTCAAAATGTCAAAAGGGAGGATGAGAATATTTTTAAGTAGAATTTAAGAAGTCTGTATTTAACATGTCTTCCATCACCAATAATACTAGAATGGAAGCAAGGCTTCTCCTAGAGATCTAATGGTTTCCTGTTTAACATATTTATGTTGGCTGTAAAATTAGGAGCTGTCATTATGGCCCCCCATCACCTGCATAAGTGCAAAACCTATAAATCCAGTGGTCCTCTGGTACCATAAAAATGACATTGGATAGAATGGCATGAAGCTAGGACAAGATATGTGTGTACAGGGATAGGAGGTACCAAGATTCATATGTAGATTTCTGGTGGAATGGATAAACAGAAAGAAAATGAAACTTACAGACAGTCCACAGAGAGATGCCTTAGCTTAATTTGAACTTGGAATGGAAAGAACTGAATGCCTAAGAAAAGACAATAGAAGAGAACTCTTGAAATCATAAACACTGTCTTGAATGGAGGAAGGAGGAGGGATCATTTCTAAGTTTTTCACCTTCCCCTCCCTATTGTCATCCCCTTTAATGGTCAGTGCCTTCCCTGTACTGATGATTTCTAATTCACCTTATATGTAAGCTTCTTTGCATGTAGTTGTTTGCAAGTTGTCTCTCCCTTTTAGATTATGAGCTATATGAAAGGAGGGATTGCCCTTTGACTTTTTTTTCTATCTCTTGCATTTAGCATGGTGCCTAGCACCTAGTAGGTATATGATAAATACAAACTTACTCTTTTCCCTTCCTTCTCCCCTTCTCCCCCTTCAAAAAAAATCCAGAAGACTACAGATCATATTCATGTGGAGTCATTCACACCAAGCTACCATAATGTGCAATTAGCATTGTATAAACTGAAAACAATATTCAGCAAGACAGCTGCATTATCAAAAATGCCAAAGGAATTTTGAAGGGAGTAATGTGCGTGTTAGAATAGAAAATTAATCTGAAAACACACAGTAGTAATATCTTCAAAGTTTCTGCATTTTAAAGAGAGAGTGTGTGTGTGTGTGTGCATGTGTGTGTAGCATGTGCATATGTATACATGTTTATGTCTGTGTGCATGTGTGTATATCTATGGCACAGTTTGGTTGTGAGAAAGGAAACCATATGAAATTGATTTTATTTCCAGGATCAACTCTTAAGAACAACTTCTGGTGTCTACTTCTTCCAAACGATCTTGAAGGTTCTTACCAGATCTAACATGTTCCCTACCATCTCTCAAGTTCTACTGGAATTATCTTTATTTTCATCCCTCTCTTATTTTTCTTCACTTC
Organism: Potorous gilbertii; assembly: GCA_028658325.1. Lineage (NCBI taxonomy): Eukaryota > Metazoa > Chordata > Mammalia > Diprotodontia > Potoroidae > Potorous > Potorous gilbertii. The sequence continues at coordinate 26,992,002 of CM053774.1, read as the reverse complement.
CATCAAGTCCTAGCTAAAACTCACCTTTTCCAAGAAGTTCTTCCACATTTTCATCAATGTTTGTGCCTTCCCTCTGTTGATTATCTCCAATTTGTCCTGTATGTGTCTTATTTGTACTTATTTTTGCCTATCTCTCTCCATTATAGTGTGGATATCTTTAGAGCAGGGAACGTCTTTTGTCTTTGTATCCCCATTGCTTAGCATTGTGCCTTAGCATACAATAGGTGTATAATAAGTGTATGCTTGACTAACTGATTGTAATTTCCCCATAGGTATGTGTAAGTAATGTTTCCTTTGAACCATCATCTCCTTTTTGACTAATAGAAATGATATTTAACATTCCCTTCATTTTCAAAGCACCATTTGAAATATCACAGGCACTAACTAATAAATGGAAAGGTATACACACTGCTTTTCCCTAGCACTGTAATCTTAAGGGCATTTGTACAGTAATCCAGTCTAAGCTGAAGAGCCAACCTGCTTTACTCGGTAACTGAAGCTAAATTGAATTAGGCCAGCAAGTATTTAGATGGGATTTTCTTGTCAACTAACTGAAATGTTTCTAGTATGTGGGAAGCAGAAGAAATAAGTCTTATTTAAAATTTGTATTTTACGGGGCTCTGGGGCAACAAAAAATGTAATAAAAGTTTGTTGGGGTTTTTTTCTTCACAAACTGAAAGGGGTAAGCTATTAATTTCTACAGGTTCCTTACAGAAAACTTTCAGAGCATTTGCATGCCTTTAATAAATTCTTGTGAAACACAGAAATTCTCAGGATCTTTGGTAAAATAAGGAAGGTATACACAAGCACAGATTTTGTATCCAAAGAGTGGCTTAAATATAAATCAAGATCCTAACAAAAAGTTTGTTCAAGTTGGGTAGAAACTTCACTGTGATGGCTCCAGAAAACTTCATGACTTAGGACTTAATTCCATGGAAAGACTTAACACCACATAGCAGTGAACGCCTATGACCAAAATACTTGTAGCTTGGGGAAAGGGGTCATTTTGTTAATGGTCGGGTTGTCATTGTTGCTGAGTTGTATCCAACTCTTCACAACCCCATTTGGGATTTTTTTGGCAAAGATACTGGAGTGGTTTGCCATTTCCTTCTCCAGTTTATGTTACAGATGAGTAAACTGAAGCAAACTGAGTTAAGTGATTTGCCTACCATCACACAGCTGGTGTCTGAGGTCAGATTTGAACTCAGGAAAAGAAGGCTTCCTGACTTCAAGTCAGGCACTCCATCCAATGAGCCAAGTTATTTAACTTCAATGGAGAAATTTGGCATAGTGGAAAGGGTGATGGACTTTGAGTTAGGAGGATCTATCTTAGTTCTATCTATTTATGTTTTCCATGTGTCCCTGAGCAGATGTGAAACAGTAAGTGCATATGGACTAATTCTAGAAAGTCAACTGGACTCAGATCCTTTGATCCTTAACTACCTGTGTGAATTTTGCCAACTCTCTTAACCTCCCAAACATTGTCTCAGTTTCCTCACATGTAAAATGAGTGTATTTGACTAGATGGGATCCTTTCCACAGCTAACTCTTTCCAGGTCTAACTCCTTTTTAAATGAAAATAATAGTTAATGATAGTGATAGGTAGCTTCTTTCATATACATGGCTCAAAGGAGGTAATAGTATTTAACTACTTTGTAAACCTAAAAGTACCATATAACACTTACAATTATTGGCTTAAGTTTTCTTGTCTGTAAAACAGGTCTGATATTTCTACTGCATAGGTTTGTCATATGTAAAATTGTAATAGGAATCTTAAAATTCTTGGTACAATGGAAATAGAGCTGGATTTGGAGTTATGAGACCTGAATTTTGTCCTGGTTCTCCTGCTTACTGCCTGTGTGACCCTGGGCAAGTCAATTAACTTCTCTGGGCCTTATGTTCCTTCTTTTTTAAATGAAGGTTTGAACCAGATAACCTCAGAACTCCCTTCCCAGCTCTCTATCTAGGATCTTGTTATATTTCTCATTGAAAGAGAAAATAGAGGAAAGCAATGTGATATTTTGGTGCCTTTGTGATAAGGAAAATTATTGATTATTAGTCTAGTTTTTTGATTGTTTTTCAAAGCCTATCCAACAAACAAAAATGTTTGCCTTGACCAAATGGATAAAGAACATTTCTGGCCCAGATTATGACATTTTATTTAGACAGGAAACATATAAAATTTATCTTCCTACTGGGACAGATAATACTTCTGGGCAACAAGTTGGGTGAGGAGTTGATAGTATTAATAAGCAAAGGGCTTGAAATGTAGTAGGTCCTTAATAAATTCTAATTGATTAAACAGCTGAAGAAAATACACTGGATTGCCTTTGGGAAGAAACAAAGCTCTTTTAATATTCAAGCTTCCTATTGAAACAAAGGCCCAGATCTCTAATACTAATATTCTACTTTGTGACAGTAAGACAGAATGCAAGTCTACAAGGAATTAAAATGTATATCACACACTCTGATGGATATCACATAAAGCAATAGAGAGGGATGCAGTGAACATGCCTGGAATATAACCCAGCAAGAACTTTAAGTAGCAGAAGTAAAAGATATCATTAAGGAAATGTATTTAAGGCAGAAAAGGTAGTGTGGTCTAGTCATGTGGCAAGGAAAAGTGATGACAGGTAGCTAATGAGAGCATTCTATTGGTATACTCACAATATCAGGAGGAAATGAGAAAGGAGAGTGGAGTCCTTGTGGCAAACTTATGGGAAGACATAGTGAGTCACCAAATGTGGAAAAGCATGGTAAGTTGTTCTCTGCATTATTGAAGGAAATTTCAAATCCATGAGAGCAAAGAGACATTTGAGTATTTTGAGTATTTTAATACCTGGAAGCCAGTCTTTTCCTGAAAACTTTCTTTTCTAGGGGAAAAAGAAGATACCATGGGACGAGCAATGAGTTTGTAATAATAAGGTAGTTGTTAAAATCATCATCACTCTTATTGCACCTAGTATCTAACATTTCTATAGCACTCTAAACTTTGCAAAATGCTTTATATAAATTATCTTATTCAGGGAGTGATAGTAACTATTGTTAACCATATTCTGTTTCATGAATCAGTAAATATGGTGAAATGATGTTTATGCTGACAAATATTGTATTTTAGAAATATGAATAAAAATGTTTGTAACATTGACATCGCATTATAACTAAATATTACATATGAATACTAATAGGTTTATTATATTGTAGGTTAGTAATTTCTATGAAAAATGAAAATTAACTTTATTTGATTTCCTTCATAGTAAGTTGCTTATTCGTTTGATGATAGCATGTTTTTGAAGTAAAATTATAAGGTAGAAATAAGATAGCACTAAATTCATGAGAGTAGAAGCTTCCTGGAGACAAGGAATATCTTTGTATGCTTTAACTAAAGCTTCATACATTGCAGGGTTCAATAAGTATTAATTCCATGAGTACTGAGTCATTTACCACAACCATCCTCCCTGGGGTCTCCCTCCTCTCCTCTTCCCTGGCCCCACTCCCAGTAAAGTACACAGCAACAAAAACTCCACATTTGGATACTATTACTTAAAGAGTTTTTATCAGCATTTAATATCTTTCTTTAATCAGTTTTTCTAGTATTTCTCCCAGATAGGGATATATATATATATATATATATATATATGCATGCATACATATGAAGTGTCCCTAAAGTTCTAGTTCAGTGTTAATAATGTGTATGTAAAAGAGTTTCACAAACTTGGTATACTTTACAAACTCCTGTGCTTCTCAGGCTTGAGTTAGAGTCACCTGAATTTGCAAGCAGATATAATATTGGTTTAATATACTTATATTTTAGTGACCCACACATATATGTAGTTGGTCTCAGTACAGGAGAAATATCCCTGGGTACTAAGACAAAATGTGCTCCAGGGTATTGTTTTTCACTTTTCTTGGCAGTTGTAGCTGCTGAAGCCACTGAAAGCTAAACCTGAGCTCTGTTTGGGGTAGTAGTATAAGTCAGAATTGAAATTTATATCAGGTGCTGTTTTTATAAATTTACATAAAAACAATAAATAACCACTGACATGACCAGGAAAGAAGTTATGCTGGAAACATGAGTTCACTGCAATATCTTTTTTTATTTTATTCAGTTATAGGTGCCCAACGAAGGAGAAGCCCCAGTGCTCTAGCTATTGAAGTGTTTGAGGCACACCTGGGAAGCCACATTTTACAGGTAATAAAAAAATTAATTGCGCCTGCATATGTACATATACATATATATGGATATATGTGTGTAGATGTACACACACGTATTTTAACCAAGAATAATCAGAAGACATAGAGAGTGTTGTTGTCTTTGAGTCCAGCACTGTATTGGATTATTGTTTCAGCTTGGATTTGTGAGATTCTTACAAATTCATTTTTTTTTCTTTTTAGAAAGTCATCACTTGAGAGTGTTAATGAGAAAGGGAGGGCAAGTATTATTTGTGCTGTAATAATTTAGATAAATTGCTCTATTTAGTTGACTTGCACTGTATTAGCTGGCTGTTCACAGAATAATTGTGTGTATATTGTGTTTGTACGTGGATATATATCTCTTTATGTTTGCATCTTTTATATATCTATATATTATTTTTAGAAGAGCAAAGATGTAGTAAAGGTAATGTGACTTTTTTAAATGTGTTGTCAAATTTGAATGTTCCTCAGCTTTACATGGTGATCATGAATGTTTCTGATATTGGAATTTTTTACAATCTTATCACAAAATTACTAGGGGAGAAATCACAGAATGTTTTTAAAGTAAAGTGAAGATAAATACTAACATTGTTTTCATCGGTGCTATGATATGGAAATATCTATGTTAACTTTGTTGAAATTAGTAGACGTACCTTACAATACTGTCTAGAAGATGCATTTATTGATTGGTATCCCGCTTAGCACCATCTTCATCATCATCATCATCATCATTGTTTCTTAAAGTTACTGTCATCATTTCAACATGCCCATCTTTATCTACAGAAGTTTCTACTCTTGCTTCCGAGTTGAGAACTGTTATGATGAAAACCATCTTATGTTTTCTAACTTTCTCACATTCTGGAAGAGGAAGCACCTAGCAACGTTATCGGATTCATTGTCTTTTACAAAAGTGGCTAAGTTTCAGCTCAGTTGAATTGAAATATTCAGATAGAAATAAGGATAATCTTAATGAACTCATATACAGAGGCTTGACTGAACATTCAGATCTAGGAAAAGTCCCTCCGGGGTGCTGCCATTTTCTGCAAACCCAGAAAAAGAAGTGATTTTCACTAGAGTATGAAATGATAAGCTGTTATAATTGGGCATATTTCAAGTGCAGAGGTGAGACTGAATTTCTTGCGACGTCTTCTTTGATGAGACTGACTTTTGCCAAGTAACATGTGGAACCTTTGAGGCTGAATTTTGCCCAGAAACTATGAGGGCCTTGTTTAAATCTAACCATTAACAGCAAGCTCTGTCAGAAAACAAAACCCTTGCTTCCTTTGTCTGTGTACATGATTAGCCTTCCATAGAAGAGCAAGCTAAATTCCTTGTTCTGTGATCACATCCTTGAACTATTTTTCAGCATACCTGCTTCCCTTTCCTCCCTCCCCCTTTCCTTTTGAGTAACTAACTACTCAGGTAGGAGCATACTGTGATTTTGGTCAAATACCCAAAAATTATGTATAAAAATAAACTCCTGTCTTTTTGCAAACGGCTTTTGTATCAATAAAGCTCTCTTGACTAGGAGAATATCTGCCTTTTGAATTCTTTCCAGACAACCCAACTCCTGAAGTTCATCATTTTCTTCATTCTCATTTCTCTTTCTTCTTCTCCCATATATCTGGAATCTGCTTTATCTGAAGCCAATCCAATTTGCTTCCCTTCAGTTTTTATCCAATGAGAGAAAGTGAGCTAAACTTGGATCATTTAGTAGAATGATCAATATAGACTCTGAATGTAGCTCCTACCATGACCATAACATGTGATCTTTTTCAAAAGTAGGAAAAAAATAAGTATGCAAGTCATAAGCAACAATGATTATAGACCATACTCAGATCTTATATAAGCCAGCTTTCAAGGAAAAGTGGGACCCATTTTCAGCCCTATTAGTTTCTTGATTGTATTAAATAGCAGTAATTAGAGAATACAAGAGAATCTATTCTCCACTAGAGGCTTTAGGGCAGTGAGAAGATGAGAGGGGAAGTCACTAAAAAGAAGGAAATGGAGTCATTGAAATAGCCTATAATACAATAGGCTGTCTGAATCAATCTGCAAACATTTATTAAGTCCTTGCTATGTTCCAACCACTCTGATAAGTACTTGGGATACAAAGAAAAATAAATAAGCAGCAACAAAACAAAAATATTTCCTACCCTCAAGGAGTTTAGAGTCTAATGGGAGAAGAGAACAGGTACAAGAATCAGTGTTGTAGTTCAGGCCATTTCAGACTTGCTGATTCTTTCTGATCTCATTTGGGATTTTCTTGGCAAAGATGCTGGAGCAGATTGCCATTTCCTTCTTCAGATCATTTTACAGATAAGAAACTGAGGTAAAGGGTATTAAGAGACTTGCCCAGGATCACACAACTAGTAAGTGTCTGAAGCCAGATTTGAATTCAGAATAAATCAATATTTCAAGAAAAATAGAGTAGATTGGAGATAGCCTTAGGGGAGAAGGTACTAAGCCCTGAAATGTGAGCAAAGTCTTTTAAGATAGGTAGACTTTCTAAGAATCAGAGTGTAGCTGAGAGAAGTTCTGTGCTAAAATGCAAATAGGCTAGTCTAACTGGACCACCCTGGAGTGTATGGAGGGAGGTGATGGCTTAAAAGGGTAGAAAGATAGGAAGGGGGCAGATTGTGAAGAGCCTCAGATGCCAAATAAAGTTTATATTTGACATTAGAAGGGAAAAAATCATTTTGGAGGCTTAACTCAAGGAAATGGCAAACCTTTCCAGTTTCTTTGCTAAGAAAACCCCAAATGGAATCAGGAAGAATCAGACAACTGAAAAACAAATCCACAATAACAAAATAGTGCCTAACACATGGTAGGAGCTTAATATATGCTTATTGACTGTATTGCATCAGAACCACCTTCATCTCCGAAGCTGAGAGGGGCAGAGTACTCCTGTGAGTACTAGGTACAATGCTTTCAAGAATTTTTAACAAATTAGATCAGATTATTTGAGTTGGAGCAGGAGTGGATGGAAACTTGAGGGTCCATTGGTTAAAAATAATATAAGAAAGGGAGAAAAAACATGGAGTAACCCTCCAGAAAAAGCAACCTGGTTTCATATAGCTGGAAATGAATTGTAACCATTCTTTTGACTATTTGAGGCTTTGTGAACAGGAGCTAGCTTGAGTCCAGACAAGGAGGATGTCTCCTCCTTGTAGCTTTTTGTACATTTTCTAGATCTGGTTCCTAGAGACTCCCAAACACCATGAGCTCAGTCAGAAATGCCTTCAGTATGTTCTAAACCACACAATCTACTGCTTTGCAGAGGTTTCTATCATGACAAGAAATCTGTCAGACATCAGACACCAATTAGTATGCGGACAGTGAGAAAGGACATAGGGTAACATAATGGAACTTTCTATGATGGTAGAGTGTCATTGAACATGGTAGCCTTTTTTAAATTGCCCACTACATTGTTCCAGAAACAGTTTCCCTCAAACCTTATAGGATTCCTTAAAATTTTGTGTTTCCTTTTATGTAAAGTGAACATTATATTCTCATTATAGTCATTTAGACAACCAATGATTATTCTGCCAGTAAAATTACCAGTGATCATTCCACTCATCTACGGTCATTTTTCAGGCTAGGGTTTTGAGCCCAATTTTTACTGGCTATTGCCTCTGCCATCCTCCGAGTGAGTCTAGAGAGACTCTAGGATTGCTAGGACCAAAGTGCCATCTGCAGTACAGTTGAAGGCTTTCTGGGATAATTAGTCTTAGAGCTATAGGAGTGTCAATTGTATAAATTGGGTTTCATCCAAGGTATTTTAATGCAACATAGTCTTACTTGGCTTATATTAATCAGATGAGGGGCAAAAGCTATTAGAAAGTCAAGAGGCCAAGATGGGGAATTACTATGCTTTATAGCAGAGTAGATGGAAAGCCAAGAGACATCAAAAATAAGAGATCTTCTTTGCAAACCATCTTCCTTGAATGCCAAAAAAGATTGTTGAATAGAGATTAGGTTTTCCTGTTGGTGGATTCTGCTTTATCATAAGTGCTCTATGGATCCATTAACCTTCCTCCATTCTGTCATCCTTAAGAAGGGAGAGAAGTGAATATTGTTTACTTAGACAAGTTATAGGAACTGTCCAGTGTGCTCACATTTCCTGTGTTTTTCTAGGCTTAACTAAATGCAAAATGATAGCAAATAAAATTTTAGGAAAACATAAAATTAACCAGTGATTTTCCCTTAGGTGTCAAAATTATGAGTGGAGTGTTGTAACTATTTGTACGCCCTTGGCAGAAGCCTAAGTTCAAGGGTTGCTTTTTTTTTATTCTCTAAATGAATACTTTATGTTAGGGTTAGAAGAGATGTAAAATCAACCATTGAATATTTTCATATTAGACAGTAATGCTGTTTTACACACCTTACAGGTGTTAAAAACAAGACAAACGAAACAAACCTTGTAAATTGAAGAACTAGAAGGGATGGGTATGTCAGCTTGATTTGTCAGCCATGCTATGATGAGTCTGTAGAAACATATATTACTTATCCCACCAATAGTTTATGATAATCTCTACCATTCTAGCTATCGAATATTACAGGAAGCTTGGGATAAGAAAAAATAAACACCGTCTGTTATTAAGTGCAGGTACTATATATGTCAGCACAGGATTTTTGGCATGGGATGTAGCTTTAGCTTTAACATGGCCTCTTAACAAAAGGCTTATTTTAAGGAATGGAAATGATGAAATTTTAGTGTATCATAGGCTAGAGATGAGAAGACTCAGGAAGAATGTGAAAGCTATCTTTGAGGATTTGAAAAGATGTCATGTTGAACAGGGTTTGGGGTTTTTCTTCTTGGTCCTTGAGGAGTAATTGATGAAGATGGCAAAGGAGTAAATGTAAGTTTGATAGCAGGATAATCTGCCCAATTATTAAAGCCATCCACAAAGGGAATGGGCTTTTTCAGGAGGTAGTGTACTTCTCCTCATGGGAGGGCTTCCAGGCTGGATGACCAATTGTTGCAACTGTTGGAGTATGGACTCTCTGGAGGGTTTTGAGTTGAACTAAATGACCAGTAGGGTTCTTTACAATTTAAAATCTGTGTCTCTGTGATTTTGTGATCTTTGAGGTCAATCAAGGATGTACTTTAAAAAAATAGTAGAATAAAAATATTACCAAGACTTCCTGAACAATATGAGATTTTTGTATGCATAAAGGCTATGACAAGACACTTCAAAGCCTGTACCCCAGTAAAGGAATATTGCAAAAAACTCAGGTGATGCAATAAGCCTGCTTTGGCTTCTAGGAACCTCAGGTTCAAGTCCCTAGGACTTGACTGGATCCAACAATCCAGAGCACTTCTAGGTAGAGAAGCATGATTTATTTTTCTTATGGTCAATACTGTTATTGCTTCGTTCATCTTCATTGTGCCATCATCATCAACATTATCATTGTAATAAAAAGGTTGGGAATAATACTAAATAAATTTGTGAGGCACTTTAAGATATTATTTCATTTTATGCTCACAGTTACCCTGGGAGGTTGGTTATATAAATATCCCCATTTTCCAGATAAAGAAATTGGAGCAGAGGTTAAGAGACTTGCCCAGGGCCACACATTTAGTAAATGTCTGAGGCTAGATTTGAACTCAGAGAAGAAAGCACTTTAATATATGTTTCATCATGTGGATGTATTTGAATTTTCCTCCATTATACTGTCTCCTCCAAAAAGTAATTATTTCAATTATATTGCTAGCATTTTTGATGGCACTTTAAAGTTTGCAAAGCACTTTATAATATGTAATCTTATTGGATCATTGCAACAGCCCGGTGAAGTAAGTGCCTTTATGACCCCTATATTGCAGATGAGGAAACTGAGGCTGGGAACAGCTACATAACTTCCCGAGGTTCATACAGTATCTGAGAGAATTAGAACCCAGCTCTTCTTGACTCAGTCCAGTATTCTTCATTTTTTTTAACGATGGAGCTGGCTATTCTCCTGGAGAGAATTCCACCAGATCTTCCCCCCTGTCCAACAAAGCAACCTTATAAGATTATAAATCTTGGACTCCTCAGGTGAGGTCTTGTCTCATGACCAAAACTGTTCTTCTGTAATGACTTTGTGTTCTTCAGAACTCCCTTAAAGGCCCCAAGATGACCCTGTGAACAGTCATTACAGAGCAGATAGATTCATATGTCTTACAGCTTCTGTCACCCATAATCAGAGAAGGTTTCAGGGCAAATGCTTCTAAGAATTACAGTACATTTTTGTTGATAGAAACGTCTTCCTATTGAGAGAAGAATTAGGAAATCTCATCATGTAAACACAGCAATAGAGTTGCAGCAAACACTTTTTGGAATGTACAGTGTAGTAAAGGAAAATTCCAATAAACTCCTTTTAATGAGGAGCACCCACACCTTCCTGAGTTCAAATCCAGCCCAGCCATGTCTAGTTTTGTGATCTCTTGTCCAAATCTGGCTCCCTCAATTTCTTCATCTGTCATATGAGAATGACAATAGCACCTCCTCCCCTAGGGTTGTGCTGAAGATAAAAGGAGGTAATATTTATAAAGCACTTTGCAAACCTTAAAATGACTCAATTGTTTATTATAAATATGTAATATAACAAATATAATGAAACAAATTATTACTAAGTTAAATAATTACTAAAATACCTATTATCATTGCTAGTTACATGAAAAGGGGCTCTACTAACTATTGGTGGTTATTTTTTAAATTCTATCATTAAGAGAATTAATATCAAATTGACATGTAATCAAATGAGTATGATCCACATGAAGGGCTCTATGGTGCTGCTGTCAACTAGAACAGAAATTTTTTAGCCTTTTTGTGTCAGGGTCCACTTTGTCAGTCTGTTGAAACCTATAGATACTTTTTCAGAATAAATTTTAAATGCATAAAATATACCACAGAGGAACACAAAGGAATACATCTATTAAAATATTTAAAAACTAAAACAAGTTTATGAACCTCAGGTTAGAAATCCCTGAACTATAGAGATGTAGCAAAGGCTCAATGGAAGAACCAGATCCTGGGAAGTGTCTGTAAGTAAGATAAAAATTTCAATGGACAAATACAGTCAAAATGGAGTCCAAACACAGAGCATGGCTTTAATCAATGTATGGAGGGAGAGAAAAGCAGAACATGATCTAAGAACAGTTTATAGTTCATTTAAGCTGGGGAAAAAAAAGTGACTCATATGAGACCTGAAAGGTTAAGTTGGAGTCAGATTCTGGAGCAAGGGTAAGGAACCTGTGGCCTCAAGGTCACATGTGGCCCTCTAGGTCCTTAAGTGCAGCCCTTTGAACTTAAACTTCACGGAACAAATCCTCTTAATAAAGTCACCAACAGTTCCCTTTATTAAAAACATTTGTTCTGTGAAGTTTGGAGGCAAAGGGTCACACTTGAGGACCTAGAAGACCACATGTGGCTTTAGCCAGCAAGTTCCCCACCCCTGCTCTAGAAAATCTTAAATTTCAGGATAAACAGATTTGGTAAAAACTCTGGACTTGAGTGAAATAATAATAGAGACTTGTAAAAATTTTCTCATTTCTATCATCACAATAGCCATGGGAGTGAAATTCTGTTACTAGTCTGGTCAGTGTCTAAGGTGGAATTTGAACTCGGGTCTTCCTGACTCAATATTCCATTTATGTTTGTCTCATCTTTTCCTTCCCTCCCTATAAACACACTTCCCTCTACTATCAAGGGAAAATAGCAGCTGAGAAGTACAGGATACATTTGATACGAGCAAAGCTTCTACTACCAAGCAGTAATCAGTTAGATGGTACAGTGGACAGAGCACTGGGCCAGAAGCCAGGAAGCCAGGACTGGGAAAGTCACTTAACTCATTTTATTCATCTGTAAAATAGAGATAATGATAGCAATTAACTCCCAGGGCTGTTGGAAGATTTTATCTGTAATTCACTTAGCACAGTACCTGGCACATAGTAGGTTTACCTGTCAGGCAAACATACACACACACACACACACACACACACACACACACACACACACATGTACACAAAAAATTCTTCAGAATTATTGATAGATATATGGGAACTCCATAAATTCAATATCCAGAAATTTTTACAAAATTTTTTACAAAAAATGTTAGTGGGTATTAATTTTAAAAAACCCAATCAATGAAGAGTATGTTGTGACACATAGCATCACTATCATTTTATCAAGCATATCCAAACAAGATTTTGAGGTTCGGTCCTGAGACCCAACCAATGTCTGATTTATGGGAGAAAAGTACAGTTTGTAGCAATGTGCTTATGAGGAGTGGGAAGTGTCAGCTCTGTTGTTATCAGCATCTCTCCTGATCACAGATGGAATAAAGAAAAAGGCCATCCACTAGTGAAAACATCTGGCCAAGAAGCAACAGCATCTTAAGCACATCAAATCCTAGGTAATTAAAGGACACCGATTATTATTTTATTGAGATTTACCACAATCAGCATTTCTTGAACTTTGTGGAAAAAATATCTCCAACAGATATTCAGACTTCCAGGTCCAATGTCTATTTCATGAGAGATCTGGAAATTCATTTCCCTCATTTGTGTTATTGACACTTTACTGATGTTTAAAAAAAAAAAAAAAAGGAAACCCTAGAAATGTTGAATGATCATGGTTCTCTTGGCAAACTGGGTCCTGTTGGACTTCAGTGATAAGAAATGACAGTGACATTTCAAATGATTTCTTTAACTTACATCTGAGAAATAAGAAAAGAATAAATGACCGTATATTTTCCCTATGATCCAGAATGATAAGAAAATATAGAACTAAATATAGAAAAAAGAGAAAGTTAGTGAATATATTTGCATATGCAAATTAGCTTAATTGATACTGCTTGCCTCTACAGGGATTTTTCATTACAAACTGGAGTGCTACATTGTTCAGCTCATATTGAGTAATTTAGTAACTAATGAGACCAGTTTGCACTAATTTGCATATGATAAATGAGCTTAATTGCAGTAAATAACTTGGAGGCATAATTACTTAATTTTCCTGTGTTGCACGGCTTTTAAGTTCACGTATGAACAACTCAAGATAATTTTGCATATTTAAATTAGTTGCTTTTAAATTTTCTTAAACAAAAAAAGAGAACACACCTTATCAATTGAGCTGTAAAACAATTGAAAGTAAGGTTTACAGTATTTTTGTTAAAAAAGAAAAACACCCAGAAAATCCTTCCAAAGAATGCTGCCTTTTTTTGGTGCCAAGTTCAAAGCACTGAACATTATGGGAAGTGCTTTAAATGGTGCAAATTGAATGTGCAACTCCTATTAGTCACTGACCTGTGTTTAAACAGAAATATGTTGATGTTAAAAAATTATGTATGAATAAATCATAACTTTTAAGTTACAGCTTATAAGAGAGACCTGAGAAGTTTGTTATCTAATTCAGCAAACTAATGCACAAGTAGTCATTTGGCTGGTTACCTCACCTGTAATGCTGGAATTCAACAAAGTTGCTTGGTTTTAATGAAGTACATGTTACCCTAACACTAGCATGTCCTTTTTATCTAAATTAATGTTTCATATTTAGTTAGGGGCTTTCATCAGCGAAGCTCAGTGGTGGTTGCCAAGAATTATCTTACTGATCTTCATATTATCCCAGGGCAACATTCTAATATTCATTTTTCAAATGGAAAAACTGAGGCATCAAGCGGTTGAGGGCTAAGCCATTATATATCGCAACATTGAATTGCCTTGAAATCCTACTTTTTAAAAAATAGAATTTATTATTCAAAATTGACTGATATGTAGTACTATCAGGCATTTCAGTAGTGGAATATAGGCAAATCTTTACTCATGAAAGCTAGTCTAGAATTGAACATTTCACAATGCCAGATGTTTATGAGGAAAGGGAAGTGTCAGATATGCTGTTATCAGCATCTCTCCTGATCACAACTGGAATGAAGAAAATGACCACCAACTAGTCTGGCCAGTTAAGACATCTGTCCAAGAAGCAGTATCACCTTAAGCCTATCAAATCCTAGGTAATTAGAGCGCACTGATTATTATTTTACAACACCCATACCATTGCTATCTTCCCCTACAGATTTAAGTGAATGTGAGTCTGTCTTAGAAGACAAGCAGCTGTGGCTTAGTGGATAGACAGAGCTGGCCTCAGAGCAAGGTTCGAGAGCCACTTCTGAAATTTTTTGGCTTTGTGACCCTGGGCAAGAAATTTTTTCACTTCTCCATGCCCCAAGGCAGCTTTCTCAGGTTATAAATTACCAAACAGGTGTTAATCTGAATTAAAAAGGGTTTCCTCTGGGGGATTCCTAGATCAATAGAATTAAGGATTTGGTCTAAAAAAAATAAAACAGAGCCTCTCACAAGCAAGAATCTGTTTCTGTTCATTCCACATCCTCTAAATATTGGTGCTGTCTTTTTTCTCGATTTTAAAGGAATTCCATATGCATCTTATTTTTCCATCTTTAACCTTCTGAGGTAGAAAAAGAATGCTGTTAGCAACATTTTTGTATATATAAAAAAAGTGAAACTGAGGCAAGGAAACATTACATGTCCGAAAAATTCACATGGTAGAGGAACCGTATTTGGAGCTCAGATTTTTTGACTCTTTTTTAAAATTCTCTTCCTCCATCAGGCATGTTTTCTAGTAAGACATAAAATCTTGGATTATGTGACATAATTGGATTTTTTGTCACATAAAAATCCACAATAGACTCTGGGCAAGTCCTAAGAGTTATTTGTTAAAGAATTTTTAAAACTCTGCTGTGCATATCCAGAAATGCATATTCTAGTCTGGTAGCAGAAAGGGAATGTTGGTGGTTTCAGAAAGGAGCTACAGTCTCTATGGGGCAGCTAGGTGGTGGAGTAGATAGAGCACCAGCGCAGGAGTCAGGAGGATCTGAGTTCAAATCTCACCTCAGACACTTGACACTC
>CM053774.1:26928188-26976405 GCA_028658325.1 Potorous gilbertii | reverse complement strand
ACACACACACAGTCTCTATGGAAGGATGTCCTATAGCATCTGCTTCTCCCAAATCCAGGATTCCTATCAAATCACAAGCAATATATAAGAAGTCAAGACCATCATTTTAAGGGGCTTAAATGCCCTACCAACTTTACAGGAGTTTAGGGATGACAGTTTATTAATTTGCAGTTTAAAAAAATTAAACTAGTTTTGTTTTTTTAAAAAGAGAAAGAAATCTCTCATAATAATATCTATAACAAAAGTCATAATTATTACAATAAAAAAACCTAGCACAAAGGAATTACTTCATTAAAAAAGGTTCTCAAAAGAATACTGTGATTTTCCTATGCTAAATGGAATTATGTACAGCCATAATCTAAGTGAGGAAAATGTAATTAGAGTTTTTAAGGAGACTCCAAAATCAAAGTTTCCTTTAGACAGTAATTTGGTTTGTTTTTGCTGCTGTTCTTATACTCTGCAGCCTCATCAGCTTGCACAGAAAAGATGAAATGAGCAGCCAATCAAAATTCAGAAGATCTAGGCAGTGGAAAGAGTTCACTGTTCACTACTATAAATTATAATGTTGATGAGACATTGAAATTCACATATTTTCCCTCATTATCCAGATTGTAACAAGAAAATGACACAATATTCATTTTCTGTCATGACTAAAAGGGCACCTTAATGTGTCAGGATGAGATTGGAGAACTGCCTTGAACAGTTTTCTACATAGTCTAAACGTGACAGAGATTCCTCTGCATTTTGGCATGTAACCTGCCAGCATTGATTTGCAAAATTACAAGACTCTTGATGGTAAAAAGCGCATCACAGTTCATCTCAAAGTAGTATAAGAAAGACTGTGGACAAAGTAAGAGTTACTGTATGAAACAGGCACATTGGGGAGTAAGTGGCTATGCCCAGCCTCATTCTTGAATGAAGGAAGGTCGATGGTTAATGCCTTTCTCATTAAATAGTCTTTGTTAGTCTTTATGTCAGTCATTCCTTGAGTGGGCATTTATTAAGGGAATACTAGGTGCCATGCATTGGACTCAGTGTCAGAATTATAAAGAAAGGCAAACACACACATACATACACACATACACACACTACACACACATACACACACACACACACACCAGCCCTGCTCTCAAAGAGCATAACTTGTAGTCATTGTTGTGCATCCTTCATTCTTGAAAAGGACCAGTGACATCACTTGGATGATTTCTTGACTTGCATGTGAAATGAACAGCTGCACAAGATCATCCACCTTACTCTCTCCTCCAGAGTCATTGAGGTCTAGCGACAGGAAAAAAGACAAGACACTGCTCTGAACCAAAAACAACAAACATTAAGTTTCTAGTTTTTAAAGAAGTGGACTAGCCACTAGAGATGCAGACTCTTCCCTCAAAAAGCTAGCCTTACCTTCTAAACCAATTAGCTTTTGTTGCTAGGGTCTTACAGAGATCATCTTAGGATAGATTTAATGCTAGAACAGTCATTAAAGGTCATTAGAGAGCTAACTTGAAACCTAGAAAGGTTAAGTGACTTACCCAGGTAGCCAATGAAGTAAGTAGCAGGGAGTAAGATATGAACCCAGGTCATTTGTCTCCAGATCCAATACTTTCTGTTACGCTTCCCTATAGATCTAAAGAAAATTAGGTGGCAGATTCTATCCTGCAAGGATTTCTTTTTGTTGTGTGAGCCTCGTGCAAGTTTCAGTTTGTGGAAGAAGCTAAGATCATTTGCTTCATTTGATAAATGTAACTTTTTAGTTTTGAGCCATGGGGACCAGTGAGAAAATTTGGATAGGGGTGTGGTAGTCATGGGGATTTGGGGATGTGAATTGTCTTTTTGTGGGTGTTATAATATGAAAAATGATTTACAAGTTTCAGTATATTGGTCTTCATTTTTTATTTTCCATGCATTTGATAATGTCAGGTTTAAGTAATGTTTTAAATGGGTGACAAATACATCCTCCAAGATAAATGATAAATTGAGTTCCTAGGAAGTGACTTGGAGGGGTGGCAGTTTTCTGGTACTTTCTATGGTGCCCTATAGAAGCACATAAAGATTTTAAAGATCTGTCAACCAATTACAGTTTTTCTAAGAAGGAAATGTCATGTGCAGACAGGGACTTGTCAGCAAAATATAAGTTCATTTGATACAACAACCCTGGGAGGAAGGTGCTACTATTATTTCCATTTTACAAATGAAGAAACTGAAGCAGAGAGAGGTTAAATGACATGTCCAAAGTCACACAACTAGTAACTATCTGGGGCCAAATTTGAACTCAGATCTTTCTGACTCTAGGTCCAGAATTCTATCTGCTGAGCCATGTAATTGTCTCAAGAAAAATAAATAGAATCCATGATTTCCCAATTTTCCCAGACTCCTTGAGGAGATTGGAAATTATTATAGCTGGATATACACACCCTTTTTCTGTCACTGCCAAATTTTAAATCCCATAACGTAATGGAAAGACTGTGTCAGAGGATTGTGAGTCAGAGGAATTGTGTTCAAATTCTGGCTCAGCCACTTCACCTCTTTAGGAATTTGTTAATTTATCTGTAAAATTAGGGGATTAAGCTATATGATAGTCAGTGTTCTGTCTAGCTAAAATTATATGATTTTACAGGGCAATTGGTTCAGCCTTTATGTGAACTTTAAATAAGCTTGACAAGTGATCAGTCTTTGCCCGTAGACTTTTGAGAAAAGGGAAGCCTCTTCCTCATGAAACAGAACATTATACTTTTGAATATTTCTGAAGCTTGGTTTACCACAAACCTAAATTTGCTTTTCCACAACTTTCACCCTTTGCTCTTAATTTCCCATTATGGAGACAAAATAAATCTATTCCCATATGATAGATTTTTAAATACTTAAAGACAACCACTATAACCACTATATTCCCCCCTCACACATACACAATGCCTTCTCTTTTACAGAATAAATATTCACAATTTCCTCATTAAATCTTCATATGCCAATTTCCAATCCCTCTTCTCAACTGACTGCAGTCTTTAATGTTTTCCATAAGCAACAATAATTCTCACTACTTCTCCCTATACTTTAGTCACAGGATAGCTTTAGCCCCCAAGGTCACCCTACTGAAGATTTGGCTTTGAAATTTAAGCCATAGTTGTCCATAGTCATGTCACTGGTGGGTTTTTTTGGCTTTGGTCTTGGAGAACCAAGTCAGACATCACCATGTCTCTGATGTGGTTTGGTGAATTTTGAAGTTATATTGGAGACCAAATCATTTTATACTCCTTATTGCTCCTTTTATACTTCTATTATACTTTATACTCCTATTACATTCTTTATTCATCTCCTGGACCAAGAGTCAATTCATATGTAGAGCAGGCTCCCCAAGGAAATCCATGGATGCCCTGAGATAATCTTATCCAGAATTTGGGAGGTATTGAAATATCTGAGCTGACTTATGTTCTTAGCATAATTGAAAGATTTGATCCCCTTAATTGTAGTGCCTTACCTCAATTACCTTCATTTTGTCTTGTATATATTTTTCCTGTACATAGTTGAATTGATGGCCCTCCCATTAGACTGTGGACTCATTAAGACTAGGGACTTCTTTTTGCCTTTCATTTTAGCCCCTGCATTCAGCACAGGGCCTGGCACATGGTAGGTATCTAATAAATACTTACAGCTTTTCACTACTGGGCATGAAACTTTATCCTTTAAAATACTTTCCTATCATCTTTGCTATTTTATTTAAATTATATTCATATTGTAAGGGAGTAGGATATAAAAAATGTTTTACAATTTGTTTTTGTATCTAATATTTCTCTTAAAATAATCATTTAGACTTCCCTTTTTAATTAAAGTGTACTATTTATTTAGTCAAGATTCTTGCCCCACATAGTACCAAAATGTATCTGAGACAATTTGTAAAATTAAACACAATATGACAGAAGCCCATTAAAAATTAAGAGAAAAATATAAACCTTTTTATGGCAAAGAGAAAATATACAAGGCCAGTTGTGGTTTTCATCAATCTATTTCCTGATTCAAGAAGCACAAAGCAGGATGCCAACTGACTGGAATGCTATTGGCTGATTTGCTATTATATTTTCCAAATAGCCTGTCAAGTCAAGATGTAGAAATACTTCTGATGTTATATTTGGATTCTTTTGAAGTATAGGAAGCAGAAAGTGGCTACATATCTGAGTATATGGAGACACAGCTATTTGTAAATTATAAAAGAAGAAAAATAAAAGGCTGGAACACGATGTCTAATGTCATATATCAAATTAGAATCACATTAGACCTAAAATATTCTTATTCTGCCAGTAAAAGTACAAAACATCAATTTGTACCGAATCATGCCTCTACCTGGTCAAATGTGTTCCAATCTTTTTTGCTTTTTCTTAAAATTTTATGGTTATTGAAAGTGATTGGTTTATGAAAAATGTTTAATAGTACCATTTTTTCTGACCCAATATTAATCTGAAATTAATAACTTGTTTTATCCTTTAACATAATATTTCTATTTATTATGTACTCATGTGCCACATAACATCAAAAAGGGCTTGAAACAACTTATAAAATAAAAGATTGTATGAAAGAAAGCAATGAAAAATGAAAAATAAAAACCAATCAAAATGAGAAAATAAATGTTAGCTGGCACATGGCTTAATTTTAAGCTTGCATTTTCAGTCAAGTACTGGATTTTACTAACAGCCAAGACAAAAAAGGAAAACACCTTAGTGATATGGTTCTTGTTATCTGATAAATGAGTGTGCAAGTAGATGTAGAGTAAGAATTTTTTTTTCCTAGAACAGTATTAAAGGATGGATTTATCATTTAGATCTTTATTTATAAGAAGGGAATAGCATAATGGAGAATATCTTTAATTGTGGTGTAAAAGAGAAGGAAATGTTCAAGTGGATATTGCTTATCTCTACAGTTCCATAAAAGTCAAGAGCATGATATTAAATATTAACACAGTGTAATCATTTTGAAGTCTAGGATGAAAATTCTAAATTTGAGAGTTTATTGAATCATGGTTCACTGGATGAACAATTGACAGACACAGGAATTAATTCAAAATATGCTCTTAAAATTCAGATATAAAAAGTATAAATTCTACATATTATTATGCTTTACATCTGTAATGACCCCGGTAGTTTCCTAAAAACACTCAAAAAGAATTTAATGAGGAGACTTGAATGTGGAAAGAGAGTAGTTCCTTTCAAAGGGTCATGGAAAGAATATGATTACAGACACTCAAGCTTCAAAATAGATGATTTCTAATGGTTTCTATAACCTAGTTTTTTAATAAATGGTAGAGAATTTTTTTCTTTAGTTGTGCTCAACAGGGTCTATAGATTGTTACCACAAATTTTAAATGTATGGGTACTAGGTAAAGGGGAGATATCAAAGCAATCTCATTTGCTGTTAAAGGTCCTAGCCTGTTTCCTCAACATCCATCTAATAGCCACTGAGAATATGGCAGCAGATACTCCAATATGGTAAATTCCAACAGGCAAGTACTTGCAAGCAGCAGATGAACACTTGGCAATTTAGAATGCAATGTAATATGATATAGGATATGATATGACTTTGCTTGGCTTTCTTAAGCAAGGGTATTTAACTAGCAAATGATAAAATAGAACCTATTCTGGGAAATATATATCTATATTACAGATATGTATTTACATACATACATATAATCATTTTGATATATTTATTTGAAATGGGGGAAAGAAAAATACACACAATGAGGAATAAAGAAAAATACCTTACATTATTTTCTCTTAACTGTTTAAATTCTTTTTTAGTGGTTGAAATATCTCCATGGAATTTATAATCTAATGGAAGAAACAGCAAATAAACACATTTTTTACAAATAAGCTACATAAAGGATAAATAGGAAATAATTAAGAGAAGGAAGACATGAGGCTTAAAAGGATTTGGGAAAGGGAACATGGGAGTGTATATGTGTGTATGTATGTGTGTGTGTGTGTGTGTTCATACTTCATTGAGAAGAAGACCATGCCATCAGAGAAATGATGACATGACTTGCACTTGACTTTGTTTTGAGTGAGGGAGTGCTGTGCAGGTCACCAGCCTCACTTCTCCTCCAGAACCATCTGAATCCAGTGACCAGATATTCATCAGGATGACTGGAGATGACCCAGGATGAGGCAACTGGGGTTAAGTGACTTGTCCAAGGTCACACAGCTAGTGAGTGTCAAGTGTCTGAGGTGAGATTTGAACTCAGGTCCTCCTGACTCCTGCACTGGTGCTCTATCCACTGTACCATCTAGCTGCCCACATGGGATTTTAGTTGGGACTTCAAGGAAGCCAGTAGAAGGAGATGAGGAAAGAGAGTATCCCAAGCAAAGTGTTGTCCATCCTCCATTCTTGAAGAGGACCAAGGACACCAGGAGTGTGATGTCTTGACTTGCAAATGAATTGGATTTAAGTGAGGCAGAGCTGTGCAAAGTCATAAGTCTCATTTAAAAAAGGTTAAGCTCGCCCACAGCATCTGGTGCCATCTCCAGTCATGTTAACCTATATCTTACCACTGGACTCCATTGAAGTACAGAAGACAGCTGGAGAAAATGCCTGGGGTGAGAGATGGAGGGTCTTGTTTGTGTAATAGCCCGGAGGCTATTGTCGCTGCATCAAAAAGTAGGTGAAGCGGGGGAAAGTATAAGAAAACTGGAAAAGTAGAAGGTGGTGAGGTTATAAAGGACTCTGAATGCCAAACAGCAGATTTTATACTTGGATCCTTGAGGTGATAAGGAGCCTCCCAATCAATAAAGGAGGCATTTATTGATTAGGGGGGTACTTTAGGAAGATCACTTTGGTGGTGTATTAAAAGAGACTTCTAACTGGTCTCTGTGCCCCTAATCACACTTTAGCCAAAGCAATCTCCCAGATGTACTGGTCTTGTCATGTTACTCTCTATATAGAACCCTTCATTGTTTCATTCCCTATTGAATGAAGCATAAATTTCTTATCCTGGTATCTGAAGCCCTCTACAGCTCCCCTTCTTCCCAACCTTCTGTCATTCTACCATCTTCAAAATGCTCTACTGAACTACTCAACATTGCTTATCCTTCCTCACCCTTCCCATATCTATGTTATTGTTTAAACCATCTCTCTTATTTATTATAGACTCCTTTCCCTCTCTGCATCTTGAAATTCTTCTAAGTCACCTTTTCACTGAAGCCTTTTCTCTTCTCTTCAGCTAAACAAATCATAAGTAGTTGTATACATCTTGAAGGCACAGTTTGGACCTTAATTTCTTAATATCCTCATGTCTAATGTGGTGCCTTGTACTTGTAAGCAGCAGATGGGCACTTGCCAATTTAGGAAGTGATTGGATGTGATACAATCTAGGATATGATATGACATGATATTGCATAGTTTTCTTAGACATGGGTAAATGAATGGCAAATGATTAAATAGAACCTATTCTGGAAAATATAATTTATATTTAATGTATATATTTACATATATATTGTTTACATATACAATAGATTTGTATATCATATATTTATATATTATGTAATATACTTATATGTTATATATTATGTAATATACTTATATGTAACGTATTTAACTTTTGATGTACCTCCTTGAAATGGGGAAAAAAGAAGAAAAATACATGTAACTGGGAATAAGGAAAATAATTTTCCCCTTAATTGTTAAAATTCTTTTTTAGGGATTGAAACATCTCCACAGAGCAGTTTGACCGATTTCTCATGTTGCTCAACTAGACTGCTGGGTAAATACAATAGCAGGTCATAGGTTAATAGAGACTCTTTTCCTCATCAAAAAAAAAGGAAGTAGGAAGTAGGTGCACACCTAGGTTACTAAAGAAGTACATAGTGACCCTCTGGGATAGTCTAATTCTCTTTTCTGATTGCTATAATAAACATGGGCTGCTTGAGGAGCGGCACTTATTTAATAACTTGAAATTATTTTCATTATATTTTTGATAATAAGAATATTTTAGTCTCATACATTTTATTCTTTAAAATCATAATATCAAGGGCAAAATGCAGTCATTATTTAATAGTGCGTAGTAATATTGATAGAGACATCTCTTGAGATCCTATTTAGGTGGGTAAAATATAATGGTCCAAAGCAAAACTTGGGCAGATCTTAATCTTTCAAAAAGCACCGTTGCTCCTTCAAGAATATCCAGGCCTCGGGCCTCAACGCTTTTCGTTGGCACCAGTGTCTTCTATGAATTGAGAATTTTAGAGGTTACGGGTATTTTAGAGTTTTCAAAGACAAGTTTTATTAGGCCCTACAAAGAATTGGATAGAGGAAGACCAATATTCACTGTTACCCAGAAGACAGTAAATTACTTGGAAGAATTTCAGCCAAAGATTGTTTATACCTGTTCCTAGTTTTATGGATCAAATTCAATATGGCGGGACATTCTGGTTAAAAGGAGGAGAGTGGGAAAGCATAAACAAAAAAAAGAATCAGTTCTTTTCTGAAACAGTCATAAGTCAGAGGTCCCTATACCATGAGAAAAAAGGGGTAATGCATTTTTTTATCATCATGCCTCCAAAACTGTTGATCATTTTCATATCCATGGAACTTAAGTGTACCAAGAGTGGGAGTATTGTGGTTAGGAACAGAGATGCTATGTATTGAATAAGCAGCGAAAAGGACTTCAGAGTTTTTTAGATTTCAAATTTTAGAATCCAATGAAGGTCATCGTGAGTGAGTATCTTAGCCTGAGTCAAGTTAGCAAAAGTTTTCATTCCAAAACTACTTGGAGAGAGGGAAGTAGTAGCTGCTGAAGCAGGGTAAATACTGAGAAATAAACTCAAAGCTAGAGGTAGAAAAAGAGGGGGAGATAAAGAAGGAAAGCAGGGAAGGAGAAATCAGATACTGATTTGTTTTGCAGTTGAAACTAGACATAACATGCATAAACCTATATTTTGTATAGAAACTATAGTGTGTGCACTTTTGTTTAATAAAGAAATATTTGATCTGAGCAGGAGACAACATTCTAAAGCATGTCATTTTATTCCTGAGAAAGTATTTGAAGAAAATGACATATCTCAGCACTATTTGCTGACCATTTTGTCATCTCCTGCTGAGTGCTACCATTTCCATAGCCAGTGGGCTGTATTGAATCAGACGGAAGCAATAGGTCATTAGCAGAAATGTAGACTTTCTGCAGCCTGGAGAGGCTATAAGAGGATATATTTACACACAAGTGAGTATGTATATGTATATGTATATATGTGTGTATACATGCATATATTCACATGTATGTGTATATATGTGCATGCACATAGATGTATGTGTATACATGTACACACCTGTATGTTTGCATATGTATATGTATTTATATACTATACACACAGATACACGTACATACATATGCAAACACATTTTTTTCCCTTTTCATTTTTTCTCTTCAAGAAAACTACATTTAGTGGAGTCTCCATTTGGCCAGGATTTGGGGTTTATCCTTTTCAGAAGCTGTAAAAACAAAAACAAACTAACATGAATTAGGTAATTTATGTGTTTTTTTAAAAGAGTGTTAAATATTGCATGAAGATAAAATCATAAGTGAGAAAACAGCTTTGCGATAGTCAAAAAATGCTTGGTTCTGGAAATGGAGCCATGACTTCACACATTGGCTCTTCCCAAGTGATATTGGGAACATTACAATATCTGAGCCTTAGATTTCTTATCTTTTATAAGAGGAAGTTGGATTAGTCTAGTGCTGTTAAACTGAAAGAGAAAAGGATCACGCCAGACTACATTCTGACTTAGAAAAATTCAAATTGCCATTATCTATGTTGTACTATATTTTTATTTATTTTGTTAAAATTTCTCAGTTACATTTTAAACTGGTTTTGGCTTCACTGAGGACTTTTGAGAGCATATAGTCCACAGGTAACCAGTCTGACCCTTCTGAACTAGATGAATCCTTAAAGTCCCTTTAAGCTCTGATTCTTTGTCCTCTAAATAATCTGTTACCTCACCCCATTCCCATTTACTCCATCATATTTGCTGAAAAGAACTATTATTTAAAAACTAGTTTGATTTTCTTAAAACTCATTTTATTTATTTATTTATTTTTAAAATCTGGGTATTAAAAAAACTGCATCCACCTAGAGTTATTTAACTGGGTTCGTAATATTGATCCAGAAGAAGGTAATATTTTTCATTTCAAGCATCACAAATCACTAGATTATATCCAGAACTTGTTTTTCAGGGGGGTACCACTTAATTAGTAGAATGCTTTTTACTTATAGTTATTTTTTTCAGGGTTTTGCCACAGAGTTTACTTTTCATGAGTTTTTAGTATTTCCAAGATAATTCATCTTACAAAAATAACCTGTAAGTACCACACAAGAAGCCATCAGGAAATCTATACTCTCTACAAGTGCAATGCAGGGCTCTCTATAAAATGGTGTGGGGGACAGTAGCTAATGCTGAAGTCAGACAAACTGAATTTGAAACTGACATTGTTACTTATTAGCTGTGTAACCTTGGAACTGCAGGACTCAGTTCTCTCCACTATAAAATGAATATAATGATGCTTGCAGCCAGTGTGATCTCCAGTTTAGACACAGAAAGAACACTAAATCCGGGATCAGAGGAACTCAGTTCAAATCCCTGTGTGATCTTGGGTGAATGACTCTGATTGTAGCTTCCTGTTTTCTTGCCTCTGAAAAGAGACGTTTTAAGATTCTCTCCCCAATCCCTTCCCCAGCTCTAAATCTCTGCTATGATGATGTGACCCAACTCACAGAGTTGGAAGAAACAAGTCCTTTGTAAACTGTAAAGTGCTATGTCAATATGAGCTATCATTGTCCTTATGCATTCTCTAGGGCAACTAAGTACTTCCTATGTGAAGGTGCTATAAATTGAATAACATTTAGTAAATAAAAGTAAATTTCCCAAGTGAGCTAACATTCATGAAATGTCCACAAACATATGTCCATCCCATCTTCCCTATGTGCAGATTGGAAAATTAAAAATAATGCATGTTTTCCAAAGTGACCTGCCTTAGTGAGAGCATGTGCACTGTGAAAATTCAGTCTTCAATTTCCTTTCTTGTTTCAGGCAGCAGGATTAAGAAGTCAGTGATAATAAATGATTCCAAGGTATATTCTCATCACTCGGAGAAGACATTTACATGCACAACTCCCAATAGGGTTAATGCGCTATGCACCCAAGTCCCCATGTGCCGACATGAAAATAGACTCCTTAGTCAAGAGGTCATCTAAATAAAACACAGTTCCATCATAATGTCATTTTCCCCTTAATTTTCTGATTACTTACATTTGGTTTGGTCTTAATTGTGGATAACTTTAATTGCTTTATCACAGTGATGATTAACTATGCCCACGTCGAACACCCTTGAAGGGGCGGACGATTCTTCCTGAAGGATTCACATGGATGCCCATAGGAAAAAATAAGAATAAAAAAGCAAGGGATTCTCTCCCCACTTCCAGAACAGTAGACAGCCCTCCTTCATTCCTTATAAATATTGATTTCCTAGTTCATTAAAATCCTAGAGATGAGATTTACACCAAAAATTTTCATGTTTGGGTGTTTCAGAATCAGTAAAACAACCTTCAAATTGTTCCCTCTCTTTAGATTTTATATTCTTCTGCTTTATTTACATGAAGCAGTCTGCCAGAAGACAATATTGGAAATGCAAAAATATGCCAGTTGTTAACTTGAGTACAGAAAAAAAACCCCACCAGCTTTTAAATAATATCACTGAAAGAATGCATTTCTAAGCTTCTCATTTGTTCACTTTTTTAGTATTTCGTTTTATATGTGTGAGTTAATCATGAAGTAGACTTTTGGGGAGGGCTCTCTATTGAAGGATCAGGTACAAGTCAAAGCTAAAAAGAGATTAAAATATGATACTTTCAGTTCTTTAGAGGCAACTATCAGTTAAATTCTAATAATTAACACAAAGCATGAGGGATTTTGAAAATATTTGATATTCTTTTTAACTCAGAATATTATTATGTAGAAGATGAGGAAGAAAAACCAAGTCAACACTAACAATATAAAAATGTGTAGGTGTATTTCATCTCTCTAGCCTCAAAAGTGAAAATGGATTTAATTTTATAACATGAACCATTTCTATCATGTTCTCTATCTGTTCTTCATACATTTTCATATTTCACAACTTCTCAGAGTGATCCCACATCAGCTTCTTTTCCCCCCCACACTCTGGGCATAAGACATAGCAGTGATGTTTATTACAGCAAATACGGAAAAACAAATACTACCCAGATGGCTCCAACTGATGGAGCTCCCATCGGCAGAAACTGATTTCCCCAGATGCTACCTTGCTGGGATTTGGGCCTGTTAGTGGAGTGCACAAGAGAGCTCTGTGTCCATTCCTTTGTATGAACAGGTTAGCTTTTGGGGAGGGAGGGAGCAATCTTCCTTTCTAGAAAACTCTCTGCGAAGAGTGCTAGGATCAGTCATTGCCAATCTACCAACAAACAAATCATTCTCACTCAAGAAAGGAGTCAGCATTTTTAAAAAATTGTGCAGATTCTCTTTTCTTCACAGCTGTTTAAAAATGGCTCCCATTCAGATGAAGGTTTATTCCAGTGTCTCATTTGCAAGGAAGTAAAGGAAAGAGAGTGATTTGTATTGGGAAAACCTTCTTTGCTTTTTGTAAAGGGTCTAAGCCTGTGATGGGAGAGCTGATCTGAGACTAGGAGATAGGGAAAGAACTATAGTTAAATTGGAAAGTCAGTGGCACAAGAATATGGGGGAGGGTATTCTCTCTTTTCTCTTCTAGATAATTTTTTCCTGCTGGAAATCCGGGGCATATCAATTCAAGGTATTCATGCCTTCTTGAGAAATTAAGCTATGGCTGCATTCTAGATCTGGAGGTTTCTTATAACACTTTTCTTGAGCAGCTTGATGGTACAATGGGTAAAACACTGGATCCAGAATAAGACCTTAGACATTTATTAGATGTGTGACACTGATCAAGTCACTTTAACCCTTGTTTACCTCAGTTTCCCCAGCAGTAAATGGAGTTAATAATAACACCTACTTCCCAATATAGTTGTAAGGACCAAAGAAGACACATGGTAGGCACTATATAAATGCCACATCCCAGCTTTCTGATTCGGGCCAGGTCACCTAACCTGTCTACCTTATTCCTCATCTGTGAAATGGGCATAATGGCACCTACTTCCTAGTGTTTTTGTGAGGATCAAATGAGATATTAATTGTAAATTAATATGTATATTATATAATATGTGTATGTTATATGATTGTATGTGTAAATTAATATAATATATATATATATATATATATATATATACAAATAAGCACAGCATATGGCACATAGTAAGTTCCATATAAATGCCAATTATAATTAGTTATTACTAAATCAGGTGAGATCTCTAGGTTTATTTGTTTTAAGAATGTATGTTCTTAAGTGACAGCCACAATGTACATGGAAAATAGAAAGAGTACAACAACGATACAATAGTGAATCATCAAGCTGGGTCCCTTGAAAGAACTAAAGAAAAGCACATGTGTTACTTCTTTACGGAGGTGGGAACTCTGGGTATAGAACAGTACATCTAAAGTCAGACATTTTCAATGAGTTACTTTTGCTAGAACAGTTCTTCCATCCTCTTTTTCATTCTTTATCCAAAGAGATGGCTGTTTAGCAAGGAGAAGGATATGCTGAGATATAGACGTGATGGTAAAATATATCTTTAATTTTTCTAATTGGAAAAGTTATGTTTTTTCAAGTTTTATTTGAGATTAAGAACTTCTCATCAAACTCAACAAGAACTGGGAAAATGCACATATTCTTTGTGTCTTAACAATGCAAAGTGGTTACGTACACATGTTATTGAGATAATGAAACAGAATAATGAAAAATAAATAAAAAGTGCCATGCCACTCATAGTCAAGTCTAAGGAGCCATCAGGATGGCAATGAGCAAATCCTCTGCAGAGAAACCATCAGGTCCAGTAGACCATTCAGCAGTACGAGCTAGGGAAGGAAAGCTTGACATCCAGATGCCACTGCTTTGGAAATGCTATCCTCAGTCTAACATATGGGTCTTGCATCTGCTAGGGTTATGCTAGCAGTTGACTTTTTAACTGGCATAGCTCCTGATATCAGCAGCCTTGAGGGTTCAATCAGGCAAGCATGTGTCCATGGGTGCAGCAATGCTAAGACCTCTACACGGTAATACTGACATACTTGTCCAAAATAACAACAAAATCCAAAAACAATTATATTGGTCACCAGTTTTTTTGAGAGCTGATCTCTTTTGATGCTAACTGGTACAATAAATAATAACAAAAATAGCTAACATTTTATAGCACTATAAAATTTGCAGTTTCATAAATATTATTTCATGTGTCCTCATAATCAGGAGATAGGTACTATTATTATTCTATTTAATAAATGACAGAATTGAGACAGGCAGAGTTAAAAGTCATCTGCCAAGCATCTCACATTCATCCAGTATCTGAGGCCAGATTCGAAGGGAGGTCTTCCTGACTGCAGATCCAACATTTTATCCCCTGGGCCCTCTAGCTTATTCCTATAAATTTTTAATGTTTGCAGAGGGCTTTACCTAAATCAGCCCTTTGAGGTATTTTATAGATGAGGAAACTGAGTCTTGGAGAGATGAAATAAAATTATATCACCATATTCTCTCAGATAATAAATGGCAGAGGCTGGATTTGGACTCATGTCTTCCTAACTATATTCAGTTTGCCTCACTTTTGTTGTTGAATAATTTCAGTCATGTCTGACTCTTTGTAACACCACTTGGGTTTTTGAGGGGTTTATGTTTTGGCAAAAATACTAGAGTGCTTTGCCATTTCCTTCTCCAGGTCATTTTTATAGAAGAGGAACTGAGGCAAAGCAAGTTAAGTGACTTGGTCAGGACCACACAGCTAGCAAGTGTTTGAAGCCAGATTTGAACTCAGGAAGATGAGTTTTCCTGACTCCATGCCCAGCCATGGCACTCTATTCACTGTGCCACTCTTGCAGCTCTAGACCTCACTACCTCACCCACAAAACCTTATGATATTTGGCAGGGGAAGGAGGATAATTAAAAGATTTACCTGATTTTTTTAATCCAAGCAATTTTAAATAAAACTCTTAGTAATCTATGGCAAAAAAAAACTGAGAAATTATTTAGACACAAAAGAACATTTATAGCTTGGAATCTATCCGAGGTATTTGGCTAAAAGTTCCACTTTGTGACATTAAACTTTTACTCCTTCTCCCTTTGACCAGAAAAAAGAGAGATGGGTCCCAATAAAAGAAAACAATAAGATATCAGAAATCCAGATTGCTAAGGTGGTACTACTAATGCACCATGTTATATTTCACAAAGCCCTTTGATCACAATTAATACATGAGGTTCCTAGACTGTTCTACCCTCATTGTGAACTACATTCTATAATGGAGCCTTGAATGATTCTGAGAGATAGAGATCAGAAAGGGCTGCATTGCAGGCATCAGGGATGGTTTGTACAAATGCATGGAGATAGGAAATGGAATGTATGATTCAAGAAAAACAGTAATTCAGTTTATTAATATAAAGTAAAAGTCACTTGACCTCCCAGTGTTTTAGGTCATACTATAAGCTGCAGAAAGGTGCTGACTTTCATTGGTTAAAAAAGAATTTCCTCCCCTGGGAGTTCCTCATTCTAGTGGAATTACAGGTCTAATTCTTCCCCTCTATAAAAGTACATGATGATGAGTGGTAAGATGTACATCTTACTACTCATAAAAGTACATGATGATGATTAAAAAGACAGGTTGGAATGAGACTGCAGAAGGTTTTGAGCACCAGGTTGTAAGCTAATTATATGTCAAGGTATCTTATCTCCTTATCTAGAGTTCTTTTAGATTTCAACCTGAGCTTTTCCTTATAGCAACTGTCCATAATGTTACAGTAAACATAGACTTTATCAAACGATACAACACATTGATCAGGGATTCCTTCTATTTAGGACAGTCTTTGCAACACCAGCATCCACTTGATTTTTCACTCTTTGTGTTTAGGTAAAGTATATTGTATCTTTAAAAAAGGATTTATTTCCCTTTAATCCTGAATATGATGTGCATATTTATATAGAGTCTTCAGTTATTTTAGTTCTAGTACTGCATAGATTAAAAAAAAAACCACAAGCTCAGGAACTTCATGCATTTCATGTAAGCAGCTAGCATTCATATGGGGCCTTAAGTTTGGCAAAGCATTTTACTTATATTGTTTCGTTTGACCCTGTGAAGTAGGTATTGACATTATCTCCATTTTGTAGGTGAGAAGAGTGTGGCCCAGAGAAGTTAAATTACTTTCCCAAGTTTATAGAGTGTGACTAGTTCATTTGATGGGTAAAGAAACTGAGGTTTCACATAATTCAAATAGTCTGCTCAAGTTAACATAATTAAGAGTTTGAATATCATACTCATGTCTTTCTGGCTACAAATCCAGCACTTTACTCATCACACCACTCTACCTTTCCATTTGAACTGCAAACACTTTTTTTATATGTTTTGGGTAGGCTCTTACATTCTGTGAATATAAAGATCTAGTTCTACCCTCAAATAACTTACCTTTCTTATGAGAATGAAGTGGACACAGATATCCGTGAGACCGCATAGAATGTAAATCTTAAGGAGAATTTTATGCTATTAAAATTGAAGTAGATTCACTTTCAAACAGTCAGAGAAAATATCACAAAGGAGATGATACCAGAGGCTCACTTGGGAGGAAAAGAGGGATTTTAAAAGATGGAAAGAGAACAGAAATGTCATAAGTGGCAGTGCTAGCTAGATACAGAGTCAGATGAGGCAAGGTGAGAACTGGGGAGGGGGATAACATAAAGTGCATTAGTGTGAGATAATGTCCACATGATAAGCTGATATCAGATTGTGGAGTATAACTTTATAAAGTATAATTTAATACTTTATCAAGGAGGAAATGAAAAACTACCTTAGGCCTTTAAGCAAAGATGCGATGTGGTCATTTTGGCATCTTAGGATTTTTATATGGGAAACAATGAGTTGGAAAGGGGAAGAAATATAGAAAGACCTATTAGGAGATTTTTCTGTCACGGGCACTTACTAGCTGTGTGACTCTGGGCAAGTCACTTAGTGCTTTTTGCCTCAGTTTCCTCATCTGTAAAATGAGCTGGAGAAGGAAATGGCAAACCACTCCAGTATCTTTGCCAAGAAAACCCACAGAAAGAGCTGAAAAATGATTGAAGAAAATCTCTTCCCTGGAGAGGATCATTGAATGGGCTTAAATTTTTGGAAACTGAACTGAAAGGACTGAAAGGTGACAAGGAAAGATTACTCCAAGGTTTTGACCCCAGGTAACTTGTAGGATGGTGGTCCCAATGATAGAAATAGAGAATTTGGTAGAAGGTGAAACATGAAGACATTGGAGGAACAAGTAAGGGAGATAAAGAGCTCAGTTGTAGATATTTGGTTCAAGGAGTGATCAAAAACTCCATCACACGGATAGAAATGTGGGCAAAATTAGAAGTGGCTTTAGATTTGGGAGTTCTTTTACACAGATGATATAATTGAATCTATAAAAATGCATGAGATCATCAAGGGAGAAGTCAAGGGCAGACCTTTGGAGGACACCCAAATATAAGGGGTAGGAGGAGGGTAAGAACCAGTAAAGAGACAGAGGAAAGGTCAGAAACATAGTAAGGAAGGCCATGGAAGTAGAGTGTGATATCCTATAATACAAAAATGGAGAGACTATCAAGAGAGAGTATTTAATAGTGACAACTAATGAATAATGGTCAATGCTACTAAGAATTTTTTAAATGCTCTCAAATTTGGTGAGGGGTCATTAGCCTCCCCTGAGAAAAGAAAATTCAGTGGCATGACAGTGATGGTAAGCAGTTTGACAGGAAGTATAAACTATTTCTAAAATTTGTCAAGGAAGCTGAGGAAAAGGATGGTGGCTACTTAAGAAGGCAGCAGTTTTGTTGTTCAGTCATTTCAGCTCTGTCTAACCCTTCATGACCCCATTTGAGGTTTTCTTGGCAAAGAAAGTTTGCCATTTCCTTCTCCAGCTCATATTACAAAAGGAGAAAACTGAGAAAAGTGACTCATTTAGGATCACATAAGTAATAAGTATCTGAGGCTGAATTTGAACTCAAGTCTTTCTGACTCCAGATGCAGTGCTCTATCCACTGACACACCTAGCTGCCCATAGCAGAATTAGGAAAGGTAATTTTTAGAATAAGGGATAGAATTTGGCATGTTTTTTTTCCACTACAGGTTAGTGGCTGGTGGAGGAGAGATTCAAAATAGATGAGAGAGGAACTGATTTCTAGAATGCAATTCCACAATATGTAGGAGAGTATTTTCATCACGGGTACACATTGGAGCTATTTATTACTCACCAATGAGGGAAGAATCATGAGAAACTATGAAACTGGAGGAAAGAAGAATAGGTAAGAAAACAGGTTAGAAGAAGAGTGATAGAGGACAATATAAAAGAGAAGAAAAACGGTGGTGAGAGATGTGGGCCAGGTATAATTCAGTTTTACTTCAACAATTAAAGGAGATACAGAATGATGTAACACAGTGGTTAGAGGGCTTGCTTTGAGTCAGAAAGACTTGGGTTTGAGTCCTATCTCTAACTCATACTGTTGGGCCTAGAGTCAAGAAGATATCTCCTCCTGAGACTTTCCTCCTGATTTTAAATTGTCAAGTAGGTTCTGATCTGCATGGTAGAGGGAACTTTCTCACCAGCATTTCCCAGTACTATTAAAATCACAAATCCAGTACAATTCAAGGATCCACCCTTTCATCAGTGTGAGCATTTTCTCCACTCATGAAAACTGACATATGCTCTTAGTAGTAGACACTCTTTGTGAGTTCCGTGATCAGGAAAAAAATAATCACTTGGTTGCCCTTTCCTCTGCTCATGAGCTTTTCCAAATTTACTGAGGCTGGTTTTTGGACCAAAAAAGTCCCCTGGTGAGCCTAGAGGCAGTGAGTTTCAGTGCAAAGAGGACTTCCTTTGGATTCTGAGGACCTGTTTTAAAAGCCATTCTTCCAAGCTTCCTCTGTGGGTATCCCTGGTCAAGTACCTTCATCAACTTGGTTTCCGTTTTCTCAACTATAAAATGGAGACTTTAGATGACCTCTGTCCTCCTTTCCAGCTATAGATATTCTGATTTATTTCCGTGAAGTTTTTCCTGATAGAGACTCTCAGAGCATAGCTTTTCTAAGGGCTATCATGTCTTTGAGAACACGATTTACCTCCACACCAAGATAAGGCTCAGCAAGGTAGAATTCCAGTGGAGGAACTCATTTTAGCTTAATCTTTTTGTCATTATTTTTCCATCCTCACAAAGCCCTTATTAGCAGACTTGCTCCTCCTACTCTTGGTTGATCCAATCAGTATTGATATATGACCTCCATTAGACCTTAATTGCATTTGTATTTCAAAGGTATTGGGTTTGCCAAATTACCTTCCTATTGTACAAAATGCCAGAGATTTAGTTTTGCCTTTTGTCAGATCTTGGTCTTTCATAGGTTACTTCCTAATTCCTTAGGGCAGCTAGGTGGTATAGTGGATAGAGCACCAGTGCAGGAGTCAGAAGAACCTAAGTTCAAATCTCACCTCAGACACTGGACACTCACTAGCTGTATGACCTTGGGCAAGTCACTTAACCCCAATTGCCTCATCCTGGGTCATTTCCATCATCCTGATGAATATCTGGTCACTGGATTCAGATGGCTCTGGAGGAGAAGTGAGGCTGGTAACCTGCACAGCCCTCACTCAAAACAAAGTGCAAGTCATGTCATTTTTCTGATGCCACGGTCTTCTTCAGCAATGACGGACGAACACATACATCCTAATGCTTTGTAGTGGATAAAATAGCAAATCTTCAGAACTGTTTTATACAATTAAATCAAGAGAGTGAAAAATGAAGTTGGGTTCCTGAAGCGGATAACTGTGTTACTATGGATAAGTCTATGAACCTTCATCTTTTCATTGGAAAAGGAAATAATACTGGCACTACCTATCTACTTTAGAGTGTTGTTATGAAGAACATGCTTTATAAATAGCAAAGCACTACAGAAATGTGAGTTTCTGTTTATATTCTCTGACCTTCCCTAAACTAGAAGTACTTTATGCTAACAGGGGATGATTAGATATTCGTGGTTATTCTGTTTCTAAATTTCTTCATTCACTGTTCCTGACTGGATAACTCTTAGGCAAAGCTTTGAAAGCTTTTTTTTAACTGATAATGAAAGGGTTAATCTCTGCTCTGGAAGTTTGCAGGTTTTGCAAGATAACACCTATATTTGAAAGGTGCTGCTTGGGGATTGAACTGCATAACTGTGATTGACATTAATGAGAATCAGGTAGTTAAATCCTCACATGCTGTTTGGAAGACATTCAGGAGTTTCCTTTGTCCCACTGAGAGATATGTTCTTTTAGCCCTAATCAAGTTTTAAAGTCATTTTTATGCATAACCTAACTAGCTATAAGGTTCCTTTTACAGATGTTTTTAATGTAATCCAACCAATACCATCCATTTTTCTCTACATTATTATAAAGTGCTCAAGTGCCAAAATTCCCATAGGTTTATAACAATATTGCTGGTCTCATGAATGTTAGATTTCTTGTGGTATAATGGATAAAAGCCTTAGACATGGAGTCAGGAAGAGCTGAGGTCATACTCCAATT
Organism: Potorous gilbertii; assembly: GCA_028658325.1. Lineage (NCBI taxonomy): Eukaryota > Metazoa > Chordata > Mammalia > Diprotodontia > Potoroidae > Potorous > Potorous gilbertii. The sequence goes on along the minus strand of CM053774.1, from coordinate 26,955,710 downwards.
CAAACATTTATTAACTATGTAAGCTTGAACATGTTAACCATCTGAATCTAGGCATGTGAACATCCTATGCAAAGTCACCAAGGTGGGAGATGATGGGTTAGATTCCAGGAAGAGTAAGTGAGACAGTTTAACTGGAACATACATTACATGAAGAGGAGTGCTGTGCAGTGGACCTGAAAAGGTAGATCGGAGCCAGTCTTCTATGGGCTTTAAACGCCAAGCAGCATGGTTTGTATTTTATGCTAGGGATGAAACTAATCATCTTAAATAGTATCAGTAAAAGTGCCTACTGCTTACAGTGTACTAAGGGGAAAAACACCTCAATTCTCTATTAATGGGGACATCTTTTGACCTTCCTCTGAAATTAATTTTTTAATTTTTAGTCTTTTTTTGTTGCCTTCATATTAAATACTCAATTCTTGATTATACCACATCAACTTCTATATTTCCTTTCCTTTAAACTCTTATTCATGACAGAAAAAAAGAGTTTAGCAGAATTGGTCTCTCCTGACAGTATATAGAACATTTAATTCCCATAGTCTCTCACCTCTATTTGGAGAGGGACAAGTGATTCAGCATCTCTTTCCTGAGACCAAGCGTCAGTAACCCATTTTTGTTAAAGGCTCATCAATAACCTTGCTTCTGTTTTGGCATTTAACTTTGGGGACTACCAGACCATGGATTTGCAGGTTCCTTAAAGTGCCTATTACATTGTGGGTTATCAGAAACGCTGTTTAAGGTAAACATCAGAATCCACCACCTTCTAAAATACTGAACTGAGATTGATGGTTATATTCTAGTGGATTCTGGTTTTCCCAGTTTTAATCCTTTGATTTCTATCTAGCTATTTCCCTCTATCTCAATAGACCAATCATTCTGGCACCAAAATGATATGAATTTGTTTCCTAGCTGATTGGGGTTTTTTTGATGTCACAGTTTCAAAATCTTCAATAATTTGTTTCATGTTTCTCTAACATACCGATCATGAAACACATGGTATTATAATTTTCAGTTTTTGTGTCTGATTTCCCTACTAGGCTATAAGGGTCCCAGGAAAGGGTCCCTGCTATCTTCTTAGTGTTTAACAAAGTGCTCTACACACAATACACATTTAATCACCATTTGCTGAATGAAGGAATGGTTCTAGTTTTTATTTGTGAAGAATATAGTTCATGGGATCATCATATCATATTCTCCTTTTTTTCTCCAGATTTTTTCCAAAATGCCATAAACCTTGCAGTCTCAGGTAGGTGGCATAGGAGAACAAGGTTTATCCCGGAAAATAGAGGTTTATGTAGATGATGGCAAATCTTTTTGCAAACTTTCCTTTATAAAAAAAGCAGTATAAAAGTATGCTCCATGTCTGCGGCTCCTTTCTAAGTACAGAATATGTCAGATTCTGCATCTGGCATCTTGACTGCAGGACATTGAACACTGTTCATCTTTTTTCATATCATTTTTTTACTCATCTCTCTTTTCAACGTAGAAGTAGATCTGTGAATAAAGACCTTTCAAATGTTATTGAAATGTTAGTTCAATATTATATGGAGGACGTGTTGTGAACTGGTCCGGAGAAGGATGAAGAGTAAACCACACGTATGAAATCAGGGAGATATCGGGATGGTGGAGTGAAGTAATGAGGGTGGCTTTGATTTCATACTTCCGTTCTTTTCCTTTCACTTATTTCTTTTTGAGTCAATAGCACTTTGTGTCAAAAACTTTTTATGGTAAAAACCATGACAATAGCAGTCTCAACTCCCATTACTCATATTTATGTTTTACAGTTTGCAAAGTAGTTGGCCCACATTTCATTTGGTCCTCGTGATGATCCTTGTAAGCAGGTTGGGCAGGCGTTACGCACAGAACTCTGGAGAAATAGTGTCCTAAGAAGGAAGCCCTGGATAACCTCCATGGATTTATGGTCCTTAAAGGCACATATCTTAGTGGTGTTTAAGATGTAGAATGCTCATTCACCCCAACTTGGTAGCTAGATAAATAAAAATGATAACCCTTTAAAACAAGTAGGCGATCATTGTTAATTCATCTAGACTGTACTATAAAAATGTTAGTCATTTGGAACTAATGCGGCCATAATGTGCTTCCACCATGGGGATTTTGTTGTAGTTTGGCAATTATGTACTTTCCCTTTAAAGTGCTGTTAATAATGACAGTAACACTTCCTTAAAGGAATGTTGTAAACCAGGTTTATCACGGGAAGCAGAACTTGTCACAAGATACAACGGGGAGAATAAACTGCCCCTTATTAAAGCAAAATAATGGATGTGTTATGAAGTAAACATTAGAGAAAAAGGGTCTGAGAGAGAGAGACTTTTTCTTATGGTATATTTTATGATTTGAGCCTTGTGAGGGCATTTGAGAGCAGTAAGATTGCAAAAATCCAGTTCTTCAATTCTGTTCTCTTGCCTCATTACCTCTATCTACACCATATAGCTAGTGCTGTTTATCTAACTCATGGGTCTCTAAGATTCTTAATTTATTAGATAAATGTGCTCTCCTTTGTAGGATGAGTATGATGATTCCTGAGGCCAAGAAAAACAAAGAAAGTGACATTTATTTTAGCTAGTTTACATTCAGAAGAAAATCATCTTATTGTCAAAAGTTTCAAATGGCTTAAAATTGAATCTTAATTATGAAGCATGGTTATTTCATTTTCTTAAAAAAGTTCAATTTCACCTTCACAGCTTTTAAAAAACATACTGGAGATAAATGTTATAGGAGCTTTTTTTAGAGGTAGAAGAGACCATTAGTGGCATTTAATCCAACCCCTTCATTTTGAAAACACATACATTGAAGACCAAAGAGATAGTAAAATAAATGCAAGATCTGAATCCAGGTTTTGGCTGATTCCCTGTCTAATACTCTTTCTATGGTGTTAACCTGTCTTCTGAATAAAATGTAAGGTTTCATCTAACTTTGTACATGTAGCAGCCACTCATGGCCTAAATCCAATAATAAGTGGTGCAGAAGCTCTAAGCTACCTCATTTTTCTGATCGAGGATAGACATAGTGGCTCTCCATTCTCAGGGGCTCACAATATTATTAACTCTTAATAATAATAATTTAATTATTAATTATTAAATAAAAATAAAATTGATAATTAGTATTAATTATTAACTCAGTGCATACATCCTATAAACTTTAGTCTTACTTTATTGTTATTTAGTTATTTCAGTCTTCTTGACTGCATTTGGGATTTTCTTGGCAGAGGTAATGGAGAGGCTTGCCATTTCCTTCTTTAGTTCATTTTTACAGATGAGGAAACTGAGGTAAACAGAATGAAGTGACATGCCCAGGGTCACATAACTAGTAAGTGTCTGAGCTCAGATTTAAATTCAGGAAGATGAGTCCTCCTGACTTCAGACTTGGCACTCTATCCACTGTGTCCTCTTGCAGTCTTACTAAGAGCTCAGAACTCCCTAACTCATGCATCCCCTAATTTCAGGGGTTACAAGTATGTTCCACCTCGAGAATGGTCTAGGACACTGTGACTTGACTATTGCCTGATAGCTGGTAAGCGTCCAACATGGGACTTGGAGAACAACTCGTGGCTCTCCATTTTTCCTTTTCTTTCATACATTTTCAGTTCCTCTATAATTCTACTTTTCTTTGATTGAACATTACATGTTGCCGTAAATGATACTCTTCTCAGTAGTCTTGTTTGGATGGTGATATGCTATACTGTCTGAAGCGTGTCACATGGTCATCCATCAGCCTAATGTCATTTCATGGAAGGAATTCTATTCCCTGGCTAATGTCATTCTCATTCTCATTAAGAAGGAGAAATACAAAAATATTCAAGGTGTGTAGGTGTGTGGTGAGATAGGTAGGATTGGACCCAGGTTAGGGCTGAGGTGGAGGGAGGATGACATTGTATTCTGCTAAGAATGTTGATGACTGCCAAGTAATGGAGGTTGAAAATTGTTACACTACTTGAAATGTCAATTTTATTATACTGATTGTATTGTGCAGCTGTCAGGCGTGTGCTTCCTCTCAGGATTTTTAATACCTATCGCACTCTGTCCTTTGTCACATGGAAGGACACTTAGTAGAAACACAATAAAAAATTGCCCCTTCTCCCACCAATGGTCTTGTCTAAAAGGGTCAACGTGATGAGAAAGTAAGATCTGAATAATAACATCCCAAAATGGGGTGGATAGGACTTTTGAGGGGTGGGATAGGGACTGGGAAGGAAGAAAAGTATTCTTGCATCAGAATAATTTAGTAGCCAATTTTTCTACCAGCAATATTTCTTTCAACAAGAATTAAGATGTTGGCCTTTATCCAAAAACACCTCATGCTGCTATTTGATCCAGCTAGGGCTGCTCCAACAACAACAGAAAAATGAGATGAGGGCAGACTTACTTAAGAGTCTAGTTGTAACTCTTTGTATCTTTTTAGGGGATGTTTAAATTCCTTTTAATTTTGTCCCAGGATCTGTAGTTTCTGGAATATGGTATGTGCCAACACTATGTTAAATGCCTTACAAATATGGTAGGTACTGTCATAATTCCCATTTCACAGTGGAGAAAACTGATACAGGCAGAGTTTAAACAACTTGCTCAGGATCAATAAATAGCCAGTAGGTATCAGAAATAGGACTTGAAACCAGATTTTCTTGTCTTGGAAGCCAGCTTTTATCCATCATTACAGTGTGGTAAATGAGACCAGTTCACTATTCTCTTTATTTAGTTAAAACATGTCTACCTTTCTAATAAACCACTTAGAGACTAAATAACTAGTATCTACTTACTACCCTACTAGAAAGTTATCTTACTTTAAGATATCGTGTCAAAAAATACAACCAAGATGGCAGTTCTTATCTGTCATTCCTCATTTTCTAAATCTGTGAAAATTTGGTAGCACATTTCATCTGTTCTCCTATTTCAGGACAGTATCATCCCTTTAAAGTATTATTTTTGGACCCATGAAGTTAATAATGAAGCTATTGCTGGGGTGGTTTTGTTTTTCTTGAATTCAGTACTAACCATGGAAACTTTACCAATTCTTTAACCCCTGCATTTCACTCTGAAGAGTGTCATGATTCCTACTATTCCCAACCCAGATCCCTACATTTAAGCCCTCTGGATAACAGAGCAAATCACTACCCAGGTGGAGGGATTTTTAAACTTTTTTTTCAGTGTTTTCAAACACTTTTCATTCTCTTTTCATTCATTACTTAGACTCTGGATTCCATCCAGAAATTCATTCTGAATTTTATGTTCCATCTCAAAGATCTCTTCTATTTTTTAACTCAGAGTGGGAAGGAGAAAGCAAGGATAGAAAAGAAAAATATATGACATTTGTGCAGAGCTAGAAAGGTATTAAGTTGAAATATTGTGGTCAACAGTAGAAAAGAAAATATTTTATAAAATAAGGCTATTGGTGAAAACTTTATGATCAGTCCTAAGGGTAATTTATGTGTATGTATATTTATGTTATACATATATGTATATGCTTTTTAGTCAATCTAGAGGAATCTTTACACTTGAGGATGTTGAGAACTGTAAAAGTCCTTGGGTCAAACTCTTGAATATCCTGAAAATATATCTTAAACTTAGCACTTTTAAAATTACTAATTATATTTTATTAATTAGTTTGTTTGAAAAGATATTTTCCAATAATAACCAACTCCACAATTGACCCACTTATGACATTTATTTATTTATTATTAACCCATTTATTGATTTCCAGACAAGGCTTGATATTTTCAGTTTCAAAAAGGTACCTGATAAGGAACAGTAAAGTGTAGACCTTTAAAAAAATGATCTTGTGTTTTTATGTCTGGGTATTTGCTCCTTTTCATTATTGTGTAGGCCTCAACCTATTGTTCTAGTGGATTGTTTTAATTCAGATTAGATGACTTATGTAAAAGATACATTTAAAAGGAAGGAATGACTTTTGCCTCTAGCTGTAGGAGTTCTTCTTAGTTTATAGAGTTTGGAGCACAAGTTAGTTTTAGATGAGAAAAAAGGAGCAAATTTCTTCTCCTTTTAAAATTGACTCTGGGTTTGAATATTAGTTTATTAAACAAATGCTAAACAGAAGACTGTGTAACTTCTGGGAGAGTGTGGAAGCATTAATAATTTTGCGGGAAAAGTTGTAATGTGGCATGTTCAACTAGGAATCTATCAATCTAATGCAAGTATTATAAGTGATGATTTAAAAGGAAACAACACTTCCTGGTACTTCTTCATGATCAAATGAGAAAAAAAATTCTCTCTTCTGCAAACTATAAAGAAATCGATTTTATTTTAGTTTTTTATTTTCAGTTTGCTTTTGGAATGAAGAAGCATTTTTTTTATGCTTTTCCCTCTCTTCATCCTCATTTTCCTGCAGTCTCTCTGTGAATAAAGATATAGATTTAAATAAGTATAGAAAATATAGATATAGAGCATTATAAATCAAGATAAATAGAGCTACAGATATGTGTAGATACAGATAGATATGTGAGGCTGTTAGGTAATGCAATGGATAGAGCCTTGGGTTTGGAATCAAGAAGAGTCATCTTCATGAATTCAAATCTGGCTTCACTTACTGGGCTATATGACCCTGAGCAAGTCACTTAACCCTATTTGCCTCAGCTCCTTGTCAGTAAAATGAGCTGGAAAAGGAAATGGCGAACCACTCTAGTATCTTTGCCAAGAAAACCTTAAATCGGGTCATGAAGAGTTGGACAAAACTAAGGAACAACTGTTGTTACATCAACAATAGATAGATTATATGTATATTATGTATAACGGTAATATTATAAAATATATAATACAATAGTAATACATACTAGATAATATATATAATCGTTATATAGATATTAATATAGAGGTGTAAATAAATATAGACAGTTATAGAGATTGATACTATAGAGATTGTAACTATAGAGATAGATACATAGAGATATAAAGATAAAAATAAGTATATAGAGACATAAATATACATAAAGCTAGATAAAGATGGAAACAGATGGATGGATGGATGGATGGATAGACAGACAGATAGGCAGGCAGGCAGACTTACAGACAGATAGACAGACAGATAGATAGATATATAGATAGATAGATAGATAGATAGATAGGTAGGTAGATAGATAGATAGATAGATAGATAGGTAGATAGATAGATAGATTTAGAGCTGGAGAGATCATCCAGTCCTATCTTTTCATTTTACAGGTGAGGAAAAGGGAGGAAGGGATTAGGAAAGGTAGGGGAAGAAAAGGGAGAAAGGTTAAACAGCTTTCCCAACTTCACACATATATTGTGTCAAAGACAGGATTTGAACCCAATTCTCTGACTCCAGTTATTCCTTTTTCCAGGGAACTGGCCTCATCCTGCCCTACCTCCCTTCTCCCCTCCCATTTATATTTACCTCTTCCTTCCCTGTCTTTTCTTGTTTCTTTCCTGCCCATTTAACCTGTTCTTTCCTCTTTTTGTCCTGTAAAGCTTTAGTTCATCATTGGCTTAGAACCTGTAGCAAATGTTTATTGGAAAGGAATATGTCTGCAGATGTACAATTTTTTTTTCCTTTCACAATATTAATTAAAAATCTTAGTATCTTTTGAACATTTTTCAGATTCAACCCTTATGTTACCCCAATTAACAAGGTATCTTCATACAATCTACTATTAAATAATATAATTTGTATACCTAATATATATGTGTATATATATATATATATATATATATATATATATATATATATAATATTGTCATCCCACACCTTTGGTTAGAAATCTTAAGTAAACTTGCTAGTTCCCACTAATAAAATTTAAACCTATTTGTATGGCAGTTGAGACTCTTTACTGTCGAAAAACATTCTACTTTTCCAGTCTTATATAATATTACCACTCTCCATATATTTATATGATTATATATTTAGAGCCAGAAGGAATCTTAGAAATCATTAAGCCTGACCTCCTCATTTTATAGTGAAGGAAATGGGCTCACAGAGTTTAAATGACAAGGGTGAGGAGGAGATGAGGAGTATTACTAGCTAGTAGTCTTCAGAGGGAGATTTTGAATGCAAGTCTTTCTGACTGAATTTAATGGTCAGTCTACTACACCACATTGCCTACTTTCCCATCTTTTCATACTTTTCTTTACTTATTGGATTATTGCCCAATCTTTAAAACCTAACCTAAAGGTGACTGCTTTTAGAAAGTTTTTCCTGATCCATTCAATTAGTAACTTTCCCCACCTTACCATACATAACATTTTTGCACATCTCCGGAGTATTTATTTACTACTCTTTTATACTATAATTACCTACATTTTTGTTTTATCCCTTTTCCAGTCCGTGAACTAGTTCCATGTCACCCAGACTCTAGAGCAGAGATGTGCCTACATCTGATGCCTAATAAATGCTATATGAATGGATGAATTAATATTATCAAATAGTGTGTGATGGGTAACATTCAATCAGTAATTAGAAAATTAGTCAATTGTGGCTGTATAGAATCATAGGATTTAATGTTTGACATATCACACTGATGATCTCACTAGTAGTTCCAGTGACATTAAAATGGTGCCTACTGAACTTGGCAGACATCATGTTTTTACGTACTTTTTGTGTTCCTGGAACAAGTTATTAAACCAAATACCCATTTGAGTATATGTGTGTCAGTCTACTAATCCTTAATAGTGCTTAAAAGTTTTGTGGACTCTAGCCACATGGCTTCCCATATCTTTAGTTGGAATACACACCTAGATTTGAAGGCTCCATCCTCTCCAATGTTGAGTTTCTTTACCTTCAGCCAGGCTGTACCCTTTATATCCATTCTACGGTGTACTTTTCATTTGCAGTTTAGCAGAAAAGGGAAAAAAGAGGTTTATTTACTCACGTAACACACTGAAATAGAGTTAATTTGCAGGGTTGCTGTTGAATTATTACAGATTACACTGTTATAAATGGCAAATGAAGGGACCCTGGTCTGCGTGGTAATACTGTCAGGAGCCCTGTGGCCGTTGGCTCAGTTCATGATGTATTGTACTGCTAGCATTTCAGCTCTCTCGGGGGATCTCTGGTCCTACCATAAGGTCAGGAGTTAACTACTTGTATTTTAGCTGTGTACTGCTATCAATACTGCTCCTATGGAAACCTCACTTGACGTCATTTTGGGGGCTTTGCTACTGTAGCCAAGCTTTAGTCAATGTCAATAAGAGCATTAGACCGTTGTCTGTACTATTACTTGCTACTTCCTGCCAGCAATCTACCAATTCATTAGCAGAGAGTTTTGGAAATCTCACTTGATTATTTATGCAGTCAATAGCAAGTCTTGTCTGCATTCATAATTGTTTGATTTTATGGCCCCTTCTTTAAACAAACATTGTCTATGGTAATGTGATGCCCTGATGGATGGGAAAGGTTTTGTCTGTGAATATCATTTAGATAATTAAAAATGACAGATGAAATCGCCCGCTGTCTTGACCTGTACTTTGTTCCCTCAGTGATGCTGAAAAGATGCTGATTGCTGTCAATCAAAACCCATTGGAGGTTTGTAAATTCTGGCTGCTATGAACTCTGACCCCCACTGTTGATCTGAAATAGATAATAACCTTGAAATTCTATTAGAATTTAAAAACAGTTTTACCAAAGGGGCATTTTATATATACATATATGTGTGTGTCACACAGACGTATACATAGAAACACAAATATATAAATACATACATGCCTTCATATGAATATACATACATTCATATATACACACATACATATGTATAAATGTATTGTGTGTACTTTCCCCCTTCTCAAGCATGGTTACTTAAATGAAGGGTTTACAGTCTCCAGAACTCAAGAAAATATAGTACTTAGCAAAATACAGTGTAACAAATCAGATCAAAGATCTTACGTTATAAATACAAATTCTTGAATTGGATTCATATAACCTGCCCTGTCCTGTTTAGAAAACTTAAGCTCTTACATTTTCATTGGGTGTTAACAGTGTTTGAAATTCATTTTGCTTCTTTTTACTGATTCCAAAGTTTATTGTATTATTCTGGCAGTACCTTGCTCTGAATTTATTGCATTTTTTCCCTCCATGCTCACCCTGTGAGATTATTTTAAACTGCTATTCTTTTTTCAAGGCCAAAGGGAATGATATCAACCAGCATACTGAAAAGTATGGAGATTCTGAAGCCAATATTTATGCCCCAAAGTTCTAAACAAACACCACCAGAATCTTGGGTCAAGAGATCAGCTGGATAAATGCACCTGCCATGCAAATTGTCTTTTGTCATTATCTAGACACTTAAAGTAGACTCAGAAGTCACATTGGTATTTAAAATGCACATAAAGGCAATTGGAGAAAAATAACACTCCCATCTATCAGTATTAGATGTGTCAAAGTAGCTGACAGCAAAAATAATTAGCAAATTTCACAGGCTGCACAAGAACACCAACAATTAGGCCTTTTGCGATTTTTAGCACCTAAGTTGTATCAACTGTACAATATTAACAGGAACAGTGCGGTAAGAATTGCAAAGAGCAGAGATCTCTAGGAAGATAACTGAAAGAGTGTTGGTTTTTCCATAAGAGAAACTCCTTCCTATTGCTTAATGAGTTTGTGAAAGGTTGGATGAAGAGTTATCATCATTGTTTTTAGTATTTTACTATCTGTGTAAAGCCTGTCACAGTCCCTCAGTGACACAGCAATCACAAATATTGTTATATCCATTTTTCAGCAGGTAGAATAAACTGGGGCTACTTTTCATGTAAAATGAAAGTTCTTCGAAGTTATATCTATTACACTGAATTTATTTGGAGTTTTATAGGACGGAGAGGAGAAGAAGGGAATTTTGTCTTTTGTAAAATCCAGTAAGTCTTAGACTTCTCCCATACCTCCTTGGGAGAGGATCCATGGCAAGTCTTACTTCAATAGTTGTTGATCAATAAAAATTGAGTGTCTCACTGCCTACCCATCTTTAAAGTCCATGTGATCCTTTCCTGGTGCCTTAAGTCTTCTCTGACAACCTCAGTATATTGCGGTCTTTCCTTCGGAATTGATTATTTATAACAATCGCTTGGCAGGTATCATATCTTTTTAATATGCAGATAGGTCTTATCTCACCAACCACATTGTAAACACCTTGAAGACAACATCCACAGTGCCTTCAGATTGGTGTATTAGAAATAAATATTGGCTGATCAACTGAATAGTAGGTCTTGCCTTTGAGTTTGGTGGTAGGGATTATTACAGTCTCCACAATGAGGTGAAAGGGAAATGCTGTACACCTACTATCAGACACCTACCTTAGAAACCATGGTCAATTCAGACATGACTTTTAAGGAGATGCAATCATCTAATGAAAGTCAGCTGGCAAACATTTACTCAGTAACTATGGTTTGCCAAGGACTGTCCTAAGGGTTGAAGATGTAAAGAAAGTCAAAAAACCAACCAACTAACCAACAAGTAATAGTACTTATTTTCGAGGAGCTCACAGTCTATTGAGAGATTAAGTCAACTTCCTTACAATTCTTGCTGAATCTCAGAGCTGTAATAGGGCATGACGAATAGGACTTCCCTGTAGGATGCCAACATCAAATGTATGCTTCCGTCCTCCTATTTTCTTCCATTCATTTTTGTTCCTAAGTCATACCACTCCTCTTACAGCTCCTCTTATAGGGAGCCCAGGGTAAGATAGAGGTGATCTGTCTTCTCTCTCTACCCAACCCAACTGAATATGCCCCAAATCTCAGAATGCCTAATTGTGCTAATTCAGGATCAGGTACATTCCTTGGATTTAACTCTCAGTTTTCACAAATTAAAAAAATTATATAATTCCATACACATTAATATATATATATATATGTATATATATATATTACAATTAATGATTATATTCTTCAAAATTCTGGATGAATTTAAGTCTTAAATATACAGATTAGCTGATAATGGAATAGCTAATAGTGGAACATTAATATATTACCAAACTCATGAAAGGTACTAGAAGAACCATTTGTGTCTTGAAGCAATTAACACAGTAAGGGTTCCATTCCTCTGAACTCTTATGTACTAGATTCCAAATATTAATTTGAAATGAATTCCAAATGAAAAGATTCCAAATAAAAAATTTCAAATAAAAAATAATTGCTTTTTAAATTTGTTACTCACTTTGAGCAGAATGAATTTAAAGGGAAAATTTCACTCTGAAAGAAAGGTCTTCCTTGCCTTTTCATGCTGATACACTATAAGGGATTTTTTCTTTGTCACATTCAATAAATAGTTCATGGAGACTGCTTAGTTCTATATTAATTCATTGCTCTTGTGAAAATAATTTAGAGTTATTCCTAAATGAATGATGTTGCAAGGTGAGTTGTAAGTTTTGAAAAAAACAACTTCATTCCTGGTGATATTTCTTTTTCTGATTTTTTGATGCTATTACCTAATTTCCATATTTTCTTGTAATTGAATTTTTTGTTTTTGGAATAAGTTACCAATGTTTTCACACATTTCATTGGGTTCTTAAGTGCTAATATAGAAAAATATTGACTCTGCCAATCTGGTGGCATGAGCTGGGGCAAGGCTTTTAATCTTCCACAGCCTCAGTTTCCTTATTTGTAAAAGGAGGAAGATGCAATTGAGGCCCTCTCAGGTCTCTGAAAATTCTAGATCTGGAATCATTCTTGGGTTATGTCTGTAAGATGCTTTACAAAAAATGTAGATGTAAAACCAAAACCAGTCAAACATGTTATTTGTCATCTAGTGTGAATGAGTTCGAGCATATGGAATGCTTTGTTATTCAGTCATTTCAGTTATATCTGACTCTTTGTGACCCCATTTGGGATTTTCTTGGCAAAGATACTGGAGTAGTTTGTCATTTCCTTCTCCAACTCATTTTACCGATGAGGAAACTGAGGCCAACAGGGCTAAGTGACTTGCCCAGGGTCACACGGCTAGTAAGTATCTGAGGTTGGATTTGAACTCAGACCTTTCTGACTCTAGACCTGGCATTCTATTTATTACACCACTTAGTTGCCGAGAAAAATATCATTATTTTTCTGTATCCTGTAACTGAAATTTAACATTTCTTTCACTTAGGAATGGAGCTAACAAAATGGTATTTTGAGAACAGATCCATAAGCTTTCTAGACTGTTGAGGGGGTCCATGACATAAAAAAATTATGAATTCCTACTTCAAGAAATGGAATGGATGCTAGATTCGAAATCAACACTAAAATACTGCATTTCTTTATGAACTCAAATAATCCCATACTCCATCATTCTCTATCTCTTCACAACATACGTACACACACAAATTACATAATCATATAAAAATTACACAAACATACAACTAAGATGGATCTTCTTGGTTTGTCTGAATTTCATCATTTTTGGTGGATTTTTCTTTTAAATTTTTTGGTTTTGTTTTGTTTTATTGGATGAAGTCAAACTGCTTAGTATGTGTGGACAGAGCCTCAGTGCTCTGGGGGGCTCCATTCATCTTTTCTATATGTCTCTTCTAGAGAAGTTGTTAGTAAAAACCTTCTGTCGGTTTATACTGGCAAGAAAGATTGAGAGAGAATATCAGTTGAAAGAGCAGATGTGTTTAGGAGACCATCTCTTCCTTACCTGACTGTCCCATTGTTTTGAGGATGGCAGTTCACACCACTCAGAGAAGAGTTTAATTTCCCAAAGATTAATAGCCTCACAGAAAGTTAAATGAACTGAACGGTGGCCCCTAAATAGGGATGCCTAGTCAAAAAATCATCACCCAATTCCCCACTGTTATTGGTGAGATGATCACTGAACCTTTGTTCCTGTGAAGTAAATGAATTTTGAATTCTCTGTATATTTAATTATCCAAGACGGAGCCCCTGTTTATTTTCCTTTTTAGAAATAAAACCAGTAGAGGTGTCTCTCAGTGGAATATTCTGTTCACTAATTACTTCCCCAGATCTCAGCACTATTGTAACCTGGTCTTGGCAGTACGCACTAAAAGTTACTTGGATTTATTAGCGTACTTTTATAAGCAATGTCTCTTAGCAAGGAAGTTTGTTTTGCCAATCTGATTTCTGGCTATAATTTACACTATCTGCTTGTCTATAAATGTACCATTGCCTTAAATAAGTGCTGATTTCGTGAGATTTGTAGTAAAGGTACAGCAGAGTAAATCTATAAAATATTGAAAGTAATTTACCCGTGAATGTATCCCATCCATTTTTTGGAAATGAGATTTTATTGCAGCAGTGTCATTCCCAGATAGCAAGAAAGTGTTGATTGTTGATTTTGAAGAGATTAAAATGACTCAAAATTACTAAATTTGATTTAAAGTGCATAAACTCCCCATCTATGAGTATAAAGTGATTTTTTTTTTAATTCTTAAGGGCTCCCGAGGTTATTATTTTGCTACAATATGAAAATGAATTGTGACAATAAAGGCCATGATTACAAGCCTTTCAGGTTGCCCCACTGTGACAATTAGCTCCCAGTTGTCATCCCATTTATTTATTAGAACACTAAGGACTGGGACTGTCTTGACTTGTAACTGGAAATGGCGTATTATCGAGGTTGGTTACGAACACAAAGGACTTTACAATAAAGTCTTTTATTGGACAAAGATAACAGGACATTTCAAAATGATTTAATTGAGTCACCTCTGATAGAATCCAAGAGAGTTATTCTAAAAGCTGCCTGTTAACAGGTGGCTCTCCTCCAAATTGCATTTTTGTTTTCTTATGAGTACAAACTTTAAAAATAAGCATATTCTTCATGCAGAGAGTCTGACACTGCAACCAGAATGATCAAAGGGAGTACTTTTTTTTCTTTGGGAACATGGAGTACTTTCCTCCTCCCCTAGTACAAGGTAAGATGGACGTCCCTGAAAGTATGTGGGCTGTTTCCTAAAGAGCAACAAGGAGGATGTGGAAAAAGACTACATTAAACTTTCAAAGGGACATATGTTTCAAACAGACTTATTCAGCACTAACTCCCTCCTTAAAAGCAGACTAGCTGCACAGATGTTTCTTCACTGGTAGATGGAAAGCTGATGCACATCACAGGGGGCATTACAAAGACAGACAGAAACTAAATCACCTCCCCACTTTGTAAAATGTTGGCCATATACCCAAGGATTCCTTGGACCAGCTAAAGGAAGCTGCCTCCTCTTTTATCAAGCAGGAATTTTTTCCCTTGTCTCTTCTTGTTTCAGAGGGATTATCTACTTAGTTACCCTAAACAATAATCCTAGTAATTCCAAAAATTTGTGGCCTATGAACAAAGGATGTATTTATAGATGAGAGAACTTTAAACTCTATTAGCTTCTCCCTTTGCCTTTTTCCTACATCTTTAGCTATTTTAAAAGGGTACATACAGTAATCAATCCATTCTCAATAAACTACTTTTTTCTTTATTATTTCTTCATTATTCTCATACCTGAGAATATTATGATGAAATGTGAACCTTTTTTAGCTTTGAAACTATTGAGAAAAGCCATTAATTGGATATTGAAATATCGGTACACAGACCTCTTTTGCATGCTTGATTGTAATCTACCCCCTTCAGAATTTAGGCAACAAAATCTTGCTTTACTCCCCAATACTGCCAATTTCATGACAGGATTGTTGAATTAATGATATCTTATATTTGTACAGAACTTTATAATTGCAGATTGTTTTGACATGTTTTTTTTGAGGGGGTAGCTTAGTTAAATCAGAGTAACTGGTTCTGGTGCCAAAAGAGCTAGGTTCATATCCAACTTCTGGCCTTGGGCCCTTCGCTGAATCTCTGTGTACCTTGGTTTTCTCTACTGTAAAATAAGGGGGTTGGACTAGTTGAACTCTGAAGTCACTTTGAGCTCTAGATCTGTGATCTTAGGGTCTCCTTTCATCCCCGTAATCTCCCTGTAACGTAGTTAGTAGAGGTAATATTACACATATTTTGTGGATATGAAAATTGACGGGCATAAAATTATTCCAGGTAACATTACTGATAAATGGAAAAGTAGGAACTCAAATTGATGTGAGGTCTTCTGGCTCTAAGCCCTGTATGACGATGCTTTCTCAGCTCATAGTGGAAGAGGATGTGTCTAGGTGCACAAAAGATAGAGCTCTGGACCTGGCATCAGGAAGATACAAGATCAAATTCAGCCTTACATACTTACTCATATTGTTTTACTGTAAGGGGAAAAAAATGAAGTAAAATTTGTAAATTGCTTTGTAAACCTTATAGTGACATATAAGTGCTAACTATTATTACTGAAAGAGACACTTTGTCTATAAGAGATTCCTGATAAATCTAGAGATCATCGTTACTCTTGAGCCCAGTGGTGCTTTTATGACTTAAAACACAAAATACTTATCTAGGAATGCCTTGTCCTTTGGTTTTAAATCACCAAAATCAGAATATGGAAATTGTATATAAATGTGTTCTCCTGAGACAAATAGGTGAAGTAATAGATAAGAGCACTGGACCTGTAGTCAGGAAGCCCTGAGTTCAAATCCAACTTCAGACATTTCCTACATGTACGATTATGGGTCCTTTAATCTCTGCCTGCCTTGGTTTCCTCATTTTTAAAATGGTGATAGTAGTAGTATCAACTTCCCAGGGTTATTGTAAAGATAAAATAATGTAATATATGTGGAATTTTTTTGTAAATCTTGAAGTGCTGTATAAATGCTAGCTGGTGTTAACATTATCTTTATTTTTATCTAAATTATTTCATTTTCAATGTTAGTGCAACTTGATGAGGCAGTTTGGAGGCTTAGTCACTGTAGAAATAGAGAACAGTTACAGGACAGTTGGATTCTTTAGAGAAAAAGTCTCAGAGTTAACATTTGAAATCTGGTTATCAACAGTAATGGCAATGACCCAAAAAACCCAGACTACTTTTCTGGGTTCCATTCAATTCAATTTAATTTTGTCTCATATAAGCAAGACTCCCAAAATTGGTAACGGGGGGAGGGGAAAGTTTATCAACACATAGATCTGTAAATGGTCAATATGGGGAGGTACAAAATTTCCTTTCCTTTGCAGTGTCCCTTATTTCTTTTTCAATGATTACTTTGTAGGTAATAATTACCTCAGAGTTCTTGTGGTTCAGTTGGGTCTGACTCTCCTTAACTCGATCTGAGTTTTTTTGGCAAAGGTAATAGCATGGTTTGTCATTCCCTTCTCCAACTCATTTTATAGATGAGAAAACTGAGTTAAACAGAATTAAGTGACTTGTCCAGAGTCACACATCTAATAAGTGACTAAGGTTAGATTTGAACTCAGGAAGATGAATCTTCCTGACTTCAGGGCTGGCACTCTGTCCAATGCACCACCTCGCTGCCTTACCTCAATGTGGAACTCCACAAAGCTGAAGAAAGGGGGGAGTTCAGTGAGAGAATGACAGAAATTTACCCCATATTGCAGAGTATTCCTAAGAATCAGAGAAAATAGAGGCTGTTCATAGCTTCGGGGAGTCAGGTGGTAGACTGCAAATTACATGAGTCTCAGTCCCAAGGGAAAAAAACTAGGTTAAGGACCAAGTATTTACTGACAGACATGGCAACCTTTTCCTTCACATTTGACCCCATGGAGTCTGCAGGTCAAATCCCAGCCTGATGGAGCTGCAGATGATAAGGTCAGCTTTGGTATGAGTGAATTGATCTATTTTTTGTTCTAGATCAATGACTTCATAAGTTCAAGGAATATTCTGGTATGGACATTGCCTCCACAGATGCAAATCGATCATTTGTCCATAACTTCTGCAATTTAAATGACTTGTCTGTGGTCACACAGCTAGCATGTGTCAGAGACAGGACTTTGAATGTTATTCCAAAGCTGACCTTCTGTCTACTGCATGATTAGGTCTTTCATGAGTTTATTATAAATCTAAATTCACCCATAATTAAGAGGTAAAACTGAAATGTGGGTAGAAAATTAAAGGTGTTTCTCTTGCTTGAGCAAGTCTTCTGCCAGGTAAACTAATGAATCTTATTAAAGGGAAGCCATTAGTGTCAATTCAAAGTGAGACTGTATCTACTGAGATTGTGGATAGAAATCTAGGTCACTCACATGTCCTAAAATATTTCTAGTTCAATTGGAAGAATGCCCTGCTCTGATTTTCCACCTGTCCTGCTCAATCCCTGTATTTATTGGCATTTGTGAAGTTGTTTAATTTAACAAGGTGTGTGGAAGCTTGTAGGGGGTGTGTATTCAGAGGGGGAAAAATCACTACTTCCCTTCTGAGTCTGTCTCAGATTGCTCTTTGCTCAGAGATGAATTGTGCTAGAAACCAGCTGGCCGGTTTTTGTTCTTTCTTCTACAGTGCTTTTCCTTTCACTAGTAAAGGGATTCCTAAATGATAGGAAATAGTTACATTACATTTCATCCACATTATCTATTGCAGATACAGTCATAATGGCGCTTTTGTAATATGGAAGTGAGTTAGCATACTGAGCCTCTTTCCAAGATACCAGCAAATGGCCTTTCAAAAATTATTTTCCCCTTCAGAGTCTTGTAAAAAACCATACCTTTGCGTGTACTGTGCAATTTTTATTAGTTTAATTGCAGAAATCTGCCAATTCTAAAAATTGGGTTGCCACATTTACATGTGAACCGTGAAAGTTTGAAGAGGGAATGGCAGAATGGAGGACCTGTTTTCCTTCAGAAGACATTTCATTGTAAGAATCCGAATCACAATCCAGCTATCAAAGGTTTTAATAATTGAAACAAAGAAATTAGGGAAAACTGGTTCCTGGTTTATTTCCAGGGGACTGAATTTTGTTTATTACCAGTAGAGGATATACCTCTTCATTGAGTCTTTGGATGCGCCTTTTTGAAATTCTTTTGGGGAAGGGGGAAAACAATTAAGAAGAATAATATGAAAAGGTGATAAACATTCTATTTTCTTGTATGGATTTCTTCCTACCAAAGCAGCCTTTGCATAAGGGTAGAGTAATACAAATAGGATATTTAAACATACTCTAGAGCCTTATTAAAACACTATAAACTAGGAATTTGATATAAAACAGAATGTTTTTGACTCTATCCAAGGGCTTTAACTACTAAGAAATGCCACAAGGACCTCCTTATAATCACTTAGACATCAAAGTGTAGTGAGCCAAACCAAATAATCCAGAATTTTCAACCTACAAGGGACTTTATGGGTCATCTGATCAAAGGTCCCAGTTTCACTAATGAGGAAACTGAGACCCTAAGGTATCATGCTTTTTTCCATGGTCACTTAGTTTTATAATGGAAAGATTGGTACTGAACTTGCCTATTGGATTTCAGTCCAATGACATTTCTTTTGTGTGGAACCTAAGGATACATTATATTGAGTATTTTTTCTATTTCTTTGTATTGGCATATAGGCTCTGAAAGGCTTTGAGTCAAAAAGTTCTTTGGTGTGACTAATGAAAGTCATAGTACAATTTAGGGTTATTTCTGCTTTTCAAAATTTTAGTTTATTCAGTTCTAGTAGTAGCACATGTCTTTGTGTTAAGAGGACATTTTTTGAAGTCACCTCCAATACTACTGGTCTTATATTGACACTGAAGCCTCCTTTATCACAATAACGTGGCTGCTTCCTCTGTCAGTATAGTCTGCAGCTCATCTACTCCTTTTCATGTTGTCCTACTCTTGACTTTGTCCTTCTATAAAGCCTTCTCACAGTATTCTCCTAATATGCTGAAGGTCTCATTCCTCTAGACCTTTTAATATTACATACACACTAATGTAGTACTTGGACTTTCCATCTGTTTGTTATAGCTTTCTATCCCTAATGTGTCCTAACCCTAACTTCCTCTTCCAGATTTCATTAAGAACATGATGTTTTGTTTGTTTATGCCACTTCTTATATATGATATAGGGGGAAAATATGATGGAAAAGATACAGAGGAGTTGGTGTTGGAGACTTTCTTCACTCTTTGCAGAATGAAGGAGTTGATCATGAGATTTTCTGATTTTCTATCAGCTGAAGCTATGAGATCTCTAAAGCAAATGGAGTACCATCTCTCCTCCCCCAGATAGAGAAGTAGCAGATATATTCACCAAAGAGAGCCTCCAGACATGTCCTTCCTTTTATTTTCAGGATTTACAAATTATTCTACAATGATACAATGATATTCTACAGTCTTACAAGGTAGCCTCCTATTTACATAAACATGCTTTATAATAGAGAAATGTGTGTATTTTAAGATTACTTGAACTGCGGAAGTTGCTTTGCTAACTGGAAAATTATGGGATTTTTCCCCATTCTAAACTAATGTAAAGGCAGCTTCTTGCATAAAATGGAAAACTTGTTTGTTTCTCTAAATCAGTGTTTCAGAAATACCAAGTCAGAAATGTGGACCTCGGTGGTTGATGCGAAGCAGGTTTGTGCATTTTTTTTCATAACTTAGACCTAAAAAAATGCAGTAGTACAATACATCACTGATACAAGAGGCTGATAGATTTAGAAAATGTTTAGTGAGTGTATTCCGCTTAGACCAGCAGGAACACCTGCGTCTATTATTCAATCACTGATAAAATGGTAAATAGCTTATGTCAGTCATGCTGCTCACATAAAGCCACATAGTTTGCATGTAGGTTTGGTCATCTTTATGGAATTGTGCAGGTTTTGTGTTCGATCTCTTTGCTAAATGACTCCATCAAAAAATTATAGGGTCATAAATGGACAGTGACACCATTTTAATGTTCATTCATTTTATCTCTCCCTGTGCTCTGCTCCCCATTTCTCCCAATGGCACTTCTTCCTAGACAATCTGAAGAAAAGATATTAAAGTATAAATGTTGTTTGTCATAATGGCGGCCATCCAGAGAGTTTATCTCATCCCACTTCTTTTCCTACAGGGTAATTTTTTTTTTCTTCAAGGCCATAGAAGAGCCACAATTTCCCATCTAGAGCACCCCATGCTATCCCACTTCTCAACTTCAGTAAGAGGGTAACTGCCAATATTAGAGAAGAAAAGTCACAGTTGTTGTTTATATTCCATAAAGAGTAACTTTGGACTTGGTGGTCATGACTCTCAGGCCCGGGGGACAGAGGCTAGGAATGTATCCTTGAGTAAAGCTTTTCTAGAGAGGAACCTCTACACAATTAATGACTTTACTCATTCATTTTCTTTTTGGAAAATGTTCCAGTCCTCAGAGATATCTAGACCACTTCTGTTTGGTTTTGCTTTTAAATATAATTACAACATTTGGCAGTCATTGGGACTTTACTCTCTAGGGCAGAGGTGGGCAGCCTGTGGCCTCGAGGCCACATGTGGCCCTTTTCGAATCCAAACTTCCTAGAACAAATTCACTTAATAAAAGGAATTTTTTACTGTAAAACCTAGACTCAGTCAAAAGGCTGCACCCAAGGAACCAAAAGACCACATGAGGCCTGGAGGTCATAAGTTCTACACCCCTGATCTAGGGGATGAAGAGGAGAAATTTTTGAATCTGGTAGCTTCACTCCTTTCCTTTTCTGCCTTACATACTTGGTCTTGAGTCAATCAAAGTTGAATGAT
Source organism: Potorous gilbertii (assembly GCA_028658325.1). NCBI lineage: Eukaryota > Metazoa > Chordata > Mammalia > Diprotodontia > Potoroidae > Potorous > Potorous gilbertii. The sequence continues at coordinate 26,934,258 of CM053774.1, read as the reverse complement.
TTATCTTTGAATAAATTTTTACTTGTATTCATATTGAGGGGATGGGGAAGGGTTGGATTAGATCATTTCTCATGGAGCTGGGCACTTACTTGCATTTTGATTTTGAGGGAGTTGCGGGTGGACACATATACGCTGACCCCTTTGCAAAAGGTATGCATGTCCAAAAGCTCCTGGTCAGTCCCTTGTTCCCCATGCAGAAGAGAGAGTGCTGTGCCAAGGAGTATTTGAGGCTGAGCCAGGAAGAGCCACCCACTCTGTAAGCTTTCAAAGAGGCCAAAGGCCCCTCCTTCCAGTCTCTTCCTTCCTCTCTTTTGAGTAGTACCCTTGGGATTCTGCCAGCACTCCCTTGGACTTCCTGACAGAAAACAAGTATAGCTAGAGCTTGGCTAGATTGAACTGTACAAATAGAAGACAACTTGGAAGTTATTGCTATACCTAGCTGAAAAAGTCACTGGTGTCCATTACTTTCTGTATCAGGATTTCTTAACCAGGGCTCCATGAAGATTTGTTTTTTTTTTATTTTAAGGAATATGTTTCAGTACAATTGATTTCATTTTTAATCCAATTTGTTTTCTCTTATCCATTTAAAAATACTTTTCTGAGAAGGGGTCCCTGGTCCAGACTACTAATGTGGTCCATAATACCAAAAAAAAAAAAGTTAAAAATCCTTGTTCTGTATGAATTTTGCTTTTGCATGGGAGCTTCTTAAAAATCACTATTTTAAGAGCCTTTAATAAGTTCAGTCTCAAGTATCTTTTCAGGGTCTGCATTAAGTGGTATATGTTCAAAATAAGACAGTATTAGAGGATTCACTGACAGATTTATTCTCCATCTATTTGGAAAGCCCTCTCTTCAACTTGCCAACATGTTTTCCTGCCCTAAACTTGACAACCTTCAGTCTAAACATCATGACTCTGCCAGATTAATTTTCTTTCCACATGGATTCTATCATGTTATTTCACTTCTCAAAAAAATCTTCAATTGCTCCCTCCTCCCTACCAAACAGAGCCCATACTCACCCTGGTATGCCAATCCCTCTTCAGTCTTCCTTCATTCTACCTTTGTAGCTTTATCTTGCATCCCTTGGCATACTACATGCCAATAGATCTCAAATCTTTGGTTTGGGGACCTCTTTGTCATCTTAACAATTATCAAGGATGACAATGAACTTCTGTTTGTGTGAGTTATAGCTATTGATATTTATCACATTTAAAATCAAAGCATTTCAGTATTATGAAAACAGTTTTGACTACACAGAACCCTTCCCCCCAAAAAGGTTTCCTGAATCCTTTGAGTTGATGGAGATAGTGACCTCTAAATTATCTCACCTTGAGAAGCTTTGACATTATTCTAAAGAAAGTGAGTTCTACCTTTTCATCAGTATGCTGTTGAAATGTTTCCTGTGCCAGGACTGCCTTCCTTTCTAATTGGATTTTTGAAATCCTTCAAAACCTACCTCAACTGCCACTTCTCTTGGGAGCTTCCTCTAAACTCCCTTACCTGGAAATGACTTTTGCCTCCTCAGAAACCTCATAGCACTTTGCACTATTCTCATGCCCTTGTAGCCTATTCTGATTTCCTATAATCAGAACTATGATTCATGAATGTGTCTTACTTTCTCTCTAGAATAAGACCTCCTGGAGAATTAGATCTAGGTTTCATTTACCTTTGTTTCTCCCTCAGCACCCAACATAGTGCTCTGCGCATCATAGCTGCTGAATGAATGAATGGAAACCCATTGAAGGCAGAGATTCTATATCTTATTTATTTTTTTTTATATCTGTTGAAATGCAATTTCGTTTTCTAGGTCTAACCAGCACAAAATTTGTTGAAATGTATTGATTACTCTCTGTTGGAGTTTTTGTTTATTTTTGTCTTTGAATGCCCAGTACTTAGGTCAAGGCTAGGCCATTGTAGGTGCTTAATTGTTTATTGATTGTGTTTGTATGTTTAGCTTTCATTCATGACATTGCTTCCTGTAGGAAAAATGTACCTTGGGTTCTACTCTGCCCCACTCCTCTTTCATAAGCTGGCTTCTACTTATTTCAACTTTGCAAGAAGTCATAGTTGCCAACAAGTACATGAGTGAGGAGCCTGGAATCGGTGAATGAAAGGGTCACAGAATCCTGGTTTATCCCAGTTTGTTGAAAAGTGTGTTGTTCTTTCACCGCAGTCTATAGGGATAAGGGTGGACCTGGAAAGAGCCCTCTGGAATAGTGATTAAGAGCTTTGACCTAGAGGCTATCTTTTCACTTTCCATTACACTATCTTGCCTTTGACTGAATAAAGATTCTCAGACATTTTTAGTCTTAGAATCAGAAGTGAGTTTGTGTCTCCCCTCGGCTACATACTAATTGTGGGACCATGGCTAAGTCACTTGACTCCAAGTCTTCTTTTCCATAACTTTAAAATAAAAATGATGGTCACAGAGTTGTTAGAAGGAAACCATTTTGTAAACCTCAGTGGTATATAAAGGTGAGACACACATGTTAAAAACATGACTCATAATAAAATAACAGCTTAAAAGTCACAAAATGCCATATTTCAGTAGTTACTAAAACCTGGTTAGGGACTTTTGGAAGAAGAAAAAGGTTTTTTATTTTTCTTTATTTATTTATTTATTTATTTATTTTTTTAACTTGTTTTCAAATCAGTTATTTCTGTTTCTGATCCCAGTAGCAAGATTGAAGAATTGCTGCGAAAATACCTGGAGGGACCTAGGCTCCCTGATGACTTGTGTGGGTAACCATAAGCCATGTGATGTCACTAATTTGCATACAATTACCTGAACCTTAGGAAACCACTCCAGTGGGTGAGGTCCAAAGGGCTCAATAATGTCCTGTCCATTCAAATCAGAAGGTTAAAACCATAAAAGGAGTCAAGGTTAAGGTCTCCCATAAATTTGGCTCGAGGGTTACAAATTATCTGTGGCATCTGATTGAAACTTCTATTTATCTTGTGTTAAAATAACTTAATTGGATAATATATTGGTAGATATTTATCTTCTTTTCTCCATCAGAATATCTGCTTTCTAAACTAAGGGTAAGTAGTATCTTGGATTTAGATTGGAAGTGACTTCAGAGGTCATTTAGTCCAACTCTCTCTTTTTACCAATGATGAAACAGAGACCTGTAGTGGTGAAAAAAATTGTCTAATTCAGTCCTGTCTGATTCCTCATGACCCCATCTGGGGTTTTGTTGGTAAAGATACTGAAGTGGTTTGTCATTTCCTTCTCCAGCTCATTCTACAGGTGAGGAAACTGAGGCAAACAGGGCTAAATGACTCGCTTATGGTCACACAGTCGTGTCTGAGGTCAGATTTGAACTTAGAAATATGGGTCTTCCTGATTCTAAATCCAATGCTCTATCCACTGCACTACCTAGCTGCCTTGTGAAAGGGTCTTGCTGATCTAAAGTGAGTGATGGTCTCACAATGTACTCAATAATTCAGTTATCCTTATATTGGGCACTTTCCCCCTTTCTTTGCCTTGGATGAGTGGATGGGAGATAGGAACTCTGATTTAATCAAGATAAGGAACTTGTAGTCTTTGGGTTGCCTGGAACAATGGGAGAGCAAGTGACTTTCTCAAGTTCACACAGCTAGTATATATCTGAGGTTAGACTTGAACCCATAGCCGATTCCAAGGCTGACTTTCTAACTGCTTCATAATAACTTCCATCCAGTATAGAGTACTTTCAAGAAATGCTTGCCTACCATGTCTAGAGCTTGATTTCAGTGCAAAATTTTAGGAATATTCCTACAAACATGCGAAAAAAGTAAATACACACACATAAACACAACACACAGCAAAGATGCTTTTTAGCTTTTTTTAAGCTTTGAAAATGAATACTTAATTATATTAAAGTATTACTACATCCTTGGTTAAGGTTGAGTACCCAAGCACACAAAAGTAGGAAATGCCATGGTTGAAGTTTCTGCAGCAACATTAATTCACCACATTACACTTGTTGTTTATTTAACAGAATAAAGAACAGTTCTGAACAGATCCATTTAATAGGAAAACAGAAACTGAAAACATTTTATATATATATATATATATATGTGTGTGTGTGTGTGTGTGTGTGTGTATGTGCATGTGTGTGTGTGACTCACTTTCTGACTAAAATCTGAGTCTCAGCTGGAAGAAAACTTGGAAATCATATAACACAATCTTCTCATTTTCTATATGATGAAAATGAGGTAATAGCCTAGGTCACACAGCTAGGTTAGTAGTAGACCTGGATTAGAGCCCAAACTCCTGCCTCTCTTTCTCCATTTCAGCCGACTATCTCACACTTGGATTTTCTCCCAAACTTAAGTATTGTCTTCCTAGGCAATCCTGTGGCTTCTCTGAGGCTATTTTTGTCCACATACAAAAGAACAGGGCTGAAATGTTCACCATTCCTAGTAGAGACACAGGGTCATATATCAAATAGTGCTCTGATCCTCTTATCAGAAAGACTTGAGTTCAATTCCCGGATCCAATGCTTATTTAATGTTGTGACCATGAAAGAGTCATTTAACATTTCTGAGCCTCAGTTTCCCTGATTGCAGGATAAAGATAACTTTGCTGTTAGCCATTTCTCTTAGAGAGTTTGTTGTGAGCCTCAAATGATGTAATGGTGGAAAGGTGCTTTGGAAATACTGAAGCTTTACATAAATACCTTTTGCGATGATTGACAGTCTGCTCTTGAGGTGTTTCTTCCTTATCTTACCATCTCCTCTAATAGCATCTAGTTTCCTGATACAATTATACCTCAGTGGAGTCAATCCAAAGGTACAGGAGGCTTTAAGACTGGTGAAATTCTCATATCAATTACTTCCTTTGACCTTGTCTTCTCTCTAATTTTCCAACCCGTTTTTGTCCTTGATGTCTTTAAACAGCTTAAAAAAAATGTCCTTTTTCTTCTTTTCTCCTTTCTGGGAGCCAGCCAGTCATTCTTTTTATAAGCAAATGCCAGTGTATCCAGAGGCCATTGGCCAGCATCCAAACATTTATTGGTCATCGAACACCTTGCATGAGGTAATTTTCAATTATCTTATTAAACCAGAACAGTGATCTAGTCTCATTTTCTTTCATTATAAATGTTGCCTATGTTCTTATTACTGTTAATAATAACACTTGTGGAGTGCCAACAATGTGCTGGACATTGTACCAGATGTCCTGTCCTTCTTTCTCAATCAGACCAGACACTGAGGTGAATGACCATAGAGGAAGGCAAGAAAAATCGCAACATCTTGTGTAGAGTTAGAGGTCATCATCATATATTGCAATGGAAAATGTTTTCCTCACATTGTTTTTTTCCCTGTTGCCTTGTGACTTTCCACTAAGAAGAAATTCTCCCACCACCCCACCCTTGCAAAAAAAAAACAAAAACAAAAATAAAAAATAAAAAACAACTATCCAGGGATCATGTTAGAAGAATGTTAAATGGTTGATATTCTAACATTAAATTAATAGTGAGTCATGTTTAGTGAATTCAAATGTTCCTCTGTGCTTTGGGGAAGGAAATATCTTTTTAAGTATGAAAAGAATGTTTATTTATATAGAAGGACTCAATATGAAGCGGTGGATAGAGAGTTGGCCTCAGAGTCAATACATCTTAGGTTTAAATCTCTCCCCCTGTTACATAATGAATGACTGCATATTCTGGACAAGTCAAATAACCTCTATACATTCTGGAGCAACTCTTTAAGAAAATGAGCTGCAGACCAAATGTAGATGTGCATTGCTAGAGGGAAGATCCTCATCAGTGCCTACCCACAGTAATGATATTATAGGCCCAGACCTCTCACATCAGCTGCTCCCCATGCAATTGTGTATAAACATCACTGATGGACTTCAGATTCAACAAATTCAATAGATGTTAAAAAAATGACATGATCAAAAAAGATGTTGAGTCATTTGTGTGGAGAGGGCAAGGGATATCCATGGGCAGCCTAAATGCTTCACTGGTATCCTTGAGTTGTCTAGAAATTCTCTTAGTATGTTGGGTGGAACTTCTGTGGAAACTTTATAGGATGGCATGAGCTGAAATCATACAAGATGGACTGCTATGATTGGACCACA
>CM053774.1:26912391-26927688 GCA_028658325.1 Potorous gilbertii | reverse complement strand
TGCTCCCTTGCTCAAAATGCTTCAGAGGTTCTCAAAATATCTACTAAATAAAATACAAATTCCTAAATTTGGCATTCAGTGCTCTCCACAATCTATCTTTCTAGTACTTTCTCTGTTGCAGACATTCTGGACTATTCTCCCACCCCCATGCCTGGTCTCTTCACAATTCTTCCACCAAGAGTGTCTTCTTTCCTCTCATCCTTCCTTCCCTATCTTCACTTATCAAAATCCTTCCCCTCCTTCAAGATTCGCTTCTGCTTCTTCTGTGAAATCTTTCTTAGTTCCTTGGAATAGACATAATCCCTCCCTCCCTGAATTCCTATAAACTTCTATAGAATTATATCCCTTGATGGATAATATTACTCATGTGGGAAGGGAATAGGCATTTATTCAGCACCTACTATGTGCCAGACAATGTGCTAAACACTTCACAGATATTATTTCATTTGATCATTACAGCAACCCTCCTCTTATCTCATTTTATAGTTGAAGAAACTGAGGCAAACAGAGGTTAAGTGACTTGTCTAGGGTCACACAGTTACTAAGTGTCTGGGGCCAGATTTAAAATCAAGGCTTCCTTACTCCAGACCCAGGACTTTATCCATTTTACCAACTACCTTTCTCTAGAAAGTGTGCATTTGTCTTTCATGGGATGGTTTTAACTTAATAAATGATATTGTGAATATTGGTGTCATTTCTTATCTCCCTGGTTATACTGTAAGCTCCTTGAGGGAAGGGATTATTTCTTGGGCTATACAACTTTGTATTCCACCTAGCTTTGCCTGTTTGTTTGTTTAAGAAAAAACAGATGCTTCTTTTTCTTCTTATAATAATAGTGACCTTAGTGTCAGCCCTGGCACCATGGTTTCTTTTGAGATGAGTAAATGATCACCACTAAGATATATTGTCAGAGCTGCTGTGAAGGTATGAATTTCAAAGGGAATTAAAGAAAAATAGTTGGAGCAGGCAGCATGCTTAAAAAGACATATAGCAGCTAAGTAAGGTCTTCTTTAGTTAGGTTTCTCTTATTGTCACCTGGTTGATCATTAACTATCCTAAATCAAAGTGATATTTCAGGATTGAAACTACTTTTTAGTCTAGTGTAGGAAATATCATCTTTCCCTATTTTTGGTTGCTGCTCTTGATTACTTGGAAAAATTCACCAAAAAAAAGCCATTCTCTACTGATGTCAAGTTTCTTTTCTCTCTTTCTGAGTATACAGGTCTGTAGAAGCAACATGAGGGCATGACCTTGTTTCCACCTGCTCCATGGCTCTCCCATCAAGACTACCTTGCTTTGGAGTCACTGGTAGTATTTAGGAACTCCAGCATCCTTAGATCTATCTTTTGGAGATAGGTATTGATTTTCTCGTCTTTGAATGTAAAGGCCCAGACTGGGCCCTTTTAGCTCATCATCTCAGAGTGTGCTGTGGCATCAGTAGCCAGGGATATGGAAGTAACAGCTTTAAAATGCATCAGGACTGGCAGCCCAGGGCTCGCCTGTGTGAGCATTCTGTGCTAAGGGAGTTCTCTTGTAAGTACCATAAGCCACGGAAACAGATTGTTCCCAGCCAGAGGCAGCGTCCGTTGATAGAGATGATAGAAAATGTTACTCCTCTGTCTGACCTCCTGGAATTACTTCAGATTGTTAAAATATGAGGCTTTCCTTCTCTCTCATCTAAATTCTGCTCCCAGTTATGTGATTGTATCTAATCCTATATAGATACAGAGGACTTAGAAAATATTCCATAAATTTGGGCAAAGTACGAGAATCGACAGCTACGCTGAATCCATAGAAAGCTGAAACTATGAGATGGTGATAATGAGATTTTCTGTCTTCAGTGTCATTTGGGTCCATGGTTCTTGACTTTGCTATTGTCTAGAATTTAGAAGTTTTGATCTTATGATAAGGTTACATTTCTCCCCCCTTCAGATTCATTCTCTTATTGTAATGCTTGTATTTTTTTAAGTGGGAGCATTAATAAAATGAAGACTTAACTATATTATCTCTGACACCCTTCTAGCCTTCTAGCCCTATATTTATGATTCTGCAGTCTGCAATCTTTTTTAGAATAGAGTTGAAACACATGATTCGTCCATCTAATACACACAATAGAGACATAGCTATGTGAATGTCTATTCGGATACAGCAGTGTTAATTCACAATATGTCCATCTTTTATTTATAGAGAAGGTACATAGATAGAGAAGGTACATAGAGAGATGAAAATATTTTCAATAGAAGTGGAAACATTGGATTAGATCAATTCCCACCAAGTAAAAACAAGGTGAGATATGAGGAAAAAAAGAAAAGAAAAACAAATAAACTGCAAAGAGGACTGAAAATAAAAACTCACAGAATGTTAAAACGTGAAATGACCTTAGTAGAGGCCTTCTAGTTCAACTGCCTAATTTTGCGGATGATTTCATTGTGATCCATGGTAAAGAAACTTGATGAGAGCGACATAATTAGTGCCAGAATATATATACATATATATTAAAAATCTGGTCTCCAGTTCCGAATTTGGAGGCAGTCGGATAGTTTAATGAATAGAGAGTTGGATTTGGAAGCATTTGAAGACTTGCTATGTGACCTTGGAAAAGTCACTTAACCTCTCTCACTCTCAGTTTCTTCACCTGTAAAATGGGGATTAAAATAGAACTGACTTCACAAGATTGTTGTGAGTATTGTGAGATAATATATGGAAATTAACGTATAAATGCTATTATTTTTCATCTGTTGTTCAATCTACTCTCCATGGCCACACACACACACATATATATATATATATACACACACACACATATAGTTTTTTAATTTTATTATTCCATTTGGCATTTCCATGATATAAATAGGTCCCTATGATCTATTCATAAGGAAATAAATGGTTTTACTCACATCTTACTCCAGTGAGGTTAAACGGAGGTCAAGAAATAAATGAGGGACTTCTTCAAGGTCCAAAAATTTAATAGTGGAAGAAGTTTTAAAATTTGGCCCCTAAATTCTGGGCTCCTCAGTCATTTATAGGTTATTTTAATTTAACTCTTCTATTGCTTCTATGCTAGATAAGCACTTTTTACCCATTCTTCTCTGTTTATTATCCAAATGACTACTTCAAAGAGGATAGAAAAATATAAAGCAAGCAAATAAGCCATATACTCCATCCAATGAATCACTTCCAGACTAGTTTACTTTAAGCTTCCTTTAGAGAAGTCCTACCTGGGAGACCCTGAACCAAAGACTCTTTTCTAGCTGAAACCTTCTTATATTTCTATAGAGAAGAGATATTTCATGAGCTAAAATGAAGAAACAATATGGAGTACTTATAGACTCTAAAATGGTTACTTTTGAGAAAACATTGCCCTTTGTCCATGAATGTTGTGGAAATGGCTGATACATTTTATAAGAATTCCTTAGTTGAGTACTCCCATCATCTCTTATTTGGAAAAGGTGACTCCAATATCTGAGATTTTTCTAGCAGTTATTTGAAATACCTCCATATCATCAACAGATCTATTTGTCACCAAAGGGAAAAAGAGTAGATACCAATGCCAGAGCTGAACAAACCATAGAACTAATCCTAAAGCTATATTTAAGGGATTCTGACCCTCCTTCACTTAATCCACTAGATTAAATTCATCTTGATTATATCAAATAAGTGGAGCCTTCCTAGAATTCATCTCTTCTACTAAATGTATTGGAGAGATTTTATCCTCATCAGGCAAGTATCTCTCATTATTCCAAAGATCTGTACCCAATCTAACCCCATGTCTGGGTTTGATGGAAGCCTAGTATTCTGTTTAAAAAGGGAAAAAAATTAAAACCTTGGACCTTTATTAAATGGACAATCCTACACACAGATCAAAAACATTCAAGACTTTTTTTCTCTTATAGACTATGCATTCTTTAAACCATTCAACCTGAATTGAGCTCAGAATGCAAAAAAAAAAAATCTAGTAAGTACAATGAGTGATTAGATTTTTCAAATCTATTAGCTGTTTTGCTTTTACACCAATCAAGTTTATCAATGAACATTTATTAAACACCTTCTTGGACGCTGTAGGCACTGTGCTAAACGTGCTAGTAAGAATTTTACATTGCTATCAAATGTATCTCTCTCCCTTCCTTTGCAAGTGAACCATCCCTTGGAATGAAAGGAAGAAGAGAAAGAAAGGAAGGAAGGATGGAAGGAAGGAAGGAAGAAGAAGGAAGGAAGAAAGAAAGAAAGGAAGGAAGAAAGAAAGAAAGAAAGGAGAAAAACAGAGAAAGGAAGAAAGGCAGAAAGCAAAAAAGAAGGAAAGATGAAAAGGAGGAAGAAATGAAGAAAAGAAGGGAAAGAAGAGAGGAAGGAAGGAAAGAAGAGAGGAAGGAAGGAAAGAAGAGGGGAAGGAAGGAAAATAGGAAGGAAGGAAGCAAGAGGGAAGAGGGAAGAGGAAAGGAAGGAAGATTAAAAAAGAAAACTGAATGAAATTAAAGAAAGAAAACCAAAACTGTGTAACGATTTTCTCCTATTTACTTCTGCAAAGAAGGGAGGTTTATTCACTTTTTTCGTTGTGACCATTATATATAATATATATAATTATATATAATATATATACCAATATATGTATATATATTATATATACCAGTATATATAATATATATACCAATATATGACCAATATATATAATATATATAATTATATATAATATATATAATGTGACCATTATAATGAGAATGCTCAGTTGGTGTTGCTGTTTTTTAATGTTACTGCCTCTTATCTTTTGGACACAATGTATATTGTTTTCTTTGTCCTACTTCCTTCACTCTCAATTAGTTCATGTAAGTTTTCTCATACTTCTCTGAATTCTTCACATTCATTCTTTCTGCAGTAGTATTCCATGGCATTTTTAGCAGTTCTCTCATTAATCTAGTTTGTTTCTAACTCTTTGCTGTAATAAAAAGTTCCAGTTCTTTGCTACTATAAAAATTATGGTATGAATATTTTGGTATATACCTAAAAACATTTAATAAAAGGAAACCAAAAACCATTTTTTCTACTACTATGCCTCATATTGGCCCCTTCCTTTAAATTTCAGTAATTATCATCTTACTCAGAACTTCACTGTATACCTTTCTGTCTTCTCCTTTAGGATAGTGTTAGGGAAAAATGGTATCCCTTAAATTCTGTTCTCATGATGTCACTCCTTGGATCAATGAACTATGTTTAGTTTTTGTTAAGTCATTTTTCAGTTATGTCCAGCTCTTCATGACCCCATTTTGTAGTTTTCTTGACAAAAATATTAGAGTGGTTTGCCATTTCTTTCTCCAGCTCATTTTATAGATAAAGAACTGAGGCAAATAGGAATTAGTGACTTGCCCAGGGTCACACAGCTAGTCAGTGTCTGAGGTCAGATTCAGGTTCAGAAAGATGTGTATTCCTGACAACAGGGCCAGCACACTATTCACTGTACCATCTAGCTGCTCTGAACTATAGAGCCTTCTAATTGCATTATATATCCAAATACAAATTATCCAATGCTGATGCCATCTTAGATTATATTACAAGAAGCATAGCACATAGGACAAGGTTGTAAAAGGAAAGGTAAAATCTTGGCTAATCAGACAGAATCTAGAGTACTGTGTTCAGTTTGGGGCACTTTATTTTAAGAAAATCATTGAAAACTAATCAACATAGAGAAGAGGGTTACCAGAATGTTAACCTGCCTTAAGATCATGCCTTAGGAAAACCAATTGATGGAAGTGAATATTTTAAGCTTGAGAAAGAGAAGATATAGTGGGGTATATAATGGTCATCTATTCTTTATAGGATTTTCATAAATAAGGAAAGTTAGATTTGTTGGTTTTAGTCCAGAGGTTGGAGCTAGGGAACGATGACTAGAAATTACAGAGAGGTACACTTAGGTTTCGTGTAAGGAAAAAATTCCTAGTAGAATTCTTCAATCAATTAATAAATATTTATTAGACTCTTAGAACTGTCTTTCAAGCCAAAACATTGAAATGGGCTACCTTTGAAGTAGGTGACCAATTGTCAGATATATTATAAGTGGAAGGAATTCTTGTTCAGTTTCATGATGGACTTCAAAGAATCTGAAACTTTGTCCACTTGGGTGAAAACCCTGGTCTCTAGATTCCTTGTTTAGAGGCAGTCAGGTAATTTCAGGGCAAAGGTTCTGTATTTGGAGTCTGGAAGACTTGAGTTTGAATTCTGCCTCAGACATCGACTGTTTGTGTGACCCTGGACAAATCACTTAGTGATTCTATCATTCTGTGACTCCAGTTCTCAGTCCAACATCATCATTCTGACTGACCTTGGCTAGACTTTTGATCCATAATAATTATTCTGACGATAAAACTATCATTTATGTTTTGATTTAAGATTTGCTAAGTGCTTTACAAGCCCAGCGCTCTCTCCACTACACCTCCCTGAAATCATTTATCTCTAGTCCTCAGTTTCCCCACTTATAAAATGAGTGGGTTACCATAGAGATGATTGATAGAATACCTTCTAACTCAAACATTCTGTAGCTCTAGATACGCTTCTACTTGATCTTCCAATATTTTTTAGTCCTCATCTATGCCTATTTTCTTTGTGTGTTTTATTTATTGTTTCATTCCCTACTCCTACCTTGTCCTCAGACTCAGCCTCTATTCAATCTTCTCAACATTCCCTTCTTCCAAGAACTCATCCACTCTAGCTTCCTTCATTGCCCCCCCCCGCTTAGTGACTTCATAATCTCTAAATCTAACTGCTCACTCAAGCAACTATAGTTCGCATGATCCCATCCAGTATGTGCAGCTATCTATGGAAAATTTTCCAATGATCATTTCTATAGCAAAATATCTAAAACGGAGTTATTTAATTCCCCACCCCAAAAAAATAAACCTTGACCTCTCTCATCAACTTCTCTATTTCTGTCAATGACAAACATAATCCACCCAGGTAAAATTATAACAAGATGAGAACAGGGAAGCCAGAGTATCCAGAGAAGGGGAGTGTGATCAACAGTGTCAATTGCCACTGAAAGTTCAAGGATGATGGGATATGACGAAAGCAATGGAATCAAAATTTCACAGGACTCTGCATTTGGATTTGTAATTTATTTACTTATTGGTGACCTTGGAGAGGTGGTTTCCATAGTAGAATTCTGAAGGCAGTTTGCCAGAGGTTGAGAAAGAAACTGGATGATGAGAAAAGTGAAGTAAGTAAATGTGGATGACTCCTTTCTAAAAGTTTAGAAGTGAAGGAGAACAAAGACATGGGACAGTAGTTTGAAGATATGAAATGATTAAGAATAGGATTTTTTTGAGACAGAATGTGTTATGCAGCAGGGACAGAACTAGTAAAGAAGGAGAGATTGAAGATGAGAGAGATTCAGGGGTCTGTATTCTTCTGAAGGTATATTTGTCCTACTCTATTGAAGAGGAAATATTGTATTCTCTTTACTATGCTTCCCTGCAAGTTCTATGGGGAAAAATTCCTTTTGCATATCTAGTAAATTATAAGAATTCTGACAGTGTTAGATTTTGCTTGCTTACTCTACCACAGAAGTTTTATTTCTCATAAAAGAATTGCTGTGGGCAGGGTATAAAATAAACCCATTATACATTCTAGCAAGTATCCACAGGTCATTATGGAAAGATTCAATTCAGAGCTTATTCTCCACTTAATTAAGCCATAGTGAAGAGTCTGTTAATCTTAATTGGTGGATACAAATGTATAAAATAGAATTTTAAGTTTAAAAAGTTATACTTTAGGGATTGCATTTTTCTTTTGCCTATGGAGAGAGCAGGGTAATGGTTAGTATGGACAGAATAGCAAACAAACAAACAAACGAATGAATGAATGAATGCATATGCAAATAAAAATTAAAAAGACAGTCATTGGAGAATTTTTTTATTATGAAAAAGAGAACAAAAGGAAAGTCAGAAGGAATCAGATAAAATTAGCACATCTTTGAAAGTTACGTATTGAATTTATATTTGAAAAGAAAAGCAAGCTGCACATAATAGAAATATGTTGCCACGTATATTTCTCTTTTTTCCCCACCATGTGAATAGAAATGTCCTGTTGGTTTAATGTTTTAAGTTCAGAATAAAAAATAAGATTAAAAGCAAAGAAGCAGCACAAAGCTGTTCTTTTTATTACCACACCCTATAAAGGAGCACAATGGATTAGAAAAAATGAAGACATGCAGGTATGTGCCTGAAAAGTCCTCATGAACAAGATTCTCTTGGAAAATCAAGTATCAGACTGAAATTTATTTGAATCCCCTTTGAAACAGAAATCATTGTCGCACAGCTTAACTATATAATCAAAGAATCTTTGATCTAGAAAGGATCTACCACAGAAGTCCTCTTGTCCAAATTTCACCAAAAAGTTGAATTTCTCTACAATTCAGACAAATGGTCTAGCTTTTGCTTAAAGATTTCCAGTGAAAGAGAACCAACCATGTACTGAGGCAACTGGTTCAACTTTTATACAGACTGTTATTAAGAATAAGCACAGTAGTTGTAGGGGGTTTTCCCTCATTTTTTTTCTCCTTCTACCTATTATTCTCAGTTCTGTCCTCTTGGAGAAGGATTGTCAAGAAAAATTAAATCTTGATTCCTAGTGACAGTTCTTCAGAAATCTGCTATCATCTTTCTTCCTTCCCTCACTCCCCAGGCCAAGTCTTCTTTTTTCCCAGCTGAATAACAGCAATTCCTTCCACCAAAGAGACAATGGAATAATTTTGAATCCCCTCTCCTCCTACTCAACGGCCTCCAACTTACCCATGTGTATGATAACGATGAGGGAGCCCAATACTTCAGTTATGGTCTGACTAGAGAAAAGTACAATGTAATGATATCTTTCCTCATTTTTAACACTATAACTCAATTCTTCAAGCCTAAGATTGGCTGGTCTTTTTGGCTACTTGGTCACATTGTTCACTCACTAAGCTTGACTCATCAAGGCTTCTAAAACCCCTGAGTCCTTGTCACATGAGAATTCTTTTCTGTCTACAGTGATGATATACTAAGACCAAATCCCATCTCTCTGAAATATGTATTAACAATAATAGCAATAGTTTTAATTGGAAAAGTATTTATATATAAATGTTATCTTATTGGAATCTAATGAACCACTCTATGAAGTAGGTGGTACCAACATTTTTCTCATTTTACTAACAAGGAGATGGAGGCTTAGAGACATTTAAGTGACTTACCAGAAGTTTCATCGATAGTGAGTTCACATCTAATGCTATGTCTAGCACACCATGTCCCACACCCCAATCCTTATAGCAAAAATTTAATTAACATGGTAAATCCTTCATTAGAGCGCTAGTCCCATCCTCTAATAGTACCTTATATATTGAATTACATAGCACGTATTATTAATTCAGTTTTCAACATCTAAAGTGAATCTACTCTTTCAAGTTAAGAATTCAGTAAACATCTACTATGTGTGGGGCACTGTACCAAGCAATGGATTTATAGGGAAAAGCTGAAAATAAGTTTCTGCCCTTGAGGAATTCACATTACCATGGGAGAGGCAAGATTCCAACAAACTATTTATAAGGTAAATTGGACATGATCTCACATGCAAGTCACTAGCATTAAAGAGGTCCAGGAATGGCATCTTGAGGAAGGGACTTGAAGGAATTGAGGAAGACCAGGAGATAGTGATGAGGAGAGAGACAATTCCAGGCATGATGGATGGTCAATGAAAATGCTAAGAACTGGCAGTTGGAGTTTTGTGTGTGAGGAATGTAAAAAAAGTCACTATCATTGATTCCAGGGGACATAGAGAGAAGTAAAAAGATTTAAAAGATAGGAAAGGGCCAGTTATAAAAGGCTTTGGCTTTGAAAGCCAAACAGAGACTTTTGTTTGATCTTGTCAACTAAAGAGAATCACTGGAGTTGATAGCATGGCTGTAGGTGGAGCAGGTGTTGGGGATGGGGATGGAGTGATATGATCAGTCTTGTACTTTACAAAGATCACTTTGACAACTGAGTGGAAGACACACTGGAATAAGAATGGACAAAGATACCAAATAGTGATAACGAGGAGGGTCTGTTTCAGGGTAGGTGACAGAGGAAAGAAGGAGGCATATATGAAAGAAATTAGGAAGGTAGAAATGATAGTCGTTGGTAATAGATTGACTTGTAAGAGGTGTGGGAGAGTAAAAGATCAAGGCACTAGATTGTGAACCTGCATGCTTCTTGAATAAATGTTTTTGGAATTAGAACATAGTACAGCATACATGCCCAAATGAAATTATGTCCTAGTTACAACATTTGAAAGAAGTAATGTTTGACTAATGCTTACTTCCGTGGTTCACAATATTACGCCATAGTTTCCATTGTCATATTGAAAAGTCAAGTAAATATTGCAAGAACCCCCAAAATGAATCCATAGTAATTTGTTGTCATTTCATTGAGTCTTATTATATCCTTTTTGGGAGGTTTTCAAATATTTTGCTTCTTTCCACTTACATGAAAAACTTTTTTTTTAACATTTGGGTATTTTTAGAGTCTTATTATATTCTAAAATGTGAGACTGCATTTTATGCTATCCAGGGTAACTCATTCAACGATTTATCATTGACTGCTCTGATCTGATTTCTTTAATTAATCCTATAATGACAAAGCAATTTTTCAAAAAATTCTGGTCTTTTGCCATAAAACAGCGAGGATTTGAGAGTAAGAAAGGAAAGAGTTAAAAATTCATTTTTTCTTTTATTTGGGTCATTTGCCAAAACATATTTTCACCAACAATTAAATACGTATCTTGAAAGATTTTAAATCTTTGCTATCAAGAGGTGTTGTAGTGAAATCCAGAGTCGTTTTTCTTTCCTTATCTCTTCAGATGGTTTCTTGACCACCTTAGAGTGGCAGGTGATAATCCCACTGCACCCTGCATCCGTCTGACCACATCTAGGGGATTGGGTCCAGTTTCATGACCTAAATTTTAGAAAGAATATTGACAAACAGGAGTGAGTCCTGAAGAGTTAGATCAGAATAGAGAAGAGACTCTAAACCATGCCAGTGAGGATTGGTCGAAGGAAGTATGTTTAACCTGAAGGAAAGAAAATGTTGGCAGTACATGATTACTGTCTTCAAATATTTGAAAGGTTGTCATGTGGAGGAAGGATTGGACTTTTTCTTCGCCGCAAAGGGAGACAATGTTTGGAAGCTAAAGGTAAATTTTGGCTCAGTAGTAGGGAAAAACCAAAAACCAAAAAAGCCAGAAAAAACTTCCAATTTCTTTGGAGCTATTCAAAAGTGGACCACGCTGCCCCAGGAAGCAGTGAGTTCTCCACTACTGACTCTTCCATTTAAGGCTAGACTACCAATTTGGGGTGTTATAGAGGAAATGAATTCTTCAGGTGGGACTTGGACTACATGAACTTGGAGGATCTTTCCATTGAGACTTAAAGATAATAGAATACAAAGATATTGATCTGCAGAATTAACACCAATTGCTTTGTTGAAACTAAGCATAGAAGTGGCACTACACAGAAAAACGATCTTCATGGGCAGTCCCAAACTCTCCATGTTAGCCAATCTTTTCATCATCCTCTCCAACCAGAGGCTTTTGGTTTTTTTTTTTTTAAAAACCAGGACTTTAAGTTACAAAATAATTCAATCTATTGTCATCCATTTCTTTCCTTATTTGTACTAATAGCTTTCATTTATAAAGGACTTTAAAGTTTGCAATGGGCTTTAAAAATATTATTTAATTTTGTCATCAAAATAACCATGGCAAATAACTGCTATTGTAATCTTCTCCACTTTACGGATATAGAATGAGGCTGAAAGAAGGTACGTGACTTGCTGAGGATCACATGGCTACTAAGTGCCTAACGTTGGATTTGAATCAAGGTTTCTAGACTCTATTGCCACTAGACCACCAGCTACCTCTCCTCTCTTTATAGCATTTTGTGTGTTCATTCTTTGTTGCCAAAGAAGATCATGCCATCAGAGAAATGGTGACATGACTTGCACTTGACTTTGTTTTGAGTGAGGGAGGGCTGTGCAGGTCACCAGCCTCACTTCACCTCCAGAGCCATCTGAATCCAGTGTATATTCATCCGGATGACTGGAGATGATCTAGGTTGAGACAATTGGGGTTAAGTGACTTGCCCAAGGTCACACAACTAGTGAGTGGCAAGTGTCTGAGGTGAGATTTGAACTCAGGTCCTCCTGACTCCTGCGCTGGTGTTGTTATCCACTGCACCATCTTGCTGCCTCTCTTTCTAGCATTGATTACCAGTGAAATAACTAAAAAATAATCAAAGGGAAAAAAGTTTCAAGGGGCCCAATTAGCCTGCAAATTGAATAAATTCCCTTTAATTATAAAAATAGTCATAAATAAAAGTAATTGATATAGGTAGTTTCTGCAAGTGTTCTCTATAAAAATAATTTTAGTGGCCTAAGTGACAGTACAAAAGCCCAAACCAGAGAATCTTAGTGGAAATATGTTTCAACATGGGCATTTCTTTCAATCATTGGCAAATATTTTTTTAAATTGTTAATGTAGCCTACTATTTTTATAAATATTTCCAAAAACCACTTGTCTACCCAACTTTTCTAAAAGAATTTTTCTGTTGACTTGAATCAGTTTGTGATTTTTTTAGAGTAAAAAATATATGTAAAAGTTTCCACACATTTACGATGCTCTTGTTTAGAAAATAAAATTCTTAGGAAAGCCCTATTTAAATTTTAAATGTTTCTATGTTTCTGAAATCTATGCCCTTTCACATTACTGTGAATGCACCTTTCCCTCCCCCTTCTCATAGCAATTTGTTTTCAGAAACTTTTCCAGCAATAAGCAAATCAGTCACATAGACCTCCTTTAAAAATCTCTTATTGATTAATAAGCAACTTGATGATTATTGACTCTGCTTCATACTAAGAGTTTTGGGATCTGAAATAGTAAGACAGGATACCTGGCCAATGGAAACATGGAATCTAGTGAGGAGGAGATTCTTATATAGTTTATTAAAGTATATTTGATTTAGTTGGTACAAATATTCTTTCTACTGGCATAGATGGCAATCTGTTAGTGATTTTCAGAAATGAGAGTATATGAAAAATCTGCTACCAAATACCTGGCCTAGTAATGAGCCTCTTTGAATGTGTTCTGGACCTCAGAAAACAGGCATTACAAAAAAAACAACCAATCAGACATTTGACACTTACTAGCTGTGTGATTCTAGGCAAGTCACTTAACCCTGATTGGAAAGAAAGAAAAGAAAGAAAACAGGCATGTAAGCAATCACTGGACCCATATTTGAAGACTTTGGAGCTGGGGAAAATCTGCCAGTGTGAAAATAAGTGGAGTGGTAATTTCTTTGGGGGAAGTTAGGTGATGCAGTAGATAGAGTGTGGGCCTGGAGTCAAGAAGTCCTGAGTTCAAATCCAACCTTATTTGCTATGTGACCCTAGGCAAGTCACTTAACATTGTTTGCTTCAATTTCCTCATCTGTAAAATAATCTAGAGAAAGATGGCAAACTGCTCCAGTATCTTTACAAGAAAACTCCAAATGTGGTAATGGAGAGTTAGATAAAACTGAAACTACTGAACTAGAAAAAACAAGCAAGTAGTTTCTTTGCTACATCATAACTGGTGTGTTGACATTTTATAATATAGTTCTTTGCAGTAAGCAGCTCCTCTGAAATCCACTTTTTTCCCTCCAAAATAGTAAAATACCAGATATTTCAAGATAATATCGTTTCTACTGATGAGGGTGTATGGCACCTTATCAGGTGCATTGTGAGAAGGTAATTGCAGTCAGTAATGCCAATAAAAAGTAATAATAAATAATAGGTAGCTGAGTGGTGCAGTGCATAGAGTTCTGGGTCTAAAGTCAGACCTAAGACATTTACTAGATGTGTGATCTTGGTCAATCCTCATAGTTTCTGCTTGCCTCAGTTTCCTCAACTGTAAAATGGGTCTAATAGTAGCATCCACCTCTCAGGGAGATTGTGAGGACCAAATGATACAGGTAAAGCACTTAATACAGTGCCTAGCCCAGAGTAG
This sequence comes from Potorous gilbertii, assembly GCA_028658325.1. Lineage (NCBI taxonomy): Eukaryota > Metazoa > Chordata > Mammalia > Diprotodontia > Potoroidae > Potorous > Potorous gilbertii. Next base: position 26,913,660 of record CM053774.1, on the reverse strand, counting down.
TCACTATAAAGATGCCATTATTAGTAGAAGCAGTATTCCTGATAGAAATAGCTACCATCTATGTAGCGTTTATGGTTTGTAAAGCTCATATATTCCCTCATTTGAACTTGATTTCACATTCCCCCTCTGATACTTCATTACTATAAAATCATAGTCTAGCCTCAATTTCCTATATGTAAAATGAGGAAAATAATGCCTTCAAAACCTACCTCTCATTATTGCTGTGAAGTTCAAATTAGGTTCTCTATATAAAGTGCATGTGAATTTGAAAGAGCTAAATAAAAAGCCATTATACAGAATTTAGACCCCTTGAGGACAGGTACCATTTTGTTGTTTCACGTTTTATCCAAAACATCTTGCACATTGTTTTGTCCATAGTGCTTTTGAATTGAAAGGGAAAGCTATGATGGTTATTTTTGCAACCACTCTTGTTATTGTGTATTTTTGAAATTGTACAAGTTACACTGCAGAGGAAAAAAAAGTCTGTTTCCTACCACTAAAGCCTTTAAAAGCTTTGGGTGAAAAGCTGTAGCTTGGTGAGGTGAATTGGCTCAAAGGAGAAGATAATCTTTCCAGATAAGGCAATAGGAAGATAAAGATAAATACATTTTTAGAGGAAAATCTTCTACCGTCTGTATAATTAAAATGTTCCTGTCTGATAAGGGACTGAACATAGCAAATTCTTCTGAGTTTATGGAATTCCTCGTTTGAAAAAGAGCACTTAATGATTAAAACAAAGAATAAACCTAAACTGGTTCTTGAAATGGAGAAAAGTTGAATGTCAGATAGTCTAACAATAATGTATAGAGGACTCCAAAAGTGTCTGAAGATGGAAGTCCATCCATCGCCAGAGGGGGAAAAAAATCTAGCAAATGAATTATTTCTACACAGAGCTTATAGGAAAGCATTTTACATGCAAAATGAATTCACAAGTTACTTTTTGGAACAGTTAAGAAAACACATACAACACAACTTAAAAAATACAAGGTATTTATCAACATTATCTGAAACACCGGACTGGATGCAAATGTTCTAACATATTTGTTTTCTTACAATTAAAGCTAAGCTGACACGTTGAAAAGATGTTCTCCAAAGATATTCTGAGCCAGCTAAGTTTTGATCAATAATTAGCCTTAGATTTGCTGTACAGACAAAAAAAAATATTCTTCCCACCAACTCCTCTGGCAACTCAGTACCCCAATTGGCAAATTGGGGATTTTTCACTTGTAAATGGTCTTCTTCCGGTGTTTGCATTCAGGCTTTTTTTTT
>CM053774.1:26859641-26911891 GCA_028658325.1 Potorous gilbertii | reverse complement strand
AAATATTTTTTGGATTAGCTCATATTATATAATGCATGCTATCTCTTGCCTTCCCCTCCCCCAAGAGCAAAGTACAATACCATTGTTTCCTTTCTATAATGGAGAGTTGATTCTGTATGTGTGTGTGTATACACAAACATATATATGTGCGTACATACATAGATATATATTTATATGTATATATATATATATATCCTTGAAAGAAAGAATTGTTTCAGTCTTTTTCTTTGTATCCCTAGCACCTAGCAGTGATATCTGCAATAATTGGTGCTTAATAAATGCTTATTGGTTGCTTATTTCATTGATTGACATAAGACACAACAACAACAAAAATAAACCAATCAAAACTGCATGTTGTGAAATTACAATGGCCAAGATCAGCTCCATAGTATAGATATGCTCAAGAATCTCCCCTGCTTCTTTCCTTCCCAGAAGAGGGGAAGTATAGGTGTAGAATATGTAGAATCAGCTCTCTTGGTGTATCAGTTTGTTTGTTGAACTATTTTTTAATTCTTTTTTTTAGCTATAAGAATGACTTATTGGAAGAGGAAAAAGAGGAGATATCTTAGGTAATATGAAAATGAAAAAAGAATGATGATTTTATTTGAAAAGAAATAAAAACTATCACTATGTAATGATGACTGATTTTCTCATGAAGCTTCCAATCTGGTCCCAAAGGAAATTCCAAAAGAAGTATCGTAGAAATATATATGTTACAGAAATGTTTTGGAAAACAGCAACATTCCTGGGGTAAGCATTTACCTTCTGAAGGTGATTCTTAGAGGAGTAGACGTCGTTATGACATATTGGTTCTGGTATGTTCATTTAAAAAAAAACCTTGCTACTTTAGAACAGATATTACATTCATTAGATTGTATCTCTCCCTGACCATTAAATTTTTGTATGTTTCAGATAATTGATTAATGTACTCATGTAGCCATATTTTTCATACATTCCTCCCCTAAGTAAGCCCTCCTGGTGTAGACAGTTATCCTGGCCTTCTTTACTTAGAGATGGAGTTCTAGTTCCTCATTTACCCTCTAGCCTCCTTTCATATATGAGACAGATTTCTGGTCTCCTATATACTTTCAGACTGATCATTGCTTCCCCTCCTCACCTACTCTCTCCCTCAATCCTCCAGTCCAGTCTCTGGTTATTTCCCTAGATTTTTCTTTTTGAAGAAAAGTTTGTGGCCCTCCACAGAATTCTATTGATTTTTCCTCTCAACTAAGCTTAAGCTACTTTGTTTCTTGACCAGTGGTCGCTCCACACATTGCACCTTGGACATGAGATAGAGAACAAAGACTTTATTAATGCTGAACACCCAGTAACAAACTTTTTTTTGGCAGTCTAAAATCTAGGGGAACCTGCAGTTTTCCCATCACTGATAGACCTATACTTTTATTCTTGGGAACTTCCAGTAAGGAAAACTTCCTCTCTTAATGTAGACTGGCAACTGTATAACTTATAATTTTAGAGATTTTACTGGGACACAGACATTAAGTGACTTATCCAAGATCATATAATATCTGAATATATTAATGGTAGGACTGTCACATAGGATTTCCTGATTCTAATGTCACTTCTCAATCTACTTGTCAGAATGCTTCTTGTCATAATGTTTATAACAACAACATAAACAAAGATGTTGAGGGAGTATACTAGCAACCACACTAGCACACAGGATGGCCTGCTAACACAGGTTTTTGATCTGCTTTTCTAAAGGAAAAAGAGCTTCAAAGGGGTCAGCAATCTTATTTTAATTAAACAATACAAACAGATACATAGAAAGAAGTGACTATCCAAGAAAGAATTCAATAAACAGGGCTCCAACTGTCTAAACAAAGTAACTGAAAAATGTGTATCACCACACCATGGAGCACCAAAATCTGGGTTCAAAAAACTGTGGGACTCCTTAACAACAGCTACCCAGAGTCTCATCTGGAGAAATCACAAAGAAATATTCTTCCCATGAGTGAGCCCCAAGATAAAATATCAGCATCCCAGTATATAAAGTTTGCAACTAATGGGCTTAGAGCCAGAAGGCATTCCAAACCACATGACCCAGAGCCTAATTGGCTCAGCATCTGTCAGGGCCCTATATGACTCAGAAAATATCACAGCTGTGAACTGCACTGAAGTTCAAAGCAACAAGACATCTATGAATGAAATACCTGTGTACCTTTAGACCAGGGAACGTGATTCTTGTTCCAAGGGAAAAGGGGGCATGTGGTCACATAGGCCTATTAAAAGACAGGGAACATCTTATATTCCATTAACCCTACAGGAAGATTCTACATAATCACCCACATCCACATCTATACAGAAAGTGAATGAGTGACTGTGCAGAAGGGTCATTGATCATACATTTTCATCTTTACCTTGCAACAGTTTCCTATTAGGTATCATTTGCTGTGTGATGCTTTTCTTGAAAGTTTTTACTTTTGCCTTCCATGGTAGAAATATTCAGGAAAAGTATGACTCTCCTCCATTTCCCTAATTTATGTAATAGACTTCCCCTAGACCAGTAGATCCTGAGTCTTCCTCACATCCAATGAGCACAGACAGGCCAGTCCTCTGCACTGATGAATATATTATACCTAAAGACTGCAACAGAGAAAACCAACTAACAAACTAAGGCTCTATTCAAATTTGTATTAACTCATATCATTTGTTGCTTTGACTTGATCTTCATGAATGTGTATGTGTGTGTGTTTATTAGGCTCTCCATGGGGACACATTTTGACACTATGAAACTTTTATACAGTTACATGCATATATACATCTACAAGTACCATTATAAATAGAAAGTGAACATTGATGTTATATCACATTTAGTAGCCACTTTTGATAGGCTAATATGCAATATCTGGCAGAAATGTTTAATAGCAATTAATCTGTGGGTCTAGTATTCGCTAAAAACTAAAATAAGAACACCTCCACAGGTCTCTTCAAAACTCAGTTTAACTTATGAATTTGACTAAAGAGAGAGAAAGAGAAAGAGAGAGAGTGTTATGAATTTGAGAATGAATTACCAGGGTTTTGAGTTAATGTTGAACATTAGTTCTTCAGGCTGACAATGGACTTTTGACCTCTTATTAACATTAGCTGTAACACATAAAACTAAACATTCCTTTCTTCCAATTACAATCATACCCTGACTCATACTACTGACTCATATTAGATCAAGCATTTTATTTCCTAAGCCGCAATGTGCATTAAATATGTGTGATTCATCCAACACCTTGAATTCTTATATAAAGAGGTAGTATTGTAGAACATGATTTCATATTCACAATCTATAGTTTAATAGGGATCTTGATAAGCTAGCGAATGTCTAGAGGAAGGTTACCACCGTGGTGAAAGGTTTAGAAATCATGATCTTTACATGTATGTTTCTTGCTTCCACTTAAGAATTCTCAAAAAAAAATGTAATAGGCTCCTTTCTAAAGTAGTTCTCTTGTGCCATGTTATCCAGGTCACCATTTTTTCTCTTAGCACAGTCTCTTTTTTATTACATTTACTCTTTGTATTCATGCTAACTATTTTATTAGATTTTAATGTAGGAGTCTGATATTTTCTTCCTTGTGTCTCTAGTTCATTGCACATCATAGATGCTTGATAAGTGTTAGATAAAATGAATTAAAGAATAACTGAAGGAACTAAAGGTGTTTAACCTAACGGAGAAGAGACATCCAGGAGCCATGTCAGCTTCCATCAGAAACCTGTAGAGTTGTAATGTAAAAGTGAGAACAATTTAACCTCTAGATTAAATAACTGGAACGAATGGGTGATAGGTTTTGGGTCAACATAAAGAACATTCCAACCAAGCATTTAACAATGGAATAAACCGATTCCTTTGGTAGTAACTACCTCAAAACTAGAAATGTTCAAGGAGCGACTGTGTTACCAAATGGTCAAATCGAAGAACTCATAGAAGGCATTGTTCCATGAGGTGATCCGTAATGTCCCTTCGAACTTTTTGAATCTTTTGTGTTGGCAGTATGAAAATTCAAAGAATCTTGAAGCTGGAAGGGCCCTCAGTGGCAATCCAGTCCAACCTGTATCCAGTGGAGGATTCAGACATACAACTTCCATAAGAACTCAAAAAAGTCAGTCAGTGAATTCACCAGTCACTGACAACTGAGACATCTCATGAGGAGTACAGAGAAGCATCGGAAGACATGTATGAACTGGTTCAAAGTGAAGAAAGAAGAACCAGGAAAACAGTTTACCCCATAACTATGACAATTTTAATAGAAAGAACAACAAAACTGAAACAGAATATTTTGAAATCATAATAATCAACCTTAGTCTCAAGGCAGAAATATTAGAATACATTTTCCTCCCTGCTTTACAGATGTGGGGGACTATAGGTACTGAGCACTTCATAAAATGTCAGATTTGGTTGATGTGTAATTTTTCTGAAAATTTTTCCTTTTTTAAAAAATCTATTTAATAAGGGATAGCTTTGGAGAAGTAGTATATATTGAGATATGAAGATGCTTTACCTAACCTATCAATAAAATCTTAAAAATGAAATAAAATACCTAGCCAGGTTGTAACTTTTCACATTTGTCCTCTCTTCTCTAGTATGAACTGAAATTTAGTGGCAAAACAAATTCTCTTCAGATTCATCAAATGAGGGCTTGTGGGTCTTAAATGTTTTATAGCAAACAGTGATCTACAATTTTCATATGCAATGTATGATCACTTAATTTTAAACAAGTTAGTCATTTTCTCCACTATTCTGAGTGTCTGTGTCCTTCTTAGAATGAAAGAGAAAGAATAACCATAAGATTCTTTACTTCATCTTTCTTCTGCTAGGAAAGAAAAGTTTGCAGAAAGCTTAAAAAATGAAAAAGGGAATCAATGTTCCCTTAAGTTTTTTTTTTTCAATTATTCCATTAATATATGATCAAAAAAAATGAACAAAAAAATTGCCCCATTCTCAAATGAATATTGCTATTTAGGTCAGGATTCAAGGCTAAGAGATTTGTTTCTAATTTAAGAATCTCTTCTGTTGCCCTCTCAAAAAGTGAACTCCACCCCCATCTTTGCAGGAAGATCTCTTGTGAAGGGAAATCTCCTACTTCCTAAGACAGCCCTTTCCCTTTTATATAGCTGCAGTTAAGAAGTTGTTCCATGTATCAATCTGATACCCCTTTGTGTTCAATGCACACTGTGAAAATTCCCATAGAAATGATTGGATGAATGCTATGTTGCATGGCAGTATTTGATTAATGAAAGAAATGGACTATGGACTTTTAGAGACAAAAGTTTTTGGATTAGTTAATTATACTTGTAGCATTTGCTTTAGGTTAATCAGAACCCAGAGTTAACAAGGCCAAAATGATGGACTCACTTTCCCTGTGGATGAATTAGCTTTCCGCATTTCAAATTTTATTATATAATCTTAATCTTAGCCAACTATCTTGCAGATAGCATTGTTGGTCAAGTGAGGATGGGGAACTGAAAGTAGGCAAGTTTTGATTAGCACAAATCTATCATCATTATAGGAAAAACAATTGATCTAGAGGTAAAAGGGATCTTAGAAGCCATCAAATCTAACTCCTCTCATTTTGCAGATGAGGAAATCAAGGCACAGAATGATTAATCTCATTTATCCAGAGAGACTTAACTAACAAATGTCTGAGATGGAATTTGGATCCAAATTCTATAAGCTCCAAGTCCATTCTCTGATTTCCACTAGAGTCATCCCTTTGAATGAGCATATTTTTTTAAGAAAACAATTGTAAAAATTTTCCTCATGTAATTTAGTGTCTCAAGAGCTGGCATTGAATAATACCTCTATTTCTCTTTATTCATTTGTAGTGATGAGACTCAACATAGAATAAATGTAGACCTGAAGAAAAAGGAACTGAATGTTGTATTTTCCAAGTTGGGATGGTTGGTGCATTATAAGGCATTGTCGGACACTCCCTAAGTACATAATGGTGTAGAAAACAGTGATGGATTTGGAGTCTAGAGTTTAAACCCCAACTATGCTACTTTATATCTTTGTGACTTAGGGCAAATCACTTAACATCTCTAGGCCTCAGTTTCTACACCTGTACAACGAAGAAGTTAGACTAGTTCACCTTCAATTTCCCTTCCAGCTCCTACATCTATGATCCTTTAACTTCCAGTAAGCTATCCAAAGCTATTAAAATGAAATCTTGCCCCCCACCCCACCCTGACTTACTTTTTTCAAAAGAGAATCTTACTTGAATGTTGCTAGACAGAAATATGCAAAACTCCTATTCCTTCTCTCTGATGTCAATGGCTGTATTAAAGAGAGGCTAACCTTGTCCTCAGTTGTGCTTTAGGGACTGTGCATGAGTGTCAGAGGAGGGTGGTGGCGGCAGACTTTGGCTCATAGTTCTCCACTGAGATATTGCCCATCTGGCCAGCCTCAGTGACATGTTACCTGTTTGTCATTTATGCCCGGAGGAATGGCGCCGGTGTCATCTATGGAGCAGTTTGGTTCAGAAAACTGCAGAGTAAGCTGGGTGGTTCTTATAGTTGAATAGGGAATAAGTCAAGGATCCAAATAGTGTCACTATATGTCCCTGCACATACATTTGTCAGGGAAATGAGGCCTCTGGCATAGACAGAAAGGGTTATTATGTTCTCTCTAATGGATACTTACTAGTCTTGGATACTCGGAGACAGCCCTGAGTCAGAACTCTGTAGAATAGGATAGAAAAGTAATATCCAGTAGGCATAAGTCCATTTCTCAAACAGATGCCTCAGGAAAAGGGGGAAAAAGCCCCAGGAAAGAAAAGGAGCAAAAAGAGGAAGGAGAAGAGGAAGGGAGGAAAGAGGAAAAGAGAGAAGAAGAGAAAAGAATTCTCTTTAAATTCTCTGTTCTTCTCACTTTAACGGGTATTTGCTTTTTACTCATCCAGAACCCTATCAATCCTCTGTGGACTATCCAAGTTATGACACATGACTAGTCTAGGAGTCAGATTCTTCAAAGCATGGAAGAACCAACCCACAGGGCATGGTCAATTTGATTGTAATTCTTCCTCCCCCCTCCCACACCTTTTCTTCTTATGGACAGCAATGGGACAGAACACAACCCTTTCTAGGATAACCCCTAAGAGTTCAAAGCATTGTTTCCTGGACGCCTTTCATGCCATTCCAGAGACATCAATGGGAAGGTGGGATTGGCATCCGATTCTCTGGTATTCCAAGGTGAGTGCTCCAGGGAAGACTGGAGACTTGCATTTGATTTCCACATCCTTCTTCCCCTAGCAAATTAAATTATTAATTTTCCCACATGCCTGCTTGTTTAATGAGAAGAGTGGTAGCCTTTATCTGTGCATGTATGCAAACAAAACATCCCAGCAGGGGCTCCTGAACTGCCCAGGCAAGCTGAGGGGTTAAGCAGTCAGATGCAACTGTTGTCTTGGTACAGTCTGAGTCATTAGCAAAAAACACTCTGGCTGTCTGGTGACAATAGAAATGTGGAAGGACACTAGGTCCAACAAACCTCCCCACTTACTTTTAACCAGGGGGGAGGGTGTGGGGGAGCCTCTTATGCATACAAAGACGAGCTCAGGAGAGAGAAATATAACTCCTTCTGAAATGCTCAAGTGAAATGCAAAATTATAACATGATTTTCCCCTCAATTGCTATTAGAGGAGTGCTATTTTCTATGATGGTAAGGCTTTGCTGATTACCATACCATGTTTAATATAAGAAATGAGTGAAACTATATATTTGGAGCTTGGTTAATGCACTTTCTTGCCATGCTTGGCATTTCTAACTTTCTCTAGTAGTATATAACTGTTAACCTCAGGTGACAAGTTAGTTGTTCTGGCCTCTGGTGTCACTAAATTCCATTGCCTTCTCCTTACTTGACAAATGAAGTGCCATTTGTTAATCCATTTATCTACATCTGTTGTTCATTAAAAAGAAATATTGAAAAATGAAAACCTTTATGCGCTAGATTTAAGTTTCTTGAAGGATCCCAAAATGATTAATATTTTTTTAAAAAGTCTTGACATTTGAGTGTTGGGATTGTAGCTGACTCTGGGGCAAAGTAGTGCCTATATACTGATTTTAGAGTCTCTGGCTTATTGTCTCATGACAACAGTACAAATTCTACTTGATGAGTTATAAAGGATTTAGAATTGTTATTTTAAAGATTTGTTATCACACTTCTTTGTTTTATAAATGTCAGTATCTTCGTAGGGGATCTAAAGTTCACCTCTTCTCCACAAGTGACAGTGATGTATCCATTTATTAAAATTATACACAATCTTTATGGATGGATAGAATGGAGAGTGACTGTGGAAGCTTTAGGACTCATCCAGAGCTATTCTGCATATTACAGTTTTAGTGGGTTTCTTTCTTAGCTTTATAATTACTCTAATGAAAGGATTCATTCTTCTGACTTGTTGGAGCAGCTAGTCCCCTCCACGGCTAAAAAGCAATCATTCAGCAATCTGTGTCCAAAGGTATTGATCAGGATGGTCATTTTATCCTTTAAAAAAAAACCCTTCAATAACAAATCTACAGGAAAATATGTACAGAGCTTTTCAGGGGAAGATTTACTGTACAAAGGAAAGTGATACTATCTCCTTATAAGTGTAGTGATATTTAAATTCTTTTGTAAAGTAAATAAAAAGAAAAGCAGCCAGAACATCAGTGCTTGGATTCACACATATTTTTAGCTTTGGAACAAAGGAAAATGTTACACAGTCCCAGTTTTAAAGGAGGTTATTTTAATGAAAATTGCCCCACCCCAATAGAAAACCTTTCCTTGATTTTTTTTATTATTCTGCACAGATGTAAATGAATATGCATCCACTTATACAGCTAATGCATACTTATTGGTTGCCTCTATCTATAGATCATTAATAAAATCTGGCATTCATTTAAAAATATGTAGTCTTTTCAGAGCACTGGTTTGCTGAAGGCATATAAACCAACTCCACAAACTCATAAACTCAATATCTCTATGAGAACGGAGAGAGTAAATCTATTGGATGGTTTTGAAAAAAACTTTGCAGAAGCTTCAGTATAGTTTATCCAAAGCACCATATTGGCTATACATTGAAAATCAGCCTCATTTTTCATGAACTGTTTCACAGGAGCCCTCTGCTGGACAGCTCTGCTTGACATCAAGTGCACACATATTAATATATGATTTATAGGCTTTAGCTAATATTACCCAAAAGCCACTTGTGATTGAAATTCCACTATTGCAAATTGAATGCATCATTGAAACCTGTTTTGCCATCATTTTTTTCATTTTTAATGAACCTGCAATTGTCTAAAAATAAAACGTTCATCCTTAAAGTTTACTGTAAACCACCGTACATCAGCATATTCCACACATGAGATAATCGTACTAAATTAGCATTCATTACCAATAATTTTAGTAATTAATTATTCAGCTGATACATAATTATCACATACATTTCTAAAGAAGTGTCTTTATTATGTAGGTATCCCATGCTATTCATTTTATTTGTCTGTATTACATGTGTAAATAGCAGGAATCTTTGCATTCCCTGCAGTTTCAGATGCAAAATGCTTTTTATGCTTATTTGTTCAATGTTATCAGGTTGCAGGGTGGGTAGTTATTATTAACTACATTTCAAGCAACATGCAGATGTCAGGGAATTACTATAATAAAATGAAGCAAATAAAAAAAAGAAACCTAGTATTTGGAGGGAGAGGAATATGATGTTTTTCCTGGGTAATAAATCAGCAGGTTTGCATGATCGTGGTTTGTTTGTTCTACGGGCAGCTGTCTGTTATTTGAGAAAATGATAAATAATGTTGAATGACTGCAGGGTCTGTCTTTATGCCTAATGATAAGACATTCCACTGGAAGAATCCATTGTCTGTTTAGAAACTTGTACTTCTTTTCCTTTGGCACAGTCGAAGGTGCTGCTCGCGATCAGAGTTGGCAGGGTAGTGATAGGGCTAAAAACACTTGAACTTCTCATATTGGTAGGGAATTAAGCGTGATAGAGGAGGAGTCGTTGGTTGTGCTATAGATGATTTAGCAGTATAAAAGCGACATGTGATCTCCCTGAATGCAGCCCTGGACCCCAATTATGAGTCAGGAGCCCAAGGTTGACCTTTCCAGAACATGTGATCTGCCTAACCATCTCTCATCTGTAGAATGAAAGAAACGTAATTAGCACAGAAGTACCTTGCAAAAGCAAAATGCAAACCCTACCATGGGGCATTTATAACAAAAGAGTTTGGGAAACAGTACATGAAAAGGCTCACAGTTTGATCACTGGTCTTCTTGTTTCCATGTTAGGTTATAATGAAGTCACTAGAAAGGTAGATAGACAGATCAACAGAGATGGATGGAGGAGAGAGCAAGACAGAGAGAGAAAGAGAGAGACAGACAGACAGAGACAGAGAGAGAGATAGAGAGAGAGAGTTTACTATCTGTCAGTCACTAAGGATAAAAATATAAGTAAAAAAAAAGTTTTTACCCTTAAGGAACTTGCATTCTAATAAGAGGAAGATAACACATAAAGGGAATACTGGGAGGTGGGGAACCAGCACTAGGGAAAGGCCACTGGAAAAAAGGTGTAAAAATCTAGGGAGTAAGAAATGGAGATGAAAGTGGAGTGACTATGGCCTGGGAACCTCATGAAATGGTCATCTAGATCAGGAATTCATCACTCAGAAAAGAGAAAAGCAAGGCAGAGGTATCTGCAGAGTGAGAAGGCTGCTGCAAGGAAATGGAGACTATCCAAGAGTCAAGTGAACATGCACCAGGTGCATTGTTAAATGGCAATATGGTCCAAAGGCTCACCAATCAGAAGAGAAGGTCATATGTGGAAGCAAGTTGATCCCTTCTTTTGAACACTCATAATCTAAGGGGAAAGCAAAGTTATATTATTGAGAAAATACAACCTGAAATTGCCCTAACTCATGTAGTTCTACAATGAGAACCTTTCCAATATTAGACTCTAGAGTGCTTTTAAATTCTCACTGAAGGATTAGAGACTTTATTTAGAGATTAAATTATGAAGAGGGCAGCTAGGTGGTGCAGTGGATAGAGCACGAATGCAGGAGTCAGGAGGACCTGAGTTCAAATCTCACCTCAGACACTGGACACTCACTAGCTGTGTGACCTTCAGCAAGTCACTTAACTCCAACTGCCTCATCCTGGGTCATCTCCAGTCATCCTGATGAATATCTGGTCACTGGATTCAGATGGTTCTCTGGAGGAGAAGTGAGGCTGGTGACTTGCACAGCCTTCCATCACTCAAAACAAAGTCAAGTGTAAGTCATGTCATTATTTATCTGATGGTGTGGTCTTCTTCGGCAACCAAGGACAAACACACAAATTATGAAGATCAGATTGTTTTCTATTTCCACCCAATTATGTAGACGTGGGCAAGATTTTTTAGTTCAGTTGTTTCAGTCATGTCTGACTCTTCATACTCTTTGGCTTTTTCATCACAGCTATATTCTGTTACTATTACTGGTCTATTATACAAGAATTCTGGAAGCACAGGAGAGATAGGGTTGAGTCATGGAAGGGAGAATCAGGTTGCGATGTGTTGCCATCACTGCAAATTTTGGAATTGTCAGGTTTCAGATAACTGAATTTTAGTTGCAGAAGTGATACTAAGGTCATCTGTGATTAACTGATTTCCTCCATTGATGAAATTATTATATATTATCATATCTAACAGAGAGATGTTAAGGTTTCAAATGAAATGTAAAGAAGTAGTTACACTTTGGTGGTATCACAGATATAAAGAACTTCTCTTTCCTCAAACTTAATCAAATTAGAGAACAGCTCACCATTTGCTAGTGACCTTCTTGGAAGGGAATAGATATGTGAGGAAATTCCAAGAAAATGATCTCCAGGAAACAGAGAAGTGAATCAACAAGGGAAGAAGAACCCAGCCACCAAAGGGAATTCTTTTATACCTTTTTCTGGAGGGAAGAGATTTATGAGGTTTTTTTCTCCTATACCCACTCCCATGGGTCATGACATTTTAAAGCAGAGGAACAATGAATCCCATCAGGGAGCAAACTCAATGAACCCAGCAGAGTGATATGCTTAGAGGAGATACTGCTTCCAGGGAGAATGATATAAGAACACCCCAAGAAGAGAAAGTATGTTAGGGACCTGTAGCTTTGTTGCCTTAACCTTATGTGTTCCTTAAGTATGTGCCTTTCTACTAATGTAATCTTTGTTTGTGTCTTCTCTTCCTCCTGACCCTTTGTGTTTGTGGTTGTGGGATAAGTTATAAAGACCATAGATATAAAGCTAAATACCAGACTGAATTGACTACTAATTTCAGTCAATGTAATAATCACATTAAAATATGCATATGTATATATATATATATATATATATATATATATATATGAATATTTTGAATGAGAAAGCAGTTAATGAATAGGGTACTGGAACTAGTCAGGAAGACTTGGGTCCAAATCCCATCTCAGAGGGATCATAGCTGAGTGGTTCTGAACAGCTTCTCGCAGACTCAGTTTGTCCAATCTGGGAACGGAGAATAAGAATATGTGTTGTTATGAAGGTTGTTGTGATATTGAAATGAGATAATTGTGAAGCAATATATAAATGGCAGTTATTCATATGTACATATATGGAACATATCTAAAAGATATAATATAATATGCTTTGTATATAAATTATCTGATTTACCCATAGATAATATAGATATGTTCTCTATATTTTATGATAAAACATAAACTATGCATAATAACTTTATTCCCACAAAATCATTAGTCTTATCACCATTCAGTATTTAGTGTCAGTAGTATCCTCAAAACTATAAGGAATATGGACTTTCCATGTTATAGCTGAAAAACTCTATAAAATTATCAAATGAGCGATCACACTCTCATAAAGGATCGATTGATGACCTGCTTATTTCATACACACAAATCTTACCTTGAAAATATAGAAGATCTGCCAGAAGCAGAGTGAGAAATAGACAACCTCATTTTTTTCCATCTCAGGACAGAGCAAGATCACTTTAAAGCCAACTGGGATATAGGAGGGTAGAAGGAGAGAACACCTTCTGTAGCTCCTGTAGGGGGAAACATGAATATGTGTAGGCTTAATACAAGTCTCAGAAGTCTGCCATCTATAGCTTTATGTCATTCTGTCCTCTAATTTGAAGATCAAGAGTTTTAATTTTAGATTTTATTCAGTTCAGACCAGTGGAAAGAGTGCTAAGGATGAAGTCAGAAATAACCTGGGTTAGAATCCCATCACGGATAACTATTCAAGTTACTTAACCTCTTTGAGTCTCAGTTTCCTCATCTGTTAAACAATGATAAGAATACTTAACAGTAGTTACCCTGAAGAATTGTTGTGAAATTTGAATTAATAATGTTATGTAGAGATTTTTGAAAACTTTAAAGTACTCACTAAATACTATTATTCTTTGTCTCTGCTATATTTTTTAAAGTACAAAATGGTGAAATTAATTCACTTCTTCTGAAATATAGGCACTTTAGATCTTGTTTGTTTGAATCTGAGCTCTCTTTTATCTCCTACTCTAAATCTTCAGACCTATCCATCTCTCCACACCATCTCCTCCTCCTCCTGCTACTTCTTCTTCTTCTCCTCCTCCTCTTTCTTGGAAGGAGTACTTTTTTTACCAAGGTCAGCCTCTCTTCCTGTGTCCTTGATCTCATCTACTCCTGTCTCCTTTCCCAATCTTTCTCATCAATAAAATCTTCTCTCTGTCTCCCCCTCCCTCCCTCCTTACTTCTCATCTTTATTCTCTCCCTATCGGTTATTTTCTTTTTTTCAGTGTGCAAACATACCCAGGCCAGATTCATCCTTAAAAAAAATCAAAAAGAAGAGAGGAGGAAAAGAAGGAAGGAAAGATAGAATAAAGAGAGGGAAAAAAGGAAGGAAGGTGGTGAAATGACAAAAGAAACAACAAGAAGAAAAAAAGACCTTCTTTAGTTAATATTTTACATCTCTTCTTCCTTTTACTGGCAAGCTTCTAGAAAGAGAATTCTATTCTACTGTTCCTGTTTCTACTTATTTGCCATCCACTTACTCTCAATCCCTTATAATATGTCTTCTGACTTTAAGTACTATATAGAAATAATTCTCACAATGGATATGATTTCTTAATTGCTAAATCCATTGGTCTTTAAGTCTGAATTTCCTTGATTTCTCTATAGTGTTTGACTACCCCATCCTCTTAGCTATACTCTACTTCCTTGACTTTTGTGACATTGGTCTTTTCTGCTTCTCCTGTCACCTGTGTGACTTGTTCCATATCAGCCCTGACATCAAGTGACCTTGGATTCATAAAGGCTATGGAAAGAGATTCAAGTTCTGGCATGTTCTTCCAACTAGAAAAACTGGGAGAACAAGTCAGTCTTGGATTGTGTCAGTCATTTGAGGACCACTCTAGCTAAACTGAAAGCTTATCACCAAAAGACTGGCCTTCAAGTAGTGAGTATTATTATAGTTTTTAATTAGCCATAGTGGTGGTGGTGGTGGTGGTGGTGGTGGTGGTGGTGGTGGTGGTGGTGGTGGTAACACTAGTATATTTTGCTTACAGAAGTATAAAAGCTTCTGTCTACTTAAAGTAAAGACTTTGCAACTGGTGTTATTGAAGATACAGGTAAAGTCATGGATCTTTTAAAATATTGAAATTAAGGTCATAGTTATTCAAAGAAAAAACTACCATACTTTATACACATCAAGTCACAAAAAATACTAATTATGATAGAGACAGAAGTGACAAGATGATCCAATCCTATTTTGAAGGCTGCAATGATACAACTTTCTCTCTTCTGAAATAGTATGGGAAATAAGGGAGGAGGGAGAGGAAAAGAAGAAAGAAGGAAGGTAGAAGGGAAGGAAGGTAGAAAGGAAGGAAAGAAGGAAGGAAAGAGGGAAGGAAAGAAGGAAGGAAATGAGAAACAGTAAGAGAAGAAAGAAGGTAGGTGGTAAGGAGGGAAGTGAGAAGGAAAGAAGCATTTAGTAAGCACCTACTATGTGGCAGGGACTCTGCAAAGAGCTTTACAGGTATTATCTCATTTCATTCTCAATACTGGAAGGTAGGTACTATCCTTATACCCACTTTATAGTTGAGGAAACTGAGACAAACAGGTTAAGTGACTTGCCCATGGTCATATAGCTAGTAAATGTCTGCGGCTTTGACCTCAGGTCTTTCTGACTCCAGACACAGCATTCTATTCACTATGCTAGCTAAAGGGAAAATGCTCTACTTACCTGCCTACACATAGAAAAGGGTCAAATTCTTCTCTGTTGATTGTACTTGAAACATTTACCTATGAGGGTTTATGCCAGCTTTAATTCCAGTCTGTTCACCAGAAAACAACACAAAACCATAACAGAAATATCCAAACTATAATTATTTTCTTTACATAAACTCCTCTAAGATTCAATAATTATATTTACTTTAATTGTATTCCAGCTACCACCAAAGGAATTGTTGGTTTTGTGCATGAGCACTGGAATTCAAATATTATTTATAGCCCAATATAAAGAGGTCACTGAACACATTTAAATTTTGAATGAACGAATATCCAGGTATTCATATTTTCATTCATCTCATCATCTAGTTCATCTGTGTAAACAACTAATTTTATGAGCAAATGTATAGATTTTGTGGAGGCTCATCAGAGAAACAAGGTAGGATAGTAAGATGTGCACATTGATACTAACCAAGTTATCATCCAGCTAGTAAGTAGTCTATGGTACCTGGGAGGTCAAGAATATTGATTCTTATAATTAGCAGAGGTGGAGGGTAGGGGGAAAGAAAAATCCATTTCCTCCTTATTGAAATTCTGACTGTTTTGCTTTAATTTCCCTTCCTAATGTTCTCACTTATCGGCCAGATGTGGCCCATGGCACCACTTTTCTCACTTATTTGTTGACATTCAAAAGGTCTGGTAAAATCTATCCACTGAGAAAGAATAAATTTGCTGAGTGACATCCTGCAGTCGTGGTCTGGGCATAGGCTATAGAAATCTACCACTCTATCTCAATTTCAAAGGAGGATAAAGAGTTAAAGATTATTGATTTGGTTGTTGTTTAGCATCCATAATCCAGAGTGAGAGTAAAAGATTTGATCTCTTTTTTTGTTTTGTGTTGTGTTGTGTTTTCTAACATAGTTGCACTCATCAGCAATCCAGTCAGGGAATTGGACTTAGAATTTAGCATTTTCTATCTGATAATGCGGGTCTAGGCCAATTTGCCAAAAAGACTGACCCACAGATGTGAGAAGTGTATGGAGCAAAGTTCCTAATTAAAAATATGCATCTTTAAGTTTTTTACAAGTACTCTTTAACCATTTGAAATGTTATTTTTTTCTTCTTCTCACTACAACAGTGAAGTAAATTTTTCTGTTACAACCACTTTGAGAATCAGGAATATGAGTAAGGCAGGGAGTAGTGGATAGAGTCCCAGACTTGGAGTAAAGATAGAGCTTACTATTTGTCAGATATTCTTTTAGGTGCTAGAGAAGCAAAGATAAAAAAATGAAATGTCCCTGCCCTCAAGTAGCTTCCATCCTAATAAGTACATTAACATTAGAACTTTCAGACTCTGAGTTTCTTCTCTGTATATGGTTTTGCACTGCCTGAATGGCATATTGGAGTGATCACAGGACTCATTCTACCATTCCTAGATATACTAAGCTTAAATCTCTTTGTATCTTTGGGGATCTTTCCACCACTGTCAAGAAACAAATATCCTGGTAAACTAGTGTTTTGTTAAACAGCTGAGTGGTGTATAGGAAAGGGAAAATGACATATTTGGGATTCTTCATCCTTCTCCTGTAAATTGATGCCTCCTGGAGCTTTTCATCACAGTCACATCCTAAGGTGTATCAGAAAGTAGGGAGAGAGTTAACATCTCTGGATAGAGCTTTATAGACCATTAGGGAGACAAACCTACGTACATATAAATGCAGCACAGATACCCCAAATGCAAGCCAAAATTCCTGCACACTCACATGTGGTCTACTTCTCATGACATACTTTCCAATATTTTCCTATTGCTCATTTTTAAGCCCTTTCCACATGTCACATTTAAATTTGCCAGAGATGTTATGCTTGTGTTATAGAAGGATGCTTTATTTAGGGAGACAGTGTTATATAGTGAAAGGAATACTAACTTGATTCAGAGGATGGACAGGAGCTCAAGTCTCCTCTTTGATATTTGCCCTATGCGTGTATGTGAGACAGATAGACAGACATAGAGAGAGAGAGAGAGAGAGAGAGAGAGAGCTTGGGAACATGACTGAGCTCAACATCCTCTCCTGGAAAATGAGGGTATTGGTTTGATGGGCCCTGAAATCCTTTTCCCTTCTATCTCTGTAAATTTCCACCTCTAGGTCTGTGATCCAGAAGAGAAAGGAGAGAAGGAGAAAATAAAACGATAACAAAAGCAAAGGAAGGAGTCAAAGTATAAGCCTTTGTATGTTCATATTTGCAAAACAAAATGTGAAAAAAAGTGGAGATAGAATCCTGCCCTACTTTTTTTAATTGACTGAAAATGTTTTTAGGGGGAAAGTTCCTGATGGTTGCTGAATGTGAGAAAGCCAAGCTCCACTCCACTGAAAAATTAGATCTTCCATTTGGATTACTTAAAAGATCAGATACTCCAATTAAATGTATTTGTTTGTTAACAATTCTGCCACCTGTATGCTAGACCAACTGTAGGGAAATGTAACTGAGAGGAAATGTCATTGCAGCAAACCTTTCTCTGTATTGTGAGGGAGACAGAAGAAAAACGATGTGCCAAATAGAATCCCCATTCCCTTTCTCATTACATTTTTTAAAAAATGTAATCAGAAAAATTTGATCAAATTGGAGACATACATGCAATGGAAAGATTGTAGGATTTTGACTCAGGAAATTCTGTTTCCAATCCCAGATCTGAAAATTACCTGAGTGACCTTGGGCAAATCACTTAACCTCCCCACGTCTAGGCTTTTTCATCTGTAAAGTGGGGGTCTTGGATTAGATGATTCTCCCAGGATGTTATCTCTTCTATCTTACTATGCATCGCCTGTAGCTAACTCAGTTTGCTATTTATCAATATCCCACATAGTCTTTAATTATCATTTATTTACATGCCTATAAATATACCCAAACAGAAGAAAATCTTCTCCTTATATGTGTGAATATTTTCATTTACCATAAATGGAAACTATAATAGCAAAATCAGGTGCCGTTCACACTTGACAGTAGATAATGCCTCAGGCTAATGTTGGAAACAAGTGGTTAACATTATATGTTCGTCTATTATTAGACATCAGCTATAACATATAAATATGTTAATACAAATATTCCTTAGCTTCTTCACTTGTGATGCCAAAAATGGACAATTAGACATATAGATAATTGTAAAAAAATGTTTAATAAATTATAGTTCAGGTCATATAAGCAATATGCAATATTCCCCTCAAAATATTTTGTAGGGAATTTTCCCATCATTTTGTCTAAATCTCTCTAATGTAGATAGAAGATATTACAAGACAATTATCTAAATTGTTAAGACAAGATTATATCTACTAGGGGGCAGCTAGGTGGTATAGCAGATGAAATGCTGGGTCTGCAGTCAGGAAGACCTGAGTTCAAATTTGACCTCACTTACTATCTGTGTGACCTTTGGCAATTCACTTAACCTTGTTTGCCTCAGTTGATCATCTGTAAAATGAACTGGAGGACATGGGAAACCGCTCCAGTATGTTTGCCAAGAAAACCCCAGATGGGGTTACAAAGAGCTGGACACAACTGAAATGATGAAATGACAAAATGACAATACCTACTATGGGTGAAAAAACCCAAGTTTTAAACATGGTTTGATTTTCATATTCATCTCTGTGGTGCATATAAACTATATACATAGTTTAAAAACAATAAATAGTTCCACAGGCAGGTGTGTCTTAATGTCCACTAAAGATCAATGAGAAAATACTTTAACTGTTCTTAATGAATCTGAGTCAGAAGACCCAATGAAATACATTTCAGAATTTCTAAATTAATATTTGTATTATGTTACATCTGATAAGCTATTGATAATGTCTTTGGAATCATTGCAAATGAGAAAGGTCCCGAAATAAAAGGGAACAAATACCCTGATGTTTTTCAGAAAGGGGAAAAAGCCTCTCAGAAAAAAAATTACAGCTTACTAGTTTTTTAACTAATTTTTGAACAGTTCTAAAGTAGTTTTCAAACACTTAGGAAAAATATCAAAATGAATTCAGTAAGAATATGTTATATCCCATTAAGCTGTGTGTTCTGCCCTTTAAAATTTTTTATTTTGAGGTTTAGACTTGTGATTTCATTGACATAAGAAATTTTTCCAGAGCAAATCAGCAATGACCCAACAATTTCCAGCCTTCATAATGTTGCCTAGGGCTGTGAATAGAAAAGTATCTTACCCATGGTCACATACCTAATGTGGGCAGCTAATGTGACTAGAGAAAATACATGAACTCGGGACTTTTTGACTCTGAGGATGGCTATTTATTCACTATATTATAATACCTCCAATCTACATATACTATTTAATAAATGTTGACACTTATATGGTCATTGAATTAAATTGAATTCTCTTTTTAAAATAGGTACTTGACAGAGTAGGATAAAGTTTTTGATAGTATGTCTACATTTTGGCAAGATATATATGTATATATATATGTATCATATATGTGTATATATATCATATATGAATATATATGTAATAGATTAGAATGTCTTATATTTATGTGTGTATATATGGATATGTGTACATCTGTATGTAAATATAATATGTATATTAAAACAAAGTTAGATGACTTCCAACATTCTCTCTATTCAATATTTTTATCAATGACTTAAAAATGTAAGGCATGCTGAATACAAAAGTTGAAAGAGATAGCTGTCATTTCCTCTTGGATTCTTACCAAATTTCATAGATTACAGAACAAAGATCCAAAAATATCTAGACAGGCTGGAACATTATTCTGAATTAAATGTAATAGAACATTCATTGTAATCTTAGGAAGTTAAATTAAAAATACCAACTACACACATGCTGCATGATGGAGATAGAAAATATCAGTTTATGTGAAAAAAGAACTCAGTGATTTTAGTTATCTGAAACTCTACATAACTTAGTTGTGTGGTATGGTTTAAAAAACAAACAAGCAAACCTAATGGAATATAGTTTTGAACATTGCCAATGTTTGATATTTTTTGTTTGAGAAACTATTTGTGATAAGGAAGGACTTTTCCTTGGAAATGGAAAGGAATTAGTATTAGTGATAGAGATCTCCTTGCTCCACTCCCCCAAAAGACAGCATTTAATATTTAATATTAAAAGCAGGATACGGAAAAAAGCAAAAAAGAGGTTCATAAAAGGACATAAATGTAATGACTTTGTTATTACCTTGTTAAATATAATGTACTTTGAAAATGCATATATTATAAGTGCCTGGTTTCATAAACAAAATTCAAAATAAATAGGGTTATTTGTTTACCGCTAATGTGACCCTAGACTGAATTAAAAAGTGTATAAAGGGGAAAAAAGATAATAGGCCCAATGTACTTTGCACTGCTTATACCATATTTGAAGAATTTTAAAAAGAGATATTGACAAACTGGACCTTGGCGAGAAAAGAAGACCAGGATGTTTAGAGGACACAAAGCTGCCTCATGAGAAATGGTTGCAGGATGTGGAGGAAAATTTGACGAAAGGAAAAATTAGAGAACAGAATAGTACCTTTCTTTAAGTGTTTGAAGGGTTGCACTATGAAAGAGCTATTAGACTGGTTCCATGTAGCTTAGAAAGGTAGAACTAGAAATAACAGTTGTTAATTACAAAGAAACATTTTTGTTTAAAATGAAGATAAACTCTCTAATAATTAAGCTGTTTAAAAATCAAATGAACTTTTTTATTAGCTAAGATAGCCACAATATTGAAAATATTCAAGTAGAACCTGAATGACTCATGACTGAGATGGGAAATCAAACTAAAGACCTCTAAGGAGTGTGTCAGTGTGTATGTATGCATGTATATTTACATGTGTGAGCACATATATACATATTAAACACACATTACACATACATGCATGACTGCACACATATATACATATATGTGTGTGCATAGGTGTGTAGATATATGTATGTTTTGAGATGCCATTCTATAGCATATCTGGTCATAAAACTGACCTGGACCTCTTAGAATTCTTTTGCATTTAGAAATATCATTATACATTTTGCTAATCTTAGTGAGATATGTCAGTATATTAAATCAAAGAAGGAAAAATAGAATTCCAATACAAAGTCCCTCCAAAACAAAACTAGAGAGGGGAAAGGCAGATTGTCTGTAAATTTGTATCATTAGTCAATCAGTAAACTTTAGGAATGGAAATAGTACTAAGAATCTAGGTAAGAGATAAACTTGTAGATAGGACCAGTTGTCTCAACAGGGAAGAAATTAGCCATTTACAATGAAAAAAATCACTTTGATTAACAACAGCAGTCAGAAAAGTGGTTAATTTGAATGGCCATTTAGACATCTTAATCTCCTCCACTGGAATCTTTGGTAAAGGTTAGCAGCTTATATTCACAGCCTAAATGACTTGTCCATGCTTGGGAGATTACAAATATTTGTGGAGTTGTAGAACACAAGCTTTAGGCTTCTGAAAGTAGTCTTTTAGGAATCCTTCTCTAAACCCTACTATCCAAAAATGATCTCTCCCTCGTCTGAATTCCTAGGGCATTTCATGCGTACATCTCTTCTTTTTATTTGTTTAGTTTACCTTGGATTCAAGTTGAAACTCTTTTGTCAACTCTTTAAGATCCTCCATGCTTCCCCTCCTTTCCATTTTAATCCCTACTGATCTTTCCAAAATTTAAATTAAATAACACATTTAATTTGTTATTTTTCCAGCTTTTCTTGATCTCCCAATCCACTGGGACCAGGTTTTATCTAAACTTTGAATTTTACTCAATTCATAGCCCTCAATATTAAGGGCTTTATTAAAAAAAAATTTTTCTTACATCAAAATGATTTTAAGCATTCTTCTAACTTTACAAATTTTACGAATTTACACAGATAACTTTAAATGATACAGTTAAGTATATGTGGGTGGCACAGTAGCTAGGAATTAGGAAGACTTATCTTCTTCAGTTCAAATTCAGTCTCAGACACTTACTAGCTCTGTGACTCTGAGCAAGTCACTTGACCCTGTTCACCTTAGTTCCTCATCTGTAAAATGAGCTAGAGACGGAAATGGTCAAACCACTCCAGTCTTGCCAAGAAAACCCCAAAATGGGGTCATGAAGAGTCACACACAACTAAAACAACTGAACTTATAACAATACATTTTGAACTGAAAGAAAATCTAAAAGATAGCTAATTCAGCTTCTTTATTTTAGACATGGGCAGACTGAGTCCCAGCGAGGCTATGACTTACCCAGTGTCATACAGGTAATATGAGGCAGAGGAGAAGATTGAAAACCAAGTAGTTTGACTCAAATCCAGTACATGCTCTGCTCTCCCATTCTAATGGTACTTGAGCCATAAAGGATGTTAGGAATTCTAAGAAGTAAAGGTAAGAAGGGAAATAAATGCATTCAATGCATCGAAGGGAGTCTGTGAGAAGATATGGAGACTAGAGATGAAATGTGAAGTTCAGACAAAATAACTACAGGCTTATTTGAATACAGCAGTGAGTGAGTGAAAGGGGGAATATGAGATCATGTCAACTTGGGCTAGAGCAGCTGGTCCCAAATCAAGCTTGTCTACTGGAACTGCCGTATAGCATAAACATGAGTACACACACACATACACACACACACACACACACACACACACACACACACACACACAGAAGCATCCATGGTTGAAAGAATGCAATATGAATTGCTACTGTGTTTTTTAAAAAGTTTTACGATAACTTTGTTTAATTATTCCATTTCCCCCCTCGTCTTCCCCCCACTTTTTTCTTAGGCTCTGTCTTAATCTTCCAAAGTGAAATCTTTCCTTTGCTTCATGTTTTCTTGTAACCATATTTCAATAGCACTTAATCAGTGATAAAACTGCTTTGATTTATTCACAGCTGTGGATATTATTGTTGAAATTTCTGTAAGTGCTTCAGCGTGGTATGATTGGAGCAATAGCACTTAAGAGTCCAGAGGCAAGTCAGAAAATTAACCACTGGGTTTTCTGAGGCTTCAATTAACTGCATAGGCAGCACTGAGCACAATGAGTTAGTTCCGAAGAAACTTAGTCTGCAGTATGTAAAGTGCCATAAATGCTGCTGGAAGCATGACATCACCAGGACAAGCTTCCATTGGCTGAGCACATCCTAAAGATGGTATAGAATTTCCATGGAAGAGGACACACTGCTGAGCAACCTTTCTCCCCTTTTAATTCTTTGACAGTTTTTAAACCTTTTCTTCTACTGAACTAAGATCAAATTCTGCCTCTGACCCTTATTGCCAATGTGATTTAGGGCAAGTCATTTAACATCACTTGGCCTCAGTTTCCTCATCTGTAAAATAAGGGAGTTGGACTGAAGTCCTTTCAAGGTGTAGAGCTTTGATCCTACAACCTAAGGCAGTAATTGTAGCTACCATGGCATTGTGGGCATCTAGGTCCTTGAGTCACAAAGACCTTGAGTTCCAATATGATCTCAGACACTTACTATCTCTGTGACTCTGAGCAAGTCTTAATGCTAGTTGCCTCAGTTTCCTCATTTGTAAAATAAGTTGGAGAAGGAAATGGAAAACCACTCCAGCATCTTTGCCAAGAAAACTCCAAATGGGGTCACAAAGAGTCTGATACATAGTCCAACAACTATGGCATCGCAAATGACTTTCTCTTTTAAGTCTTTTCTAGAACCCACAAGAGAGTCAGCCTATGATCAGAAATCCAAGAAGTTTTTTAATGTCATTCATTCCTTTGAATTATCCATTCATTCATTCAACAAACCGATAAATATTTCCTATTTGAATAGTTCCAGATACTGGAGAGGAGGAAAGATAGAAAGATAGGCAAATCTTGAATTTAGGGAAAATTGATGCAGGCTCTTCAGCTCTTCACAAGGGCTTTCTTGGCCCCCCTCCCTTCACCACTCCCCCACATTCCTACTTGTTAATTCTGCCTTCTTCAAATAGAATGTAAACCCCTTGAGGACAAGAAGTATATCTTTTTAGTCTTTGTGCCCAGTGACTGGCACAGTGTCTGGAACTTAAACTCTAGCTGAATTGATTTAAATTCAATCAAATTTTACTTTTAAAATCATTTTTTTTGTCACACTAAGCTTAAGAACCAGCACATGACATCTCTTTGGCATTCTTTTCAATAGGATTTTATAAGAATTAGAAGGGAAATGTTAAATACATTTTTATAGCCATCTTTAACACTTTTTACTCACTTCATGCCCTTTTCCAAAGCACTCACCCTTATAACTACATGCTGTTTAAGGTCAGCAACTTCTAGATGTTTTCTGGGTACATGAAGTAATATCACCCCCCTCCCCCGGGCTAGGATTGTGTTATCCCATAGATCCTCAGAGTTTTATTCATACTTAGAGCAAGTGTTTGTCAATGTCAACAAGATCTCTGCGATTATATTAGAACCTTTGACCCATCAGAGTACCATTTCCTTTCATCCTATCTAGCTTAGGTGATCATATTCTTCATGTTATAAATCAACCCTAGAGGTACAAAAGGATATTGAAGAATATCTAGTCAGACCTTCTTCACTTTAGAAATAAAAGAAAATGAAATGCCCAATAAGATGTGTGATTTGCATAGTGGCAGAGAGGATTTAGGACTCTACTTTTTTTTGTTTGTGCCAGTAGTGCCTGACTCTTTGTGATCCAATTTGAGGTTTTCTTGGCAAAGATACTAGAATGGTTTGCCATTTCCTTCTCCAGCTGATTTTACAGATGAGGAAACTGAGGTAAACAGTTAAGTGACTTGCCCAGGGTCACACAGCTAGCAAGTGTCAGACTGGATCTGAACTCAGGAAAATGAGTCTTCCTGATTCCAAGAACAGTGCTCTATCCCCAGCACCACCTAGTGCCTCCCTTCCCTACTAGTTCAATACTACATTCACTAAACCAGAAATTTTTCTATATGTCATGCCCACCTATAGCATACAATCTCTCTATCCTTTCATTCTTACACATCGCTATATAATTAGAAACATCATACTATACAAGTACACTAGAAAGAAGACTGAAAAAAATCAAATCAAGGCACTGGGTTCAAATCTTAGCACTCCTAATTGCATTTTTTTTTGAGAGACCTTAGAACAAGTCACTTTCTCTCACTGAGAGGTAAAGTTTCATTTCTACCATGAGGAGGTTGGACTACAGGATTTCTGAGGTCCTTTCCCACTCTAAATATATATGAACCTTTACTCAAAATCTAAAATTAAAAATTATCCTGGTTGAATTTTGATAGAACAAGAATATATTTTTTAAAATGTCTATAGCCAATCAAAATTTGTATATGACTGTTTCATAACTTCATTTTTTTACACTTTGAATTCATAGATTTCAAAGTTAGAGATATTTTAGTTTTATGCTGCCACTTTGTAAGGAGAGAAATTAAGGGTATAAATGTGCTCCATTGTTAGCCACAGAGAAAAAGGAGGAGCACAACAAGATGTTCTAACCCTTAGATGAAACAAAAAGAAAATAAAACAGACAAACAAAAAAAAGAATCTCTTTAAAAACTTTTCTACTATTTTTTAATTTTATTAAAAATATTTTGATCCAGACCTGCTATTTCATTTGAAAGTAAGGGAATTCCCAATATACAAATTGCCTCCTCTGATTTAAGATGCACAATTCATCTGTAACCTATAGTCTCCCAGGGGTGCTTCATCTTTTTTTTTTTTGATTCTATAGACCCCTTTGTCAGTCTGGTGAATCCCCCAGACTCCTTCACAGAATGTTTTAAATGCATGAAATGAAGTACCAAAAGATACAGAAGAAATCAATCATATTGAAATTCAGTTCACAAAAATTTTAATAGTTTTTTATTTTTTCCCAATTACATGTCAAAGACAATTTTTAACATTCATTTTTACAAGATTTTGAGTTCCAAATTTTTCTCTCTCCCTTCTTCCAAGAATGGCATTTTGATACAGGTTATTCATGTGCCATCATGCAAAACATATTTCCATATTTTTCACAGTAAGTTCACAAAATTTTAAAACAAAAACAAGGTCAAGAATGCCCTTCTTAGGCCTACTGTTAGTTACCAGATCCACTGAAAAGTTATCCTTTCCCACAGTCACACAGATAATATGTGTTCAAGGCAGGACTCGAACTCAGATCTCTTCCTTCTCTCCAAGACACCATGTTGCCAACTTCTGTGTGTATCATTGCAAAAATCATTTGTACCCGAGACAAGGTACGTAGTTCATGAACAAATTCAATGTAGTTTCCACCTTTTGCAGAAATCTGCTAATAAGTCGCTGCAAATAATAATGAAATTAAGAAACACTGTTCCCTAGGGGAGAAAAAAGTTGAAAATGTGATACAAAACTCCTTTTGTCTAATCATATTAACGCTGATGTCCTCTTATCCAAGAGCTTGGCTAGAACTGGAGCCAAAATCTATATTAGTTTAATTTTAAGTGGACTCACGAGCAAGTGCGTAAAGACATTTAGCCGCCTCAAAAGTACTTAGAGTTCCACCATTCCCTGACGTGTGCTATTGGATGGGGCAGTCCTCTAACATTGAACCATAGTAGCTTAAATGTATTCTTCAGTAGGAGGAGCTCACTTTTAGGACACTTCCAGTCGCTTTTATTTTAGCCACTGAGGCAAACGGGTCTCATTAACAAGCATAATAGGATTAGACATGAAAAAAGGACCCAAACTTTCTAATCTCATTTGAAAGAAACTCCTTGCAAGGCAGACAAATACTTTCTTTTCACTGTCTTTTTGAAGAAACATTACAGTGAAACTGACTCAGATGGATCGAATAGGGGAGAAGATAAGTCATATTGTAGAGACTCCCACTGACTTAGGCAACAGAAGCAACGCTTGGCTTCGATAAAAAAGGGATGTACAACGCCTCCTCTTTAAGTCCCATCGTAACCCCTTATTAAGCTCAGGTAGGCAGAATTTCTTTATATAAAAAATAGGGAGTCGACTGTGACTTTCTCCTTTGGTGGAGCACATCAACCAAGTGAAATGATCTACTCTCGTGGTGGCTGCCTATTATCTTTCAAACACGTCTGGGGAGGAGTTACTGCTGAATGAAGTGGAGAGCTCCCAGGATCAGCCAACCTCGTTCAGGTGTCCTCGCGTCTCTGCCAAGCTCCCGCTGCTCTGTGAGTGGGAGGGTGCTTAATCTCTTCACAGTTGCCACAGTTAGGGGTCTATTGTTAAGACCTGCCTGAAAGCTTGCAAAACGACATTCCCTGGTGTGATTGAACTTCAATGTAAGATTACAACCCATAGATCAAAGTGAGAAGGACATTTGGGAAGGGACCCTTAAGAATTTCTTGAGCCTGAGCAGAATAAAAGATATACTGCGCAATTATACTGTTCTCAAGATGATCATTTATGGGCAGAAATATATATACATAATGTACACACATTCATATACACATACATAGGCAGACAATACATAGGCATTTATACAAAATCTACATTTGTATTAATGTATAAAATTAACATGCCATATATGTGTGTATGTATGTATGATTAAGTATATGTGTGTACATGAATAGGTATGTATATATATGTATATAGTAAATATACAAAATTTATAGTTATGTTAACATATATAGTTAATGTGTAAAATTAATATATAAACACATATGTATATATAAGTGTATATGTATGTATACTTAAAATATACAATTTATATTTATGTAATTAATATATACAATTAACATACACCTGTACAGATATGTGTGCATATATGTATATATACATACACACAAATATTTGTGTGTATGTGTATATATAGTTAATATATAAAATTAATATTCCTTAAACTTAACAATGAACAAAATATATATATGGTATATAAATGATCTATAAAATTACACATATATGCATAGACATGTATGCATGTATGCACATAGGGGCAGCTAGGCAGCACAGTACATAAAATGCTGAACCTGGAATCGGGAAACCTGAGTTCAAATCTGCCCTCAGACATTAGCTGTGTAACCCTGGGCAAATCAATTAAATCTGTTTGTCTCAGTTTCCTCATCTGTAAAGTGAACTGGACATGGAAATGGTAAATGACTCTAGTATCTTTACCAAGAAAATCCCAAATGGGGTCATGAAGACACATGAAGGCACATTTGAAACAACTCAACAATCATACACACACATATATGTATGTGTGTGTATTGTGTCCATTGTTAAGTTTAAAAATATTAATTGAAAAACTTCCTTAAGGATGTACAGAAAAGAGACCAAATTTCTTCATGGTAGTCATGAGTATGAATTCAGGGTGTATCCAGATATACCCTATCATCTCAAAAACTGTACTTTGTAGCTCGTTTAAAAAAATGTAAACATTTAAGTTAATTTTAGTTGTTATTTAAAATCACTGTTTCAGTTTCTTAAGTTTTTGAAGAAAGCTTATATCCTTTATAACTGAGTATTCAATAAATTTTTGTCATAAAAATTCTTAGGTGCACAGTTTAATATGCAATGTTGCATATACCTGAAATGTGTGATTAAAGAGACCTGTTAGCCACTTTTGTGTCACATTCTACATTTGCTGACAATGAATTCTTGAAAGGGGAGGAGAAAAAAAATGTGCAAAAGACATGGGAATGCATCATTCCAGTTTTGTTCATCTGCAATAATTCAACCTGGATTGAGCTATAGTGTACCTTTGCACAACTGATGCAAAAACCCTTTGCTAAGCAAACTTAGCATCCAGGATTGTAAGGGGCATGTTGAACCTACCTAAGGAAGCTCTTGAAGGAAATTTAGAGTGCTCGTTTATGCTGTTAATCGGATATGATTCATATGTATTCATTATAAGTGACTGAACACTGTCGCTTGAAGCCATTTCTTAGAAAACTGGTCAAATTCTGAAAAAAAAAAGACTGCTTGGAAGTAATAAAACTTGAAATTTAGGAAAATATTTTAAAGTTTAGTCTTTTCATAAATTCAGACTGACCCAATAATCTGTCTAAATTATAAGTTTTTTAAAATTGTGCTTACAATTCAGATGGTCTCAAAAGTCTTAATGCAATTTAAAGCTCTAGTACAGGATGCCACGAACTATCATTTTTAATGTACTTTGTTTTTAAACTTTTATTCTTGAGTAGAATGAGTCAAAATGTTCCTCAGTGATCTCAAAGTTTCCAGTTATTTCTCTGTCTCATAAACCTCCCAATTCTTCCATTAAAATATATATAATATGCATGTATATGTGTATATATATGTGTATATGTATGCATGTATGTATATTCTTCCCTCATCCAAAAGTATGAGAACAGGCAGCATAAGTTTAAATTCCATATAATTCCAGATTCCTCTAGATTATACTCTTGAAGTTGGACTGATTTTGGAAAAACACCAGTAAGAAAAAATTAAATATTTGGAAGTCGCCTGCACTAAGCCTGTTATTGAGGTGATTTGTAATGGTTTCTAAATATCAGAAATGTACTTGCTGCCTTGTCTAACACTGACCTCAGCACTTCACATGACTGATTTTGTAAGGATCTCCATGTAGGTGCTTAGATGTTTCACTGCTTCTCCCTGACACAAACTAATGATGTAGACCGCTAAACATAGTGACATGATTAAACAGCGATGTTAATTAGTGGCTCCTGTAACCGACTTGATCCCTCTTTTTTAGCAGCATTTGTTATGCGTGCACAAAAGTTAAAGAGACAGAAGTAAATTTCCCTTTATGGCATCTGCTAATAGCAGTAGGGGTCCAGGAAATGCATTTAAACCATCTAGTAAGACATATGAGGTCCAGCTTCCTGCCTGAGGGGTTGTCCAAAGTCATGTCTTTGTGGGAAAGAATATGACAATTTTCCTATGGGCAGTAATCATTTGTACTATTACTTAGATGTCATGTATTGATGATCCCATTTCAATCAAACATATCTCATTCTGAGAGCTTTTGATGGGAGGAATTTTTGGAAGGGTTTAGGAAGGTTAAATCTGTGAGACATGGCTTCCATCTGGAATGCATTAGCTACAAAGATTTATTAGTCAGAGTGCCTCTGCATAATGTTCCATGGAAGGCAAAGCCCTGCATCTAATTTCCAGCATGATGTCTATATGAGGAGTGATCTTTGAAATATCATAGGTGACAATCAAGTTTGTTATAAAAATAGTAAATGCACAGGATTTTCATGGCGGCTATTTTAAATCCCTCATGAGGGCTGCTAAGCAGGTAGTTGATTTGTTGACAAATGATAAAACCACAGGAATAGCAACATGCATGAAATTTTAAAATCAGATTGCCCTTTTAAGCAGAAAGAGTCACATCAGGAAAACTATTAGCATTTAGTGGTTGTCTTTTTTTTTCTATGAGTAAAAAGGCATTAGAAAATAATAACATCAGTACTCAGCTATCCAAACAAGTGCATTCCCCTTCTGATTAAAATTGTTTTAAGAGTTTATGCTGTTGATCGATAAGTGAGGCAGGCAAAGCTTTATAGAATCTTATGCATTAGACAAACTGAGCCAACACTATTCTGAGCTGTGATGTGGTTGGTACAAATGAAGAACTATTAGGGTGCTGGAATTTCAGATTCCCTTGTTAACTATGGACAAGGCAATAGGGGAAGTCAATGGGGCTGAATAACTCAGGCTTTCTCTTATCTACTGAACTGCACAAATACACTCACACATTCAAACACATAAATGTGTGTGCACACACAAACACACAAAAAAACCCTGAGGAAAGTAATTTGATAAAATAAGACTTTTAAA
The DNA here is from genome assembly GCA_028658325.1 of Potorous gilbertii. NCBI lineage: Eukaryota > Metazoa > Chordata > Mammalia > Diprotodontia > Potoroidae > Potorous > Potorous gilbertii. The sequence continues at coordinate 26,880,969 of CM053774.1, read as the reverse complement.
ATTTCCTATCTCTTCCTACTGGAAAGATAACTTTATCTCACAGAAATGACTTGCCATCTTCATTCTGCCTCATTTCTCTATCTCTTCCTTTTCCCCTTCCCCTTTCTCCTAAACTTAAATGTAATATTGTGAGTAAATATTTGAGGTAAATTCAGCCTCCCTGGCTCATCAAAGTTTGCTATGTTTTTAGGAATCAATCAAGGACCGAAGTATCTGTTCACAGTTTTGTCTTATTCTCTTGGGAACTTGATCAATTTCCAGTGATAAGAAAGTCACTACCCAACTATTTCTTTTTTTAAGCTGCTTATTCAAATCATGTTGTAGTATCTAGTTTTTGGACTTAAGAGGAAAAGTGTATTGAATTTTTTTGTAACATTTGGGGCCTAATTGGTGTTCCAGGTTACAAAGAAGATGCTTTTAACTCAAGTTAAGCTAGTTCAATTTAACAATGAAGAATTGACACCTTGTTCAATATGACAGTCAAGATTTGAACCCATGCCTTCTGCATAAAGTTGTACTCTCTCCACTGCACTATGTTCCCTCCTTCCTTGATGACTCAAATTTAAAGTGAGTGCAGAGGGACATCATGGCATGATAGAAAGAGCACTGGAGTTCAAATCTTGGCACTATAACTTATCATCTATATGAACTGGGACAAGTCATTTTGTCTCCTCTGGCCTTATTTTCCTTGAAAATAAAACAAGGGGGGCAATTACAATAATCCTCAAATTACTAATTTACTGTGATTTCTCCTTTACTTCCATTTGCTGAATGGAGAATCAGCATTTATAATTACAAATAAATGGATGATATCAATGAAGAGGATGATTGTTACAACTTACACACTAGAAGAAGAAATAAGGCACAAGGTTGAATCCTTAGCCCAAAGTAGGGACCCTTCTCAGACATGCTATGGCTATCTTTTCTTGGGAGCCCCTTCAGAGAGCACTCTTGCTTCTATCAAGACAGTACTTCCTCTGTTCAATATTGGGAAGGCCATGTATGTCCACATCCTAGTAGACCTTTCACTCAACTCCTTCTTTGGTCAAACTGACATTTTATCCTCAAAGAATTTCTATCCTGATATCTCCCCATTGTTTCTGTCTCATTTTCTTTTGGATACATGTCACAAATACTTCAGTAATTTGGGTGTCAATTCAGTCTTCAACTTTTTTCCCCTTGATCTAGTTGATTTGATGGTGCTTTCACAATCAATGAACTGACTTAATTCTATCTAGTATTCTTTTGACCTCTAAAATTTTAGAACTCTTTGAATTTACTTATTTCAGTTAAAAGAACATTCTACCTAAAAGAAAACAGAAGCTAAGTAATGGTAGAATCCCTCTGAAACTTTTGTATCTCTTTCTTTTTAGGGCATCCTTTTATAAGACATATATACATATGTGTGTGTGTCTTATAGTCATATATATATATATGATATTCTTTATCTCATGAAATCTGTTTTCTTAAAGTCAAGTTCCATCATAAGCATGTCCCATATTCTATTTAATGGTTAGTAGAAACTTGAAAATGACTTTTCATTTTCTACCTAGATCTCTCTCTCTTTTCCACTTTCATCAAACATTTTAAGTGTGATACCTCTAACATATGGATAACTGAAGTCTTCCATTACTTACTACATTGTATTTCTTTATAAGATTTTATGACCTATTTGGAAAGCATAATTGATATTTCCAACTGGATGGGTAATCTGTGGTATACAATGCCTAAGTGCCTGAATGGCTTTTTTTTTTTAATTGTTCAAGGCTTACCAGCTATGAGTCCAGTTAGTTATTTTAATAAGTTTTTAAAAATAGATAAAAGGATGCCATGATATTTCAGTAGACTGAAATATATAAATATCTTTTGGTTGTAGTGATGATCTCTCTCTCTCTCTCTCTCTCTGCACACACACACACACACACACACACACACACACACACACACACACACACACATCACACTTTCTCTGTGCCAGGCACTGTGCTCAGAATCTTACATTTATTATTTCATTTGAACTTCACACCCCTAGAAGGTAAATACTGTTGTTATCTCCATTTTACAGACAAAGATACTGAGGTAAGCAGAGGTGAAGTGACTTGCTCACACACGTAGTAATTGTTTGAGGCCATATTTGAACTCTGGGCCCAGTACTCTATCCACTGCACTACCGGCCTGTCTGTTGAAGGTATTTCTGCGTTTCTCTGAAATGTGAATTTGTAGATTTCTTTTGCATTTCAGGCAAATACATCTAGGAAATTTTCATTTTTATTAGGAACACGTCCTTATGAGCCTACAAATGCTGAAAGCTACAAAGTAAACTTAGGAACCTAGAACTGAATTATTGCCCCTATGTTGACCAAGCTGCATGAGAAAACTTTGAAGAAATATATTTTTTAATACTTTGAAGAAAATGTCCACTATCTCTTTTTATGTGGAACTCTAGAGTAGAGAGCATGGCCAGGTATTGTTGCTTTGGTATCATTTTAACTTGCAAAACATTTTATTTAAAAAGTGTTTTAAAGGTTGTCATTTGTGCAAACATATCAGATATTAAGTGATGTTTTGTTTCGGTTTCATTGAAAAGGCATAATAATTAAGAACTTCTAAAGGTAGCATATAGCATAGTGATAAATAAGTAGTGTTCCACTGGTACAGGTTACTCCAAAAATCTTGGTACAGTTCTAAGTTTTAACAGTTAATACCTATTAGAGCTATTGCCTTAATAGCTTAATATAGTTATATATGTATAGGCATATATACTATATATACTTAATATAATTAAGTCAATATAAATAATATAGAGCTAACAACTAAAGACTATACTAAGATTTTTGGAACATCATACTAATCTCTAATAAAAGAATTAGAGAAAAGCCAAACTTTCTGATATTTTATGATGCAGTGTTCTCAGTCTCAGCAGAGACACATAAATTAGAATGATGGTATTTTTGTTTTTAGTCATGAGCAGTTCATTTAAATTAGAATTTGTAGAGAAGGAAAAATGCAATGAATTTTTATGAATAAAGGCTAATTTTACTAGAACCAGCAGTAATGACATTCGTTACATTTATGTTTAGATTTCCATAAAGAAAACTAACCCTAGAATAACACATTAATTATCAAATATAACGCCATGCAGTAGATAAGTGTTACATAATTCACTGAGAAGAAATAGCACACACTCTAGCGGTTGCTAGGTGAATGGATGGATGTGACTCATCACTTCACCTCTAAGCCTCAGTTTCCCTATCTCTAAAGTGGGGATGTATATACCTGCGGTATATATTTGGCAGTACCTCACTTGTAGTGAAGCTTAACTGAGATGATGTACAGAAAAGCACTTTGCAAGCTTTAAAGCGTTATATGAGTGTTCAATACTATTAGCAAGGTAATTGCTTTAGCACTGCAATGGAATTTTTTTAAAAAATTATAACCTTTCTAATTTTATTTTTGATCAGCATTTTAGTCAAGTTTGATTTTTATGAGTCATGGGGTTTTCTTGGCAAAGATACTGGAGTGGTTTGCTATTTCCTTCTCCAGCTCATTTTACCGATGAGGAAGCTGAGGTAAACAGGGTTAAATGACTTGCCCAAGGTCACACAAGCTAGTTATTATCTGAGACCAGATTTGAACTCAGGAAGATGAGTCTTCCTGACTAGACTCAGCACTCTATCCATTGCATCACCCAGTTGCTTCTCTCTTTTCAAACAGCAACCATAAACTTTAGTCTGACATTTTATGTGTAAGAAGTTTTGTATCCAATAACCAAACGCATCAGTTGATTCAGTTGAACAACCATTTATTTAGAAGACAAGGGAAGGATCAGAAACTGCTTGCTTGATTTCAGCATTTTTGACTGAATAATTAGAGCAGTATATTAGTTTATTATTTATGGCAGCTAGATAGCCCAATGGATAGAGGGCTGTGTCAGGAGTTAGGAAGACCTGTGTTCAAATCCAACCTCAGACACTACAAATTGTGTGACCCTGCGCAAGTCACTTAATTTATATTTACCGCCATTTCCTTACCTTAAAATGAGAATAAGGATAGCACTTACCTCTCAGGATTGTCGGAGAGAATGAAATAACATGATGATTCTAAATTGCCTGGCACATAGTAATATATATATATATATATATATATATATATATATATATATATATATATATATATATATACACATATATAAATGCATAATAATTATTATATTTATATAATACATAAATGTATTTTACATATTATACATTATTATATATAATAGCTAAGTGTATTTAAATATACTATACATAATATGTAATAAATAATGTAATAAAATATAATGCTATATAAATGTTTATGTTTATTATTGCATAATATTAGTTAAAGAGCTTTCAGATAAGAGAAATCTCATGCACTTACCATCATATATTCTAGAATTTTGCCAAAAATTGAAGTTAAGCTCACTGGCTTATGGTTGAAGCTTCAATCCTCCTCCCCACTCCATTTTTTAAGATCAGGATCACATTAGCCTTTCTCCAGACCCACAGTGTCTCTCCCATTTTCTTCAATATTTCAAAGATCACTGATGGAACTCTTAGCTCTTGCATATATCATTTGCTTCCGTATTCAAGGATGCAGTTTATCTGGTTCAGGTGAATTGAACTCCTCAAGAGCCTGCTAATTGCTTTTTTTTTTTAATCTCTCTCTACTTATCTTGGATATCAGCTCTCCACTAGCTTTTTCACTCTGCCCTTTCCAAGCTAAAGACCTTTCTCTCTGGCCAATAAAACAGAAAGATGACAAAACTTGAACAGCTCTCCCTGATGGTCATCATTGTTCAACATTTCCCCATCCACTCTGAGCACCACTTATGAACTAACAACAAAAATGTTGTTATCCTTAGTTCCTCTCCCTGGTCTGTTCATTCTGAGCTTATTCTTTTGTATTCATTCCGGATTATCTGCCTTTGCTTTCATTTTCTGTACATCCCTTTTAAAACTCCAAGTTGGTGGATCCATATCTGTCACTTTAGACAATTCCCCATTGTTTTTCTTCTCACCAGGATTGGTTCATGTTATATCTTCAGAATTTCACAGTTGAGAATTTCTTATCTTTCCAAGACTGATTTTCTCCATAGAATTTTAGTCGATGAAATCCAACTTTTCTTTGAAACCCTTTGAAATTTGTTTTCCCCAAATCCAACATACATGTCAGACATTCACTGGAGCTCCCTCCTTCTCTATTACATATTCTAACATGAAGTGTCCCTTCTCCACCAAGGTCCTCCTCATTTCCACCCCAGAGATCTGTGGAATTGTTATGGAAAGACCTTCTTGGAAAAGTAAAGGTTCCAATCACATTTTGAGAAACAACAACAACCATAGCTTACCTTACCTTCAGAGTTTTCATGGGGTTCTAACATACATTATGGCTTTTTATCTTTACAACCATCTTAGAAAAGATGAGAGGTATTAACAATTTTCACAAACATAGGATTTAGAATTTAAAAGAATCTTATGGTCAGCTAGTCAATTTAATTCAATTTCAGTTCAGCAAGCATTTATTGAACACCTCTTTGGGGATTGAAGTGGTAGGCTCTAAGAATCCAAAGGCAAACAGGAACAATCATCACAGTCATAGTTACAGTAGCATTCTGTAATACTTTAAGGGTTGCGAAGCACTTTCCAGATATCTCATTTTGTGCTCCAAATTACCATGAGAGGTAGGTGATATTGTTAATGGCATTTTACATATGAGGAAACTGAGGCAGATAAAGTTGAGGGACTTACTCAGGGTCATCCATCTAGTAAGTGTCTAAAGCTAGTTTTGAACTCAGGTCTTCTTGAATTCAAGTCTAGCTCTGTATCTTCAAGGAGCTTCTATCCTCTTGGGAGCTGGGGGAGGGGCTATATAGTAATTTCCAGGGAGAGGATATGGATCTTATATGAAGGGTAGGTTGTTGCTAATGATTGGGAATTCCAGAGTATATGGTAAAAGGACAGGATTTAGGGGGATAAGGACATGGGAGGGATGCAACTGACATGGGAGTAGTAGCCAGTGTAGGAAACATTAGTTTACTTAATCACCGTGATTCTGACTGAAGGCACAGGGTAGTGAATTATCATGCCCTTAACAGTAGTAACGCTAGGGTTGAATCGCTATCAGTTCTTGAGAAAGAAGTACATAAGCATCCGCAAGGAAGATTATGATGCCATGGTTCTTCCTGATACTCAAGGAGGGATGAATGGAGTCTTGAGGTCTGGCTCATTATAGATGAGTGAGGCAGACTTGAGGCACTCACCCTCCAACCCTTAAGCAGGTCCACTTTGCCCCAGGATTCACTACCATGTTCAGTAGATTATCTCCCCCAGAGCAGAAGTGTCAGGAGGGTCATTCATCTTGGACTGGTAGCTGGGATGGAGAAAAACAGGAAGGATGGTAGGAGAGAAGACAAGTCTCTGGTCCTTCCAGATGGTCAAGGCATGAGTGAGTGGTTTTCAAGGACTGGATGTTTACAGAGGGCTGTTCAATCATCTCATTTTACAAATGAGGAAACTGAGCCTTGAGGGGGTTTAAATAACTTGCCCAAGGTTGCATAACCATTGCATATTGAAACCGGAACTATAACTTTGATTCTCTTATTGTTCTTCTTCTTATATTATACTACTTCTCATCAGTCCATCCAAAATGAAAGGTTTCTAAGTATTCAATCTTCCTTGGAAATAACTTACTGTTTCAGAAAGGGACTGTTGTTTCTCATGCCTTCCACTGCCCAAAGCTTTGATGTTATTTATAAAATTATTCAGGTCTTTTCTTTTCTCTTTAGATGCAAATAATTTTCTGATCCACAAAGGTCAGAAAGCAAACAAAAGAAAAGTGAACCCCTTTGCCCTTGTGCATCTAAGATCACATAGGTAGCAAAGAAATGCACCAAGATTTGAACACAGGTCTTCTAACTGCAAATCCGCTGTTCTTTCCACATGTACCCTGTAGCTCTGTAAAATGCTGGTGAGTGAGGCCATTAATATAATTAAACTATCTGTGAATTTATTAGCTATGCTATTTTTACTCCACTCTCTTTACTGGGGTGCAATAATTGAGAGTTAACTAGAGTATCAAATATTACAGTAATAAAGAAGTGCACAGCTGATCTTTTTTTTTTTCTCCCACTGTATATGGAGCCATTCAATTAAATTCTACAAGGGTTTATTAAGTGCTTATGCCAGGTACTGTGTGAGGCATTAGAAACACAAAGACAAAATTTAAGCAAGTGAGATGTGTGTATATATGTATGTATGTATAGATATAGGTATGCACATACATGAAGAGCCTATATTCATTTATGTATGTGTGTATATTGTGCACATATGCATGTGTATATGACCCTCAAAAAGGTCACATTCTACTGAAGTATATTTTCCATATTACACCCAGCATAGGCTTAAAACAAGTCACTAAGAAATACTTTACTGTTAATTTCCCCAAAACAAATTTTACAAACTGCATTAGACTCAAGTCATTTATTTGTCCATGGTAGGATTTTACAAGTTTATATGGCATTTTGTATTTTTAAGAAGTCTTTTAATTAATATGAAATTGATTAAATAATAAAAATCATATTTCATTAAGAATATTAACCAGAAACCCCCCATAGAACAAGAACTTATAAAAGTCATAATGAAACAATAACTGTAATTCTTTAGAGTTTTAGGCTTAATGATAATTTTTACTTAAGCAGTACTACAGAGAGGAACATTTTAACAGCTTTGCAAGCATCAGCTAAGTCTCGACATTTTCTTAGACAATCTGTATCCAATTTTACAGATGGAGAAACTGAGGGAGGTTAAAAATGATCAGGTCAAGGTCACAGTGTAAGATTTAGTATTGAAATCTCATAATACTGTGTTTCATTCTCACTGATATAAAAATCTTCCCAACTAAAAATCCATCTCTAAAATATTTACGTTTGCTTCAAGGAGTTAGATTCTGTTGAAATGGCTGGTTTTTGTGATATAGTTAGATACATGGATTCTTAATAGGCAGTAGTATCTATGTGTTAAAAAATGTAGAACTTCACACTTTCCCGAGGCATGGAGTCTGTCCTTAGGTGAAGTGAAAGCCATGTTTTATCCTGTCTTCTTGGCATGACATTATACAGATTGCATCCCATAACCGAAAGCCATAGAGGCATACACATACAAATATGCACACACACCCATGTACACAAACATACACTCATATATATACATACACATAAAACTCATATATTTATGTGTATAACCATGCACTGGACACATCTGTATTATGCATACATATATAAACACATTTATGCGGATGCATGTAACACAGTATACATATATATGCACACATGTATATATAGACCATAATATAAAATATGAAGATACATGTGTGCATATACATGCACACATACACCCATGTTTATGTGTGCACACACTGTGCATTATGCATACATGTAACATGCACTACATACGTACACAATATACACATGAATGCATAAACACATGTGTGCTATACGTGTGTGTAAGTATGCATGCACACATATATCCATACTTACACATATCCATGCACATACATGTATCACTTATCTCTGTTCCTAGGAGGTGAACCAAATCCCATAAAATGCTGGAAACCCTATTCACAGTTTGTATACGCGTTTCCTGTTTCATTGTGTTCATTCACACATGATATCCCAAAACAGTTAAGTAAAATGAAGGATATTATATCTGTCACACATGAGGAGACTGTAGTTATGGATTCAGTTAATGTATTCATTGCTTCCTGCACTCTGGACTCCCATGAGGTAGCGGAGGTGGGGAGGGGGACCGGTATGCCACAAATGTAGAGTTGGCCCCAAATTCTGTAGTCTGCTTAGGGCTTTCTGGAGTGATCAACATCAATCTTTAAAACTTTTATGAATATTATTTCATTTTCATAGCTTTGATCCATCCAGTCTTCTAGCTGTAACAGTGTGAACACCACTGGCCGCATACATTATAGAAGCCAGTTGTTGAGATGGGCATCTCTTGACCAAGTGTAGAAGTCTTGCCTTCTGAATTAGACAATCAGTGAGCATTTAATAAGTGTTCTCAATATGTGCCAGACGCTAAGATCTCCAATGATCTCATAGGATTGTTCAGTTATAGATTTAGAGCTGGAAGAGAACATTAGAGGTCATCCAACCAAAACCTTTCATTTTAGAGACAAGGACACTGACATATAGAAAGGTGATGTAACCTATCTAGGGTCACCCAGCTAGGTAAGCATCTAAGTCAGGATTCAGACTCAGCTATTAGACATTGCAAAGTGTTTACAGTGAAATGTATTTGAAGGAAGGGAAGGTAGAAGAAAGAAGGCTTTTAACAAAATTTATTTTTAAACAAAAATTGTTTTTAAACTCTTATCCTCCCAAAGCCAACTTATTGTATATGCTATTCTAATGTTTTATCTAAATATAATTTGAAGGCAACAGCCCTGGTAGTAGTTACTATCATTTTCTGAACTGTTTAATAAATTAATTGATCAGCAAGTATTTGCTAAGTATTTAATATGTGTCAGGCACTAAGTAAGTATTAGGGACACAAAGATGAAAATTATAGAGTTCCTGGTCTCAGGGAGTTTGAATTATATTGAAGGAGACAACATATATCCATGTACCTTTGTGTAATAAAAGATTGGGGTATAGAGAGTAGTCTGATTTGCAATTTATACAAAAATGGAGAGTATTCTTTGATTTGTGCTTGTAGGCTACAGTTGGAAGACCGAGATCTATGTGTGTGTGTTTGTGTGTAGTTGTCTGGCTCTTGGATGTTTCATTATTCAAATAGATTTGCCCATTTGTTGTTTTTCAGTCATTTCAGTCATGCCTGACTCTTGGTGACCCCATTTAGGGTTTTCTTGGCAAAGATACTGGAGTGGTTTGCTATTTCCTTCTCCAGCTCATTTTATAGATTAGGAAACTGAGGCAACCAGGATTAAGTGACTTTTCCAGGGTCACCCAGCTAGTAAATGTCTAAGGTTAGATTTGAATTCAGAAAGATGAATCTTCCTGACTCTAGGCCTGGCACTTTATCCATTGTGCTCCCTGTATGTCCCTTACTTCCATTTCAAAGAAACCTCTAATTGCATCACCTTGGCACATGGCTTCATAATACCATTGAAGCATCAGGTATTGTGTGTGTGTTATTGTACCACTTCACCTCATCACAGGAAAAACTCTGGGGGTATCTAGATCTGCATATATCAAGGTATAAGTACACATTTGGATGTATAAACCATGTCTAAAATAGGCTTTCCAAAATTCACTAGGACTCTTTCTATTTGGATGACCAATTATCAAAGCAGACACAGAAAGAGAGTGAGGGACAGATAGAGAGACAGAGCGAGAGAGAGAGAGACAAAGACAGAGACAGAGAGATTGACTTACCATATGCTTAGTACTGAACTGTTGTCAGGTCTTTGTAAAACTTTAAATATTATATTAAGTTGAATTTATTATATCTGTAGTAAGTGGTACTGGAATTGTGACTTAAGTATGGGACCCAGTCATTGACCTCAACAAACTTCTAGTATATCTAGGTGAGACAATAAGATTTGGTACATATAATCATGCATATACTTCTTTTAAAAAGAGTAAATAAAAAACATAATTAAATGTTGAAGTTCATTAAACAATAATAAGGTATTTAGGAGAAAAAAAAGATTATTGTGGCCTACAGTTATAAAAATAGGCTTCACGGAAGACATGGGATCAGAGCTGACTTTGAAAGATGTCTTAAAATAAAGATTCTTACCTGGGGTCAATTTCTGGGGGTGTATGGATTTGAATAGGGAAAAAGTACATCTTTATATCAGTACAATTGGTTTCTTTTGTAATCTTATGTATTTTATTTTATTCATTTAAAAACATTATCCTGAAAAAAAAGGTGTTCTATAATCTTCGCCAGATTGTCAAAGGGGTCCACAAACCCCTGCATTTCTGGGTAGAATGAATGGTGATGGAATTCCAGGCAGGGAACAGGTTGGAAGTAGCATGAGTGATGATAAGAAATTGGGATCTATGGGAGAGTGACAGGGAAATATACAGGAAATTGACCCAACTAGATCAATCAATCCAACCATCAACAAATATGGTACATTTTTAAACTATTTGCTGTATTCTGGACACTCTGGTACTGTGATTCTTGCTTGAGTTTAAAGGTAAAAATGAAACATATAGGTCTATGTGGTTCACAGAAAAAATTTAAATACTACCTGCCCTCAAGAAGCATCTAAATATTTAAATTCTATTGGAAGAATGGAGATCAAATGAATAATATTATTATATATAATAGGTATGTATATTTGTCATTATATACTGTTGTATATATGTGTGTGTACATATACATATGTATTTATACATGTATATATGTATATATACATATATATACACACACATGACACCCCAAATTAGTGCCAGGTAATGTTGTAGGGAGAGAATACACTAGAAGCTGAGAAGAACCCTAGGAGGGTTTGTATTGGGCAGTAGTGTGAGCTAAGCTTGAAAGAATGGGATATAAACACATTATGAAGGACTTTGGAAAGAAGGTTCTGTGTAGATAGAAAATGGACGACCATTATAGATTTTTTAGTAGAAGAATTACATGAAGAGAGAATTGGATTAAAGTTCTGAGAACTGGGAATTATAGTTTGTGGAACTTTAGAGGGAAATATGGAAAGTATGAATCCTATTTACAAATCTTAGAGCACTCGTAACAAACAGAATCCCCGTGACCAGAAGAACTGGTTTAGTTTCTAAACAAACTTGGACAACGTATCTTCCTTTGAATACAAATATTCATTTGCCACCTTTTTTTGTAAACAAGCAATACAAATTCATCAGTTTTAAAAATGAGAATTGAAAGTTTAGCAGGTCTCTTCTCTTATCCCATGCACCTTAAGGGAGTTGAGAAATGAAAGAACAGAAGGGAAGTCATGCTTGTTGAATAATATGTTGGTTAATTTCTCTTTGTATCGATGGGTGCCTTCACATTGATTAATATTTCCAGTCATTGCTTGGGTCTGTGGCCCTGGTTGAGTAATAGAAGTAAGCATAATCCCAATCAGTGCAGAAAAAGTGAGCTTATGAGGTTTATTCATTTTACTTAAACACAAGAAAGTGGAGGACCATGTGTGTGACCAGGCTTGTTTGTTTGTATGCAAATTAGAAAGACAAAAAGAGAGACAGAGGCAGACAGACAGACGAAGTTTCTGTATATTCTGGATAAAAAAAAAAGAGGTTGTCATTGTTACTGTGGAACTAATTTTAATTCAAACATAATCAAAGCCAATAGATAAGTTGAACCAACAATATGTTTCCACTTTCATGCATACCAGATTTAGAAGCTCTCCATTATGGTAGTATGTAAATTGTCAACACATCTAAAGATTCATACTTGAAGTAGAAATCTAGTTATCATTTGAGTTGAGTTATTGTTGGGAACCATTTAAATGATAAACCACAAAATAGGACAGCAGAAAAGAATATGGTCCTTCTTTCATGGTTTTGTAGAAGGCAAATGGTCGATGAAAGGGGGTGAAACTACATGAAGGTAGTTTCTACCCATCCTTCAAGACTCAGCTCAAATGATATCCTCCTTCATTCCTTAGGTCAGAAATTGTGTTTCCTTCCTTAGAACTCCCACAGCAGTTGGGCTTAATCTCTTTTATCTACCTAGCAGCTTCTGTTTTGTTATATACTGGCCTTGGCCTTGTCTCCCTTCCTCGACTATAAATTTGTTAAAGGCAAGTACTATGTCCAATCTTTCTTATTTCCCTTGTAACCTTCCTCAAAACCTAATCTATTGCCTTATGTGTTTTAAGTTCTTTATTCATAAGCTTTGGTTTTTAAAAAATGAAATCTAGAGGAATAATTGGTCACCTATGTCTTTCCAAATACCCAGACACATTTTAATTATATACACAAAACATCTGAAACATTGACTGAGATTCTCACTTTTCATCCAGATGTTTTGGCATTGTCTAGACACAGTCAAAATGCCCTCTGTATGTGATAGCAGTGATTTAGTTAATATAAGCAAATGGGAACCATGTGCTGAATGTTTATCAGGCATCAGAATCAATAAGTAGTCTTTAGATTTAAAACTAATGATTTTCTGTGTTGGGCAAAAGTCAAAATCTCTCAAAGTTGCCTTTGCTGTCTCTGATTTTCCCCAAGAGAATAAGGGGAGGGCATGATAAATCATCATGTGCACAACACAAACAGAATGCCTGACAGGAAAGACTTGAACCAGACTTAAAATGGAAAACCTGAGCCCAAAATGTCTTAATTATTTTGAATCCGTTAAAGCGACCACATGAAAGCTCAGCACTAGCAATGGCTGCCATGGTAGAGGAAGAGTCATAGGATCAGTTCATCCCACCCTGACCCTGAGGAAAGGACATACACCCCTCTCCGTACACAAGTTCATCTTTTTCCTCCCCTAAGAATTTTAAGTAGTCGAAACGAGGATGCCAAATGCTACTGAATATATCTATAAACTTCTGTTGAATGTACATAAAACTCCATGGGCTCTCTGATTTAAAGCCCTAGAGAAGGCCACCAGGCTGGTATGGAAATTAGCTAAGCATAATTTATTTATGAAAGGCAGAAAAGCTGAATTAATAAATACATGAGTATGTAAACTTATAAATGCGTAAGGGTTTGTAGAAAGTATAAAAAATCAGTATATTAACATAAAAATGTAGGGTATGTCCACATGGCCCTTACAAACCCTTCAGTCTTCTGCTTGGAAGACAGAAGAGGGAAAGCAAATCTCTTATAGGGATTAGTTTGAGGAAGATGGTTCTGCCTGAAAAGAGGGAGGAAGGAATTGCTATGGAGAGAAGCACTATGTGAAAATCAGTCTTAAAGAATTCTATTTTGAAATGTTAATGAAGTTCTTATGTAGGAAAGTCTTTGGTTAATATCTGTTTTAAGTCATGTTCTCTCTATCTAGAAATGGCTGTAGATGCAAGTGGATGTTAAAGGTTTTCATTAAGTATTATCACAAATCTATATATTTGCCTCATTCCAATGATGGATGCCATATTCCTTGTCAACTGTCAGCATTTGTGTGTATAAGCAGAGTGTATCAGCAATGAATTAGGGGAAAATTCAATCTTGTATATAGTTGGGTTTAAAGCATACTCTCACATTTCCAGAGAGCACTGGAGAACGTACCACATTGTAATAAATATATCTTGTTAGTTAAACTTTTCATTCTGGTTGGGTTATGACCAACTTCCTATTTTCCTGAGCATTGACCCAATTTATCTGTTAGTTCTTGCCATTTATCTAAAATATTCTTTTTAAAACATTTTAGAACTTTACCATCCCTCCAAAACTATTACCACAGAGCTGGGTTGCATGTGAACTGGAACGATTTGTTGTGCTTATCTGTTTCATAGATTGCCGTGGTGGAAGAACTCATCACTTAGAGACCAGCTAGTTATAAGCCTTTGTGTACTTATATGAGCCAGCCCTCAGAAAATACTCAGAGCTTATGACTGAAACCAATGACTGAAACATTTATGAATGATGAAATCTTCCAGAATAACACTATATCAAAAGAAAACTTGCAGTTAGATAGTATATAATGGGAAGACCACCAATCATTGTTGTTCAGTCTTTTTCAGTCGTGTCTGACTCTTCATGACCTGATTGAGGGTCTTTTTATTATTAATTTATTTTAAGTTTTCAACATTCATTTCCACAAAATTTTGAGTTTCAAATTTTCTCCCCATGTCTCTCCTTCCCCCAAAACAGTGTGCATTCTGAATGCCCCTTCCACCATTCTGTCCTCCCTTCTAACATCCCTCTGTGCCCTTAAACCCATCTTCTCTCTTGTCCTGTATGGCAATATAGATTTCTATACCCCTTTACCTATATTTCTTATTTCCCAGTTGTATTCAAAAACAGTTCTCAACATTTGTTCCTAAAACTTTGAGTTCCAACTTCTCTTCCTTCCTCCCTCCTTACGCATTCCCACTGAGAAGGCAAGCAGTTCAATATAGGCTATATATGTGTACTTTTGCAAATGACTTCCATCATAGTCCTGTTGTGTAAGACTAACTATATTTCCCTTCATCCTATCCTGTCCCCCATTTCTTCTGTTCTCTCTTTTCACCTTGTCCTTCCCCAAGAGTGTTTACTTCTAATTGCTCCCTCCTCCCATTTGCCCTCCCTTCCATCATCCCCCCCACACTGCTTATCTCCTTCTAGCCTACTTTCCTGTAGTTTAAGATAGATTTTCATACCATCATTTGGGGTTTTCTTGGCAAAGGTACTGGAGTGGCTTGACTTTTCTTTCTCCAGCTCATTTTACAGATAGGGAAACTGAGTGGAACAGGGTGAAGTGACTTGCCCAGGGTCACACAGCTAGTAAGTGCCTAAGGCTGGATTTGAACTCAAGAAGATGAGTCTTCTTGACTCCAGACCTGGCACTGTAGCCGCTCCATCACCTAATTGCCCTATTAACCCCTATCACCTCTTACTCTATTACCCTCAAGCCATTAAGTTGCTTAGAATATAAACATGTCTATTCTAGAAAAAGGTATGGAAATATTCACATTCCATCTTCATTATAGCTGATTCATTGACAGGCAGCATGGTATGATAGAAAGCATTTTAGAATGGGTGTTAGATGACCTACATTTAAATCTTAGCTCTGCCATTTAATAGCCATTCTAGCTAATATTTATATAGTGCTTGCTTTGTTCTAGGCACTCTGCTAAGCTCTTTGCCAATAGTATCTCCTTTGAGCTTCACAACAGTGCTGGAAGGTAGGTTCTATCATTATCCCCACTTTACAGATGAGAAAATTGAGGAAAATAGAGGTTAAGCAATTTGCCCAGGGTGGTATAGCTAGTAAGTGTCAGACTCTAGATTTAACTCAGATCTTTCTGACCCCAAGTCCGGCACTTTATCCACTATGCCTCCTAGCTGCCTGTGTGACCTTGGGTAAGTCAATTTATCTGGGTCTTAGTTCCTTATCTGTATAATAAGCCTATTGAGCTGCATGGCCTTTAAGGCCCTCTTACAGCATTAAATTCAAAATCCTATGATTTTTTTTCTTCCACTATAAAAGATTTTTTTAACTTTTTTATTCTGTAGAGATTTACTGTGTTGGAATTCCCTTGGAATTCAGAGTGTATAGATAGTACACATAAATGCTAACACATTATTCTCCATAAAACTCAGTTTACAACTACAGTGTAGATGGGGATTAAAAGTGAATTATCAAGTACTTTCTAACCTACAAGATGGCCATTTGTGTTGAGAAGAGCATGGGATCTCAGATCTGAAACCAAATGGCTTTCAGAGTGGTCTAAAACTTCGTTTTACAGAACAAGCAAACTGAGTCCCAAGGATATTAAGTTACAAAGTTACACAGAAAATAATCTTCTGAGATTTGACCCAGGTCTCATGAAGAATTAGTGCTTGTTCTACTATTTTCTAAAATATCCTCTTTCTTTTAAATTAATATCTTTTGTTTATTATAACCTACATCCCCTCCAAAATAAAAAAGAACCCTTCCCTTCACCACTTTCCTTCATTATACCAGCAAGTGAAAATAAATTCAGCAAAAATATAAGACTCAGATATCAAAAAAGTATCCTATCACATGCCAGGTCACAACTACAATTACCTCTTCAAAAAAAAGAGGTGGGGAGAGAGACCCCTTCCACTATCTCTTCTTTGGGACCAAGCTTGATATTATAAATTCATTATATTCTATTTTTTTATTTTTCTTGTTTTTTACATTGTTGTAGTTATTGCATGTGGAAGTAGCTAGGTGGAACAGTGAATAGAGTTTTCTGGGTCTGAAATCAGGAAGACCCATCTTTCTGAGTTCATTTCTGGCCTTAGACACCTACTTGATGTGTGATCCTAGGCACTTAACTCTGTTCGCCTCAGTTTCCTCATCTGTGAAAAGAGCTGGAAAAGGGAAGGACAGATCTCTTCAGTATCCCTAACAAGAAAGACCCAAGTGGGGTCATCAAGAGTCAAACATAATTGAAGAACAATAGAAATCATGGTATATCATTTTTGTCCCGGTTCTTCATACTTCATATTACATCAGCTCATGTATGTATTCCTATGTTTCACTGTATTCATCCTATTCATTTTTTATTATAAGTACAGTAATAAGTAGCCCATTTAGGAAACTTTTCAAAATGTCTTTTTTTGAGTTAAAAAACTCTCCCCAAGTTAGAACTGAAGAGTCTAGTTAGGATTAATCTCATTGAAACCAAAATCTCAAAGCCCTCTTGTTCAAATGAACAATTCTTTCCACTTCCCAGAGTGTTATAGTTCCCTTATGGATATACATACACAAAGAGTCAACTGATTTTCCTCCAAAACCTAACTTTAATTTTCTGCTTACTTTGAATTAAAAATCTTTTGTGTTAGGAGAACTTTCAAAATACATGTAAGGTATGTTCTCTTAGTCTGACCACATTTCTAGCAGTTCAGAGAGTATTTGTTTTATATGAGCTATTGTCTTTTGAGTTGGTCTTTTATTCATTCATTCAATGTGAAGACATTAGAAGAGGGTTTAAAAAGGAAGGTCATTGACTATGTAAACTAAGTATGTCAAACCCAACTCAATGACCACATCTTGAAGGAAGCTTTCATTGAACTTCCAACTGGTGACAGCCTCTCCCCACTTAGACCTTACCTGGCACACTATGCTCCCTCTAATATATTCTTTTTATAAAATCTGATCTCACTGGCATAAGGAAGTTCCAGTAAGGATATTCCTTGTACCACTGCAAATCAGCACCTGTTTTACATCTTATAGTCTTAGCTACTTAAATTCTTAACATTATGGTCACCTATCATTCCATATACTCCTAAGAAGTAGCAATTAAGCTCCATGAGATCAGGAACCATAGGCCTCATCTAAATTTTTATGTCCCCCCCAACCTAGTTCTATTATGTTCAACATAAGCACCATTCATTAAGTACCAGTTATTCTCAAAGCTTATTCTAGGACACAAGGACAGAAAATGATTCTGGTTCTGAACTTAAAGAGCTTACAATCCAAATACAGAAGACTACTCTACAGAGAGTAAGCTACTAATAGCTGTTTGTTGAATTGAATAACATTATTGACTTCGTGCACTACAAGTCAGTCAGACAGGAAACATGTATTAAGCTCCTCCAGTGTGTCAGGCATCTTGCTAAATATGAGGGATACAAGAAGAGGCAAAAGACAATCCCTGTCCTTAAGGAGATCACAATATAATGAAAAAAGCAACAGGCCAACAAATATGTGCCAACAAGGTATATACAGGATAAATAGGAAATAATTAAGAATGAGAAGGTATCTTAATATCATCAATGTGATATTAAAAAGGTTGAGAAAGACTTCCTATCAAAATGGGATTTTAGTTGTTACATAAAGCCATGAAAGTCAGTAGGCAGAGATAAGGAGATCATTCCAGAAACTGAGGATAGCCAAGGAAAATACCTGGAACAGGGTTATAGAGTGTCTTGTTCTTGGAGAAAGGAGGACAAAGTCACTAGATCAAAGAGTGTGTGGCAGGGAGAGTGTAAGACTGAAAGGTAGGGGGAGGACAATAGAGGTTATGAAGGGCTTTATAAGCCAGAGGATTTTTGTATTTGGTTCTGGAGGCAACAGGAAATCACTGGAGTTTGTTGAGTAGGAGTGTGGCATAGTTGGACCTGTGCTTTAGGAAAATCACTTTGGTGGCTACAAATTGCCTTTCTAGTAGTTGTGACAAATTTGACTGAGCCATTGATACTCTCTTACTTCAAGTCTTCTTTAAGTCAGTCATCTATAATCCTTCTGATCAGAATTAGAGATTTAGATTGCCATTGGGAAATGGGAGGGAAAAGATCCTCTGGTCCATCCACATAAGGTCAAAAATAGAAGCCTCATTCCATGTTATACCATGTACTAACTAACCCAAAACAGGGAAACTCATCTAAGTACATGTTCCCAAAATTACATAAATGAAATCAAAGTGATTCAGCCTGGTATAGTGGAAAGAACACTGAACTCAGAGTGAGAAGATAAGCATTCTAATATTGGCTTTGCTTCAATAAACCTATGCAATATTAATCAATAGTACTTCAAATGTCTTCACTTTGATTTTCTCATCCTTGAAATGAAGGGGATGTAATAGACAATTTTAAAAGATCCCTTTGAGATCTAATATCCTATAGGCCCATAAATCTTTGATCATAAATAAAATATTGGAAATGAAGTACATAGTTATAGAGTCATGAGATAACAATTACTTCTGGGTAGTTATAATTGCTTCTGCTAAAAAATTAAAAGCTACATGGCAAGGGCCAGGTTTGAATTGAATTGGTTTTAAAAGTAGGATATAGACCAGAAGATAGATCACAGATAGACTGGAGAGTTTCTAGCAATAGATAACAAATCAGGATGACTGAAGGTCTTGAAATCATACTACGTCAAAGTTTTAGTTGAAGCAAATGGGGACATCTTGTCTAAAGAAGAAAGGGAGGGGTGGGGGGAACTGTAGTTGTCTTTAAGTATTCTTAGGGGAGCCATGTGCAAGAGGGATAAGATTTGTTCAACTTAACCTCACAAAACAGAACCAGTAGCAATGGGGATGGGTGTGGAAAGGGAAGAGGCAGAGCTCAGAAGCCTGATGCTAGGAAAACATTACTTAGCAGTCAGTGCTGTACAAAAGTAGAATGTGACATAGTATGGTTCTCCTCAACAGAGGTCTTCAAGAAAAGTCCCTATGACCACCTGTCAGCTCTCATAATACAATGAATTATTGTTGTTCAAATGAAAGTTGAACCAAATGACCTCTGAGATCCCTTTAAAATTTGAGATTTTGTGATGATGATAGAATTTCAATTAGAACTAGATCAGACCCTCATCATTACCTAATCCAAGCCCCTTATTTTCTCAATGAAGAAGTTAGAGGGATTAAATCACTTACCTGGAGTCCCAGAGTTAATAAGTATTAAAACTGGAATTCAAACCCATGACTTTAACTCCGAATCTAGTACTCTTTCCATTACACATTGGGAAGTGGGCACTTTATGGCACAGACAAAGACAGCAAATAATATAAGGAGGAAATAAATTGATACAAAGATACTTTGATTGGGGAGTAATGAGAAAGGTGGTAGTAGAATGGAGGTGGAAACAGTTGATGGAGGAATTTGGATTTGATATGAGCACAGATAAGAAGTCTTACAGTTTTCTATAGGTCTTACAGTCAGAAAATAATGGAATAGAAAAAATATATGAGGAAGATGGTTGATGCTCTAGAGTGTAGAAGAGCTAAGGGATATGGAACAGGTGACACTAGCTAAAAGGTCTGGGATGATCTAGGTTCCAATTGGTTATTGGTCACTGAGTGTCCATGGAAATAGAGAAGGGGAAGAATGATGAATTCAGTTATAGTTTAGGATTCAGTGAGTGGATTGCCCAAGTTCAAAAGCTTTGTCAGTCGCAGAACTATGAAGTTGGACAGAAAACATGACCCTTAAGACTTGAATCTTCTCTTCAGTTGCTGCCTGACGGTAAAGTAATCTGTCACCTCCTTACCTGTTTCCTTGTCTTATCAATGACACTAAATCTAGTGCTACCTATTTCATACATTTTTTGAGGATTAAATTAAAAAATGGTGCTATTTAAATGTGAGGATTTTTTTCATATTACTAGAGAAAGGGAAAGACAGTGGTTAATAATAAAAGTTTCAGATAGTCACCCACAGTTTCATTGCTGGAAGATGGAACTCGTAAGGGAATGAATGAAATGGCTTAGGACTAATTCTACAGGATGTCTCTAAGTTGATGCTCTAAAATTCTCAAATGTTTAAAGAATTATTTTTCCCCAATTGATAAATGGTCAAAGGATATGAACAGACAATTTTCAGGGGAAGAAATTAAAGATATCTATAATCATATGAAAAAGTGCTCTAAATCACTACCGATTAGAGAGATGCAAATCAAAACAACTCTGAGGTACCACATCACACCTATAAGATTGGCAAATGTGTCAGAACAGGAAAATGATAAATGCTGGAGAGGATGTGGGAGAGTTGGAACACTAATTCATTGTTGGTGGAGCTGTGAGATCATCCAACCATTCTGAAGAATGGTTTGGAACTATGCCCAAAGGGCTACAAAAATGTGCATACCCTTTGACCCAGAAATATCACTACTAGGACTGTATCCCCAAGAGATTATAAAAATGGGAAAGGGACCCACATGTACAAAATATTTATAGCAGCACTCTTTGTGGTAGCCAAGAACTGGAAATCAAGGAGAT
>CM053774.1:26815514-26859141 GCA_028658325.1 Potorous gilbertii | reverse complement strand
CCTATTGTCCCCATTGAAGGTCATTTTGGTTATTACCAAATAAGACTCTATATGTAAAAATGCTATGTGAACTATAAATTATATAGATATAAATTATAAGGATGATGAGGATGAGGATGGAATAGGACCTTGAAAGTGTCTGAGGAATTTGAATTAATATTTAGGTGGTAGAGAGCATTTCCTTTCCCTTGGTCCAAAAGGGTTTGAGGCCAGTCTACATTTTCCATCAGTTTTGGGGCTCATGTAAAAGTCATGCTAAGTGAAATTGTCATAGTAAGTGTGCTTTCTAGGGACAGGGTTAGTATCTTTAATCACTGGGTGGGAGAACAGCCTCTGAGGTGGGTTCATCAGTAAGTGAAAGAAAAGAGAGGGAAATTTCCCTGTTGCTGCCCCTTTGGCCATGATGTATCTTCTTACTTTCAGCTTACTCAGATTGTACATGTCAGGGTACTGACATGTACAGCAGAGGGATGTATGATTTGGTCAGGTAAGATCCCAATGACCCTCAAAGATCTGTGGTAGCACCTTTGTTCTATATGGGGCTTCCACAGGTTTTTAGAGTCTATCTTCCAGCAAGAAGATCAGAGTCATAGCTTCAGCTATGCTACTACCTGGTTCTATGACCTTTGCTAGGTCATTGAACTTATTGGGTCCTCAGTTTCCTTTTTGGTAAAATAAGAATGCTAAATGAATTGATCTTCAAGGTTCTTCCCCATTCTGAAAGTCTACATAATATGATGAATCTTAAGAAAGACTTAAGAGTTAACATAGTGCCAGACTGATTGAAAGGGATGGGACCAGAAGGAGGAAGAGCAGCTAGGAATGCAGATGTGAGAGGATGCACCTTGGACAATAGTTGTGGTGGGGTTGGAAAGGAAGAGAGGAACATGAGAGATGTTTTGAAGAAAAAGAAAAGAACAGAGCAAATGGGATGAGAGGGATGCGTAAGATAAAGGGAAACCAACAATTCCAAGAAAGTGTTGAGCCTGGAAGAACAGAAGGATCATGGCTCCATAAATAAAGCAAAAGGGGAGAAGATTTACAAAGGAGCATTTGTACATAAGACTGCCTTTTGCCTTCAAGTTTTCAGATGAAGGATTCAACACATGCACGGAACAGGAGAAAATAACCAGCCAAGTAATTCCAACTCCTAAAAGGTGAGAGGTGCATTTTAAGGACCTACAACCCTACAGGTACTTCTTCAAAGCTATTGGTGTATGTATGTGTGTGGGGGTGTGTGTGACTATGTATACGAAAACTGTCCTTGGCCTGCTTAGAGTTTACATTCTAATTTTATCTATTTTATTTTTTTCAATTACATCTAAAAACAATTCTTAATATTCATGTTACTTTTTAATTTTGAGTTCTAAATTCTCTCCCTTCCCTCCCTCCCTTTCCCCCTCACTGAGAAAGCAAGCAATTTGGTATAGGTTATACATGTGCAGTCATGCAAAACATATTTCCATATTAGTCATGTTGTGAAAGAAAACACACAGACAAAAAAAAACAAACCAGAAAAATAAAGGAAAAAACGGTATTCTTCAACCTGCATTCAGACTTGATCCGTTCTTTCTCTGGAGGTGAATAAAAGCTTACATTCTAACAGAAGATATGTGAATATCTTTGTCACACACACACATAGATCTTTCATTGCAATGTAAGCTCGAAGCAGGCCAGGGTAGCTAGCTATCTAGCTAGGTGGAACCATGTGGATTAAGCACTGAATCTGAAATCCTAAAGACCTGAGTTCAAATCTGACCTCAGACACTCACTACATGTGTGACCCAGGTAGTTGCTGCCTGCCTCAGCTACTTCATCTATAAAATGGGGACAATGACAGCATCTCCCTGCCAGGATTATTGTGAAATTGGAATATGTTTGTAATGTGCTTTATAAACCTTAAAGCATCCTATAAATGGCTAGCTGTTATTATATCTCTCTTTGCCCATATCCCTAGCTCTTAGCCCAGTTCCCGGCACACAGCATGTGCTTAATAAATTCTTGTTGATGACTGATTGATTGATGACAAGGGAGAAGGGTATTTGAAGGAGACAAAGATAAGGAATTAATGAAGGAGAGGGGGAGTAAGGGCTGACAAACTCTTATTTTTCTCTATCCCCCAGCCATCAAGCAACCAGCAGCTCCTTAACCCAAGTGTCTCAGCAAGGACAAACCACATTCCTTTTCAACAAACCTCTGCTAGCAAAGCAGCTGTTATTTCAAAGCAGAAAAATAAAACAGTGTGATTTCAAGGGAGAATTAAGTGGAGATTTTTTTTATTCATAAAACCTGATCAGGAGAGGAAATATGTAAGAGAAAATAGCATATGACTTCCTCAGCCCCACCTCCATCAATGACCATAAGAAATAATGTTTACTGTGCCTCAGTGTCCACATCTGAGCAGTGGGGTTAATAACTCTCCAATATCATACATGCTTCAAGAGGCAATGAGACAGTAAATTTGAGCACATCCTCCCCAAGGAAAACTGATAGCTAAGAGTGGAGGTGTTTGGGTGATTCCTTTACAGAACAGATCGTGTAGATGCCCCTTGCTGAAGCCACAGTCATTTGTCTGAGTACATTTCTCACCAAGAGGGATGCTGGTGCCTGACTACATCCAGTTCAGGTTGAACTATGTATTGTAGTTGTAGCACTTCAAATAATGGAAACTGTGAAGGAGAGAAATCAGAATGCTGAGGAAAGATTATAACCTGGGATTTATAATTATGTTTTCCGGTCACCTCGAGTATGATGATATTTCAAACCTTTAAGTGATATCACATGTTGCATCAATTTCTGCTGAAATTCTCCTCTAACCAATTTTATCCCCCATAAGTTTATGGATTTTTACCAGAAGGCTGTGTCAAATGTGAACACTTAATTCAGAGCCAAAAGGGTGTGCGTGTGTGTGTTTAAAAAAAATGTTTCTGAACCATATTAAATTTTCATTCATATAGATGCACACTGATATGTATTAAATAAAACCTCTATACAAGTAACACATCCAGAAATGCAGCAGGAGACTTCCAAAAGGCCGAATTTATTGCAAATTAATCAAATAGGTAAGATAGATCGTAATGGCTACCCCAGCCAATGTAAACTCAGGGAAGAAAATAACACCAGCAGTAAGTCAAGAGCCAAATGTTTCTGTTTTGATTTATTCAGCATTTCAAAGATGTTTCTTCTATGGGGAACAATATACAAGGCATTGGAAATTCAGAAGGCACATCTTTTGTGTACCATAAAAATGTGCTGCTAACCTACAATACCCTCATAGAAATACAATTCAATAAGAAACTCAGTTGGGAAGATGCCTCAGTAGAACAACATGAAAAAAATGGTCAATACAAGAATGATTTAGTTTATTTTTACAAGGGATTTTGAAGCTGCAAATAGCAATGCCTTTGAAACGTATAAAATCCAGATAAACACAGATTCACATTTTTAATTCTTGACTATCTCTAATGTAGCTTTTTTCCTCTTTTTTTTTTTTTAAAAAAAAAGCAGATCTCTCTGAATCATCATTTCTATCAAGGCTATCACTTGAGAAGTGTTACAGCACTCAGCCCTCAGGGCAAAGATAAGTCTTTGCCATTGTCACATAGGGCAACACATATTCAGCCATATTATGCTGAATGGGGATATAGTACTTTGTGGAAACAGTACTGATTCCTGTAGAATATCCTGAGATACTTATCAGGCTGTTAAAGGAGACATCAGTCTTTTGTCTGGTCTGCCCTGGATACATTCTCAAGGAAGTATCTTCAAATTCTTTGTCTTCTGAAGAACCCTCAGACCTCTTAGGTCTAACATAGGTTAAGTGCTCCCACTGATCTCTCAAGAATTCAAAAGCACCTTAAAAGCCACAAATCTGACTTACCAGAAACAAATAAAATGCAAATATTAATTTCTAAGATCTCATCAGTCTAAAGATTTAGCAGCCAGAGCAGCAAAAGACAGAAGCTTTGTGCAGTACCAGCCTTTCACGGAAGGAAAACAAAAAACTAGAAATGTATCCTCAAAATTGATCAAAGGCCACCTCTAAAAGAAGGTAAAATGTATAAAGGTAAATTACTACATTACCATCCAATTATCATTGCTTTTTTCCCCAAGGGTAAATGACTATCTAACAGCATTTAGCATTTGCTTATTGATTAATGCATATATACAGTACACAGAAGCCATCCAATCCAGAGAGCGAACACCCTGCCCCACCCCCACTCCTCTTCTTCTCCACTCGATATCTGCATTTATATTGGGCATTTGGTTACACTTTGCAGATGGTGTACAATTCTCCTTGCTCATTCTTTTTGGCAATAAGTGAGACAGTAAATTATTAGGAATTATTACTCAACGTGAAGGAAATAGCAAGAATGCCATGTGTGCCTGTGACTGTGTATATGTATGTTTTTCCCACCAGGAAAAAAAAAGGACTGAGTTTAACTGTGGTCATAGTTGAAAGTTGATTCAATTCATGAACTCTAAAATGCACTTATCTCTTCTTCATCTTTCCTTCCTGTTATGCTCTCTACCACATCATTTTACAGAACTTTGCACAAATCTCCTAAGGATAAACATTTCCAGTCCCACTCCTAAACTTTGACTTCCCCAACCATGCCTCCTACTGCCCCCAGAAATTATAGTAAATGTGGATTTATTTCATCACAGTTTTAAAAAATATAACAAATACTTCTGGGCTAATTAACAACAAAATACAGACAGTAAAGAGGAATGTACAACATCTGAGATTAATAGACCACATTACATACTAAAGTGCTTTTCTGGCATAAACAATACAAGTGGGTCACTTTATTCACCTATTCAGTGTAGTCCCCTCTGAAAGACAAGAAAAATTTAACACACAGCAAAACTAGTACTTTAAGATGAAAAGAGGGACCTTGAAAACTAGAAAGTCTATCTTCTGGCAGCACTGGCTTAATTTTCCTCCTTCCATAGCTTTTGGGATGGTATGGAAACTCAGCCAGAGATAGCACACGTGAGCAGAGGGATGCTGAACACTGCACCTCTCTCTCTGCATCCAAAGGGCAGCATTTCATTTCAGCCAGATGTTGGAAAATTAAATGGTCGAAGTGGACAGAAGTGGGGCAAGATGTTGCTGGCCTGGTCCCAGATCTAACCGGGGCCTCAGTCACATCTCTGGCTCTAAGGCAGTACCAATGATCTGGGTGAGAAAAGGTGTAGTAGAAGAAAAGGATTTCAAGCCAGAAGGAGCCTGAGAGATCATCTAGTGCAATTTTTAATGTAGACAAGCTCTGAATATGAAGCAAGACACATTCCCATCAGGCTGGTGTATTTCTAGCCCTGCTATAAAGAAATGCCCCTTCTCTAATTTCAAGAGGTTGACTGTGAACACTTGGGGAGCTAGTTTGGACAATAAAGGACTAGGTAAAAAGAAGAAACCGAAACTACTGGGATTAAACTCTAAGGGTAGATTCTAACCATAGTTGAACAAGTGTTGTCAAAACCAAGGGAAATTCCTTTAGAAATGCAAATGTGTACTGTATCCCTAAGAGGAAGAAATTGTAAAGGCATGTTGATATTCAGGCTCAGGCAGACACTGAGTCAAAGATAGGTAGAGAACAGATGTTGGACAAGGAAAGTGAGATCAGGCCAAAAGAGAGTATGAATAGAAAAGTCTAGAGCCAGTATGGGATAAAGGAGGCAACATGGTAGCCTGGGAAGTGCAGTCACTGGTTCTGAAGGCAGAAGACTTGGGTTCCCATCTTACTATGTGACCTCTAGGAAGATTATTTAACCCTCCTGGAGGTCTGTGCCTTTACTTGTAAAATGAAGAGGTTGAACTGGAGGACTTCTGAGGTTGCTGCTGCATCTACGTCTATGGTTTTAACCAATATATTCTTTGGTATCACATCAAGTACCTCTTAGTTTATCCACTTCCTTATCTCAGATCGTCTATATTTTCTTTTTATTTCAGCCACATGGGGAGGGAGATCTCATCATTGCTGATGAATAGTTTACCTCCATGGTCTGTTACTCCAAAATTCCATTTTCTACTTGAAGTTTTTCTTGATCCCTCCAGCTTCTAGGTCCATTCTCCCCACAATTTTCTTGTATTTATTTTGAATATATTTGGCATACAATATGTAATACATTAATATATTATAATTTTTATAATAATATAATTAATGTATGTTTTGTCTCCCTTGAAAGAATGGAAGTTCCTTCAGGAATGGTGAGTTTATCCTTTGTTTTTAATATTCTCATGGTTTAGCACAAAGTTTGCACTCATTAGGTACTTAACAAACATTTGTTGGTTGGTTGTGTGAGTATTCTCAACTCCCACCTCCCAGTACTGCTATCTCTTCCTCTTCTTCCCTCATCATATATTTCTTCACCTTCACCAAACCTCTAGTCACACTGCTGTTCTTTCTTAGTTTCTTTCCTTTTTTGTATCCACTCAACTATAAATCATCATCTACCTTTAAATTCTTTGCCCCCTTCTCCTACCTTCACTCTCTCACTTGCAAAACCCAAAGCTACCACTGTCATTTTGAATATCCCAGAGAAAATAACAATGCCAAGCTAACTGGGTCCAATTTACACTTCAGGTGTCATCCCTGGTCCTGCATTTTCAATCTCTCCTTTACTGGTTCCTTCTCTGCTGATTTTAAACCTGCACACATCTCTGTTTTCCTTAGAAGGAAAAAACCAAAAACAAAAAACATTTTTTTTGATCCTTCCACTACCATAGATCACAGCATATCAGAGTTGAAAAAGAACTTCATGTGTGATAATCCACACCTGAAAAAAGACCTCAACAACCTACCAAGAAATGGCCTTCCAGTTTCTTTGAAGACTTTCAGTAAGGAAGGGATACTCAGCCCTTTTTAAGGTTGACCATTCTATTTCTGGGTAGCTTGAATGGTTAATACATGTTTTTCTGCCATTTAACCAAAATTTATCTCTTTTCTCTTTCAACCAACTGCTCCTAAGCTCTGACCTGTTGAATTCATGTAGTCCATTTTCCTCATGATAGCCCTTAAAATACTTAGAGGGAGCTGTCATGTCAGAGTTCCTTTCCTTCTCCTTCCCTTCAATTTCTAACAATGTCTTTCTCTTACCCAGTTTCTTTAAATGAATTTCATATGGTATGAACTCAAAGTCTTTCTGTATACTGGCTCTTCTCCTCTGCATGTCCAGTCTTCAGCTTATCAGAATGACTTTCTTAAAATATGGCAACCAGAATTAAATACATTACTCTTGACGTGACCAGGCCAGAACAGAGTAAATTGGGAATGTTGCTTCCTTATCCTTGGAAGTAATTCCTCTCTTAGCTAAGATCTCATTCACTTTCTTGGCTACCATCTCATATGATTGAGGCAGGCAGTCAAAAAAAACTCCTTCCATCTTTCTCAGATGCCACCTAGCTTCCTTCTCTCCTACTGGTGAAGTTGATGATTTGAACCCAAGTGTAAAACCTTACATTTACTCTGATTAAATTTCATTTAGTTTGATTAAGTCCATGTCCTAGACTGTTGAGACCTTTTTATGAATTCTAAATATGTCATCCAGAGCATTAGTTATCCTTCCAACCTTCAGATTATCTAAACAATTTGATACGTGTGCAATCTATGTCTCTAGACAAGGTAATGAGAGAAGTGTGAAATATCATAGGGCTGCCCAAAGATCCTTAGGGCTCACCCGAGAAGTTCTTCCAAGTTGACAACAAATCATTTCTTTCGGTCACCAACAATTGGTCAGATTCACCTTAGCAGCAGTCCTATGAAGTCGTTTGTCATCTAAATATATCTTATATCTTTTCCCCATTCATAGCTGGGCTTCTAGAAAAAAAAACTATTTAAATCATTTCCCAGTGGAATAACTGTAAAGTATAAATGACAACATGAAAACATGCTACACATCAGTGATAGTAAGAGAAACCAACCTGAAGTTGTACCTAATACCATGCAAAGTGATACAGAGAGCAAAAAAT
Source organism: Potorous gilbertii (assembly GCA_028658325.1). Classification (NCBI taxonomy): domain Eukaryota; kingdom Metazoa; phylum Chordata; class Mammalia; order Diprotodontia; family Potoroidae; genus Potorous; species Potorous gilbertii. Next base: position 26,851,166 of record CM053774.1, on the reverse strand, counting down.
GGCAAGTCCATGTTGGAGGGACTATGGAAAGACTGATACTGATGCTCTGTTGGTGCAGCTGTAATTTAGTTCCAGAAATTATGGATTTGGTTTGGAATTTTGTAAGAAAAATATCTAAACGAACCATTTCCTTTGATCCAATAATATCTCAATGGGGCATATATCCCAAAGTGGTAAAAGAGAGAGACAAAGGGCCAATATAGAATGAAATATTCATAGCAATACTCTTAATGGCAACAAAACAATGGAAGCAAAGAAGTTATCCATCAACTTGAAAATGGTTAAAGAAAATATGGTATATGAATATAATGGAATAAGGCATATAAGGGAATGTCACTGTACACTGAGAAAGAGCAACAATGATAGCTGACATTCATATGGCACTTACCACGCATCAACCACTGTACTAAGCACTTTACAAGTATTATCTCATTTGATCCTACTTACCTACTAACCTTGGGAGGTAGGTGCTAATACTGTCCCCATTTTACAGATGAAGAAACTGAAGCAAATGGGTTAAGTGACTTGCCCAAGGTCACACAGTTAGCAAGTGTCTGTGGCCACATTTGAACTCATGTCTTTCTAATTCTGATTCCAAACCCAGTGTTCTTCCTTCCTTCCCCCTTCTCTCCCTTCTTCCCTTCCTTCTTCCTTCCTTCCTTCCTTCTATGTATGCCTTCTTCTGTTTTATCTCTCTGCTCATTTCTTTTTTGTTATCTCTCTTTTCATTATTATTTTAACCATATCTACTATTTTACTACAGTGTTCTAAACATAGTGCATGCTCAACAAATATTGCCACTGATTCACTGACACCAGACCTGGGTACATAACAAAGACATATGGATGAGCCCTGAGCCCAAATCAGGCCATGACCTTCATTTCAATAGGTTGGATAGGAAGAAGACCTTTGGGAATGTTTGCAGAGGTTGAATTTAGTCCATTAGTCAGAGGTTACTGACCCCTGCTTTAGGCCAAGAAGTGAAGAACCTATCAGAAATCCAATTAAGATAAGCAGAATATAATTACATGATTCAGAAGTTGGCCAAGATTATTAGCACTTGATGTGTTTACACTTATAGGAATATTACCAATGAGTTTTTCATTCAATTCGGATTCATTAATCACCTATTATATTCCAAGTACTATTTTAAGGCATGAGGGATATAAAGACAAAAAAATGAAACATACTTGTTCTCAAGAAGCTTACCTTCTTTTGGGGGAGAACCATATTTATAAGGACAAGTAAATACAAAATTTGAGGATTATAGTGGAAAGAACACTTAATAACTGAAAGTTGTTGGTAATTAACATCTTATCACCAAAGTGGCGGCATTCATCCAACATTAGCAAAGTCATCATTGTTTAGTATTTCTTTGTGGATGGGATGAGTAAACTGAGTAAGATGGTGTTTGACATCTAATGGTATAAAATGGAGAGATGTGGGAAGGTGGGAGAAACAAAGAGTATTTATTAATTGATATGGATATAGAAACTAGGTTGGGAGATTATTGGGTAAGGTGGTTTGCCATATGGCCACTCCACCAATACATTGGTATTCCTTGATCATAAAGCCTAGATATAGACAGGGCATGATGGGATAGACCTAGGAAGGATGACATGATTCTTCCATAATTTTCCCTAGGTCTTCATGGAGGAGAGATGAATAGCAAGACTTTTTCTAAATTGTGTATGACAAGGATGTTTTTCTTATAGGGGCAGGAGGAGAGGGAAGATGCATAAGGATATAGTTAAAGGAAGATTATGCAGCTAGCAAATGTCAACTCTTGATAGTTGGATCATTTTCAGATGGTTCTAGGACAATGTTAAATATCAAAGGGGAAAAGATCTCAGTGACTTAAATCTATAGAACCTACATGGTGAAGGCATTGCTAACTCCTACTGACATCTAAACATATTTTGAGGAGGCAGCATGGTACACTGGAAAACAAGCTGAATTTGTAGTTGGAGGAACCATGTTCAAACCTTAACTCTGCCATTTACTACCTGAGTAAGTGGGGTAAGTCAGTTACCCTGTCTAGGTCTTATTACCTTCCTCTTTACAAAAATGAAGGCATTAGATTAGATGACCTTTAGAATCCCTTTAATTTTTAAATTTAAGATCCTATGACTCTATACTGCAGGTCAGAAAACAAGGCTTCTTTCTCTTCTTAGATTCTGAAGGGCACTAGGGAGACAGGAAGGTGAGTCATGACTTCTCTAAGCTTAAATTTCATAATCTGTAAAATGATGAGATTGAAATAGATGGCCCTTGAGATCCTATCTAGTGATAGATCTATGAGCTGAGGTTCTTCCCAGGGTTAGATCTATGATCTCTACAACCTTTTTGAACGTAAAGGCAAGGCAAATAACTCAAGATGACTAACGCATCAGGGTCTACCAGTGGTGTTGAACTCAAATAGAAATGTGGGCCACTAAACCAATATAAGTATACTTGAGGTCTAAATACTGTGAATTAGAAAATCACATATACACATTATTTAGGTTGTGTGGTATTTTTATTTTGTTAAATATTCCTTTATTACATAAAAGTCTTGCCTTTGGCCCATGTTTGATTCCTCTGGTCTACACCAATCTCTGATTTTGTAAAGAACCCAAAACATCAAAGTGTTTCTAGGTGAATCCTGGGGAAATACACTAACAAGGAAGGAAAGAGAGCTCTATTCTAGTCTCATCCTGGCCAATCAGTTAATTAATCAACATTTATCAAGTAACTGGCACAAGAGACAGAGAGGGAAAAGATAATCTCCGCCCTCCAGAATTTTACAATCTAATGGTGGAGACAACAGGTAAACAAACTATGTACAGAATAAGTAGGAAATAATGAACAGAGGGAAGGTGTCTGAATTAAGAGAGTTAAATTAAAGAATTAAGAAAAGCTTCCTTTAGAAGTTGAGATTTTAGTTGAGACTTAAAGAAAGACAGGGAAATTGGCTGTTAGAGTGGAGCAGGAACAACATGCCAGAGATGGGGGAAAGAGAGAGAAAATATTCAAAGCTGAGGGACAGAGTGTCTTATTCATGGAACAACCAGGCCACTAACAAACATGTATGTTCTCGGTCAAGGATAATATTACATGACTCTCTAAGTCACTTAATCTCCAGGTTAGGATGAAGTCTCTAAGAAATGGAAGATATCATAGAACTGTTTTGAAATTTTAGGATCTAACCAGAGGGAAAGAATCAAGTTTATTTAATTCCCTTTGACTAACAATAAACTCAGATCTTATACATATTTGTTAATGAAAAGTATTTGCTATCTGCTATGTGTTGGACATGACACCAATCTGGGGGAATTTTAAAGAACTGTGAAATAGATGTAGTTCATATTCCAAATCTCAAATGGTTTATAATCTAGTTTCTTGGGGTTTTTGAAGGTTTTTGTCGCTGAGTGTTTTTTTGAGGGGGATCTAGATTTGTGATTTAATTGGTGTAGAGAACTCCTGGGGACTGGCAACTGTTCTATAAAATATAGTTGGAGAGTAGTTTGGGCTGCTGAAAGATTAAGTGAATAAGTCAAGACCACATCCAGGATGTATCAGAGATGGGACCTGAACCCAGGACATCCTGAACTTCAGAACCTAAAGTTCTCCATCTACTATCACGGTATAAAAACAAAAACAAGGGAAACAAATAAGAAATGAAGAAAAATTACCAGGTAATACAATAAAAATGAAAGCATAATCCTTCCTATTTATAGAGTACAGAGAAAAAGAGGGATGGGGTTAAAGTAGGATTAATCTGGGAAAATTTCCTGGAGGAACTGAGCGCTATGCCACATTCTGATGGAGATGTCCATGGATCAGCACAGCGAGGGAGGGAGGCCGTTGTTGATGGGGATACTGGCAGAAACAAAACCATGTAGAAGGAAATGGAACCCTATATATGGGTCAAAGCAAACAGATCTACTTCATTCAAGCAGTGATGTTTATCAGGGAGGGAGAGAAGAGGTTGGAATATCTATTTTGTACGTATTGGATATAATGAAACTGCTATTTGAGGATGACTATTTGGGCAGCTCTATGTTGAACTGGAGGAGAGGGACAAGACAGGACTCAGAGATAGGAGGTTATGAATTACCTAATCTAGGGATAACTTTACAGGATTTTATGCTGTAGAGGAGGCCACAGCAATGGAAAATGGGAAGAAAGTCAATCAAGGGAGAGACTATTTGTGGAGGGGCAGTCACCTAGACTTTGCAACCAACTCTGTGTATGGAATGAGAAAGAGAGGAATAGGATCCTTTTACAATAATGCGAAAGCTGGGGAAGAGTTTGGCAAAGAAAATCGAGGTAACATTTCAGCATCTTAAGTTTCAGATGTTATCCAAATGGAGATGATTTTTAGACATGGAAATAAGAGGACATCAGGAGGGTAAGAAGTCAGAGCTGGCACAGTAGAATGGGGAGTCATTCGCATATAGGTCAGAGTTGAAACCATGCCAGCAGCCAAGCTTCCTGATTAATGGGGTGGAGAGAGGGAAGCAGCAGCCCAGGCTTGAATCCTGGAGGATGCTCACGTACAGGGATGGAAATGAGGAAAGAGAAGAAATGATCTAGGGAAGGCAAGGGAGATAATGGAGGCCTAGGAGAGCCCTGTGTCACAGAAGCCAGTCCAAGAGAGAATTTTCAGAAGGAAGAGGTGGTCAAATTTCAAAATTAGATGATAAATCAGTTCAAAGAATGAGAAGAAAGCATTTGACCAGAAGGAAGTAATTCGTGGGTACAGATTCACATAATACTTATTTGTGATTTCATTAGCTGTCTTAAATCTCCCCCAAACTTCAAGCTTGTGATAGGCAATTAATTAGTAGTTTTAAATACATTTAAAAAGCTGAAGATTTATCAACTTGGACTTTATGGGTCCCATCATATCCTTGTAAATGATCAAGACACTTTCCTCCTGTGAAATAACACCATTTTTATCTTTTTCATGGACGCTAGTTTTTTGTCTAAGGATATTATACCCAAATAACTCCTGAAATTTTGGGCAACTTTTGGAATGTGAAGACAATATGTTTTCCTTTTGGTGTATAAAGTTTTCTTTTTTAATGTTTTATATATATATATATGTATATATACATATGTGTATATATATACACATTATATATACCATTATATATACATATGTGTGTGTGTGTGTGTGTGTGTATATATATATATATATATATATATATATATATATTTTTTTTTTTTTTTTACTGTTACACACATAATAAAATGTGTAAGAAGGTTAGCCCTAGAGTCAGGAAGCTTCAGGTCCTGCCCTTGACATCTACATTAGGGGAAAGTCACCATCTTTCAGTGCCCCAAAGGAACTCTCTAAGACTACATTGCAAAGAAATTTCTAATCTGCACTAGTGAAGGATGTTTCCATACCATGAGTTTGCTACACCAATAAAATCAGAGGTCCAAGCTCTTTACCCCCAAAATACAAAAAGATATTCTCTATCTCCCTTTGGAGCTATTGCACTCATATGGTAACAACAGTGGTTTGTGTATGTATCAGATTCCAAAACTTCTCCCTGATGCCTATTTCTCTCAGCCACCATGATTAAAAAAGGTCATTTTCATAAAGTGCTTTGCAGTTGCCAACAGTTCATCCAATATACTTATGGGGAAGGAATCATGACATGGGACTGGACAAGGAAACCTCAGGGATAGACAGAATACAAATGCCCAAAGAGCACTAACCATGGTCCAGAATTTTTTTCTAAAGTTAAAAAAAAGTAAAAAAGAACATAAATTCCTTTAATTGCAAGGCAAACATCATTTATGACTTAGATAACCTCACTTGACTTCAAACCTGGAAATCTTATGGGAACACCCATTAACAATTTAAGTGGGATACGAGGCTGGATTTATAGGCAAAGAGGTGAAGAACAAGAAACCTTGTCTAAAGTGTGGCTCCGTTGACAAGACATGATTCCTCATACCATTGGCTAGTTCTGCACACCTTCAGGCTGACCTGAAACCCCTTGATAATTCAATTCTGAACATCTCCTGACTAGAAGCATATAATAATGCAGACATGGACAAAATTGTGCAGTGATTGTGTGAGCAAACTAATGTCCAACAGGGATTATGCTGAGACCACCAAACTCATTTCACTTGTGACCTAATCATATTTGAAACTGGCCCCCTGTGGTTATGAATTTATTAGGATGAACTATTCTTAAACAATTTCTCCAGAGCCTTGGATATGTGCCTTTCATCAAGTCTGGGCATGCTTGTCTTCTTCGTCAACTGGTTTTCCCCATCCCCCTTTTCTTCTTTTCCATAGAACAAACATATTGGGGGAAATCATGTTGGGTCCCATAAAAATACGGAATAGGTACATACACGATAGGCTGCTCTGGGACAAATGACAGCAGCTACAATGGAAAAATACCACGGGACCATTACAACTAAATTGGCACCTTCCTTTACTGTCTTCTAAACAGGATCTATCCTAAAAGACTGATATAAACTACTTATTTTGCAACTTAAGGGTGGAACAAATGTGGATAGTACCTAATAGAAATAATAGTTTATTTTTAGTAGCATTTTAAAATTTGCAAAGTGTTTGTCACATATTATCTCATGTTTTATATATACACACACACATATATATTTATATATAAATATTATTTCGCATATTATCATATATTACAAAGTGTTTTTATATGTTATCACAACACCCTACCAGGAAGCTGCACCCCATTTTATAGGGTGTAAAAGGGGGTTAAGTGACCTAGACAGAATTACCCAGCTAATGAACATGTCTAAGATAGTATTTGAACACAGAGCCTCCTGACTCTAGGACAAGTGCTATATACACAGCATTGCCTTATTTACTATAGTCAGTGCAATAGGCAATTAACAATTTGAATGGCTAATTAATTAATGATACGATGAAATGAGGGCAAGCATGCCTGATTCTTTGAGTACTCTCGAAGAAAGACCACAATGGCAATGGGAAGTAAGGTGTTAATCGCACTTTAATAAGACATAGAGGGTACAGGGGCCTGACGGAAAGTACAGAGATAAGCAGTGAGAGGGGTCAACTTAATTTGATGCTCAGAACTTTATGAGGGAGACAGGTATCCCTTTTACAGATAAGGAAACTGAGCCTCAGACAAGCAGAACCCAAACCCTGCTTATGTGTTCTTTCCTCTATGGCATTCTCCCTCCAGGAGAAGCAATATTTGGGACAAATTAACACTAAATGGAATTTACTGCTAGCCACAAGGAATTCTCATGATCAAGTATTTCTTGTGTTGGCTGTGCAGCAGAAACAAATGAGGAGTGGTAGGGACAATGGAGAGATGGATACAAAGCCAGCTTTGAGCCAGAAAGGCTTGGGTTGAGAATGAGTAAAGAATAGGAGAAAAGTGCTAAAACTGGAACCAAATGAGCTAAGTTTGAGTCTCAGCTCCATCACTTAGTGGATGATTTTGAACAAGTAACAGAGACTCTCTGTATTGTTTCCTCATCTATAAAATGGGGGCATTGGACTAGATGACCTCTGATGCGGAGATGGTAATATTAAAGGCTTTCTGACAACTTTAAAGGTTGTAAACATGTTAATGAACTAACACATAAGAGTTAATCTGTTCCCTGACAAAGCATTATAAAATCTCGTGCTCTCAAACCTTAGCATTCTTTCATCTCTGCCTGGGTCCATGTTGCTGAGTGCTCCCAACTCTAATCCATGGTTATATGAGTTATTCCTTGCACCTTTCCTCCTCCCCATCTTTTTTCCTCATACTGCTTGCCTTCCTCAACCACCACATGCGTGTCCCCTAATATCTATTTTTGTCATTCAGTCATTTTGATAGTTATCCAACTCCTCAGACCCTGTTTGGCTATTTCTTGACAAAGATACTGGAGTGGTCTGCCATTTTCTTCTCCAGTTCATTTTACAGATGAGGAAACTGAGGCAAAACAGAGTTAGGTGACTTGCCTAAGGTCACAAAGCTAGTGTCTACCTCTGCATTTAATAAACACTTACACTTTCTGACTCTATCTCAAATTATCTCTCTGTTTTCCCTATATTTAAGATTCTGTCTCTAAAAGAGGTTAATAATTTTCCTCTACTTGATAATGTTGTTGTAAAGAAAACACCATGTAAACTGAAGAGTATTAAATACATAAGAGCTGTTCTTATGAACTTAAAGCCTGTCCTCAGAAGAGATATTTGGGCTAAGCTTCCTAATATTTATGTGATTAATGGGTACCATGGGAGATCTAGCTTCTAATATTGGAGAACCACCCATAACTCCTTGGGGAAGTCCAAGTTTTCATATCTCTAAAATAAAAGGGGAATGAGTTAAATAATTTAGAATCATACATCATCAAATCAGACCTATAAGGGATTAGAACTCTCTCTCTTTTTTATAGATAATTATGGAAGTCAATTCATGTAAACAATTTAGTCTAAGGTCATTTAGGTAGGAAAAGACAGAGCCAGGGCAAAAGATCATGGCTATAGAACTAGAAGGGTCCTCAAAAGCCATAAGGTGCAACCCTCCTATTTTACAGATAAGATAATTGAGGTCCAGGAAAGCTCATGATCATGTTGGAAGTAGGATGTGTGTATGTGTGTGTGTGTGTGTGTGTGTGTGTGTGTGTGTGTATGCACATGCACACATATGCTAAGTTCCCTCTCTTTAGATTTAGAAGGAAATATTGTGAAGAAAAAAACTCTAATGTACAGCATTTCTCTGAGAACTATTAGAAAATATAGGTATGCTCATTTACAGAAAAAATAATTAAACTCTGACTTTGTCACAGAAGAATCCCAAAGTTCTAAAACAAGCAAACAAATGAAAACTCCCCCCTGCAAACTGGAGCTGCTGCTAGAGTTATAACTCAGATTTCTTGATCCTGATGCTGCTAAGGGACTCCACTAAATTGTTTTCTGCTAATGCCACAGAGGCTGAAGCATTTGTTACAACACTTGAGTCATTTATAAGACATTTTGAGCTAACAAATCGGAAGGTCACAGCCTAACTTAAAATACATGACTAATGTTAGTGCCACGTTATTTTACACCAAACAGGGCAGTTAATTAAGACCTATGGAGATAGCAATATGTCTGATATATTTCTGTTCTCGTATGCCTCTGAGAGAGGTAGTAGAACACAGTGGGCAGAGTCAAGAAGACCTGTGTTCGTCATTCCTTTGATATATACTGGTTTGTGGACGATATGCAAGCGCCACTGAGGCAGACAGCTAGGAGGCTCAGCAGATAGCATACTGGGCCTGGAGTTGGGAAGTCCTGTGTTCAAATTCATCTTCAGACACTTATTAGCTGTATGACCCTGGGCAAGTCACTTAACCCTGTATGCCTCAGTTTCCTCATCTGTAAAATGAACTGGAAAAGGAAATGGCAACGCATTCCATTGTCTTTGCCAAGAAAACCCCAAACGAGGTCATGGATAGTCTCACACAAGTGAAACAACTCAATAACAACAACGAAGTCACCCAGGCAATTCTTGAAGATCTAGAGTTGCAGAGGTTTCACAGATCACTGTTGAGAGAGTTGGACGAGACTGAATAACTGCAAGTTATTTAATTTCTTGGTTCTCTTTTTGTTGTTGAGTCATTTCATTCCTATCTGACTCTCTATGACCCCATTTGGGATTTTCTTGGCAAAGATACTACAGTGGTTCGATATTCCCTTCTCCAGCTCATTTTACAGATGAGGAAATTGAGGAAATCAAAGTTTAATGACTTTCCCGGGGTCACACATCTAATAAGAGATGGAGGATGGATTTGAACTTAGGTCTTTCTGACTTGAGACCTGGAGCTCTACCCATTGTGACACCTAATTGCCATCTTAGTTCCCTAAAAACTGAATTGCTAACCTGAATTTGTAGAAGGAGTTTCCTATATCCATGAAATCAGGTCTAATCCTTGGAGGGGGAGCAGTGGCTAGAATGTTGTCCTTGGAGCCAGGCAGACTTGAGTTCAAATCTCTCCTTAGGTAATTTACTAACTGTGGAACCCTAGGAAACTCAATTTCTGTTTGCCTTAGTTTTTTTCCTCTGGAAAATGGGGATAATAGATAGCACACACCTCACAGGTTTGTTTTGAGATATAATATATAAAGTGCTTGACAAACCTTAACATGCAATATATAGATGCTAGTTCTTACCCTCATGTCATAGAATGCTCTGAGGTCATTGGACAGAACACATACATGCCATTTGTGGGAGATTTGAAGAGTAGGAAAGCCCTCATAACAAAGCAGGGAGGGGAAAGAAGGTTTTGGGGTTTTGCTTTATTTTTTCTTTTGTTTTTAACAGAATAGGAAATTTTGAAGAAGCGCCACAGCATGGTCGGTAGTGAGTTGGTATTGAATCCAAGAAGACTTACTTGTCTTTCACACATATTGGCTATGGACAAGTCACTTAACTTTAGAACTCCTGATAACTCTAAGATGATATGTGGCAAAGCAAGTGCCAACCACTTCGATTGGTAGAGAGAATTCCCCTATCCAAGTATCCCTCATGCCAAGGAGATGACATCTATTTACTATCCCTAGAAATGAAACACGCTTAAATACTGTCAAAATTAATACACATTTTTCCGCGTATGAAGTATTGTATTCAAGATGTCACAGGGAAATATAGCACTGATATTGACATTTTCTTAGGGAATCTTGTTTACAGTGGGTTCCCAAGAAACCCGTTTGGGAAATTGTGGATTCAAGGCGCACTTAGGCAGTTGATTGTAGTAAAGATAATAAGACTATGTTCAAATCCCTCCCTGCCCCTCTCAGTAATTACTAGCCATGTGACTATAAAAATGTAGCAATGTCTCTGAGCCTCAATTTTCATAGATGTAAAATGGAGATATTGTACATACCCCACAGAGTTGTTAGAAAGATGTAATAAAGTAATAATAAACATTTTTAAACTAAATACTATCTAAATATTATCTGCTGCTGCTACCTACCTACCTTACTCCTATTACTACTTCTACTTCTACTACTACTACTACTACTACTTCTACTAATACTACTACTACTACTAGTATACCTATGTACATATCTTGACCCATAGAATATCAAAACATCTTCATTCTATCTATTGTTAACTAAGCATTTTTCCAGGAGAAGTTTTCTTTTTCTTCAGAATTTCTTTCTTTTTTCATCTGTAATTTCCCAGACGTTGGAAACTTCCTTTGTGGATATTCTCTCCATCTATGCTGATCCAGTGATACCTCTGAGACTTACTATCCTAAAGAGATTCCCCTAGCCCTGGGAAGTAGTGACTTTCTCATGGACACACATTTAGTATATGTCAGAGGTGAAATTTTAAACTTAGATCTTTCCAATTTCAAAACTGGACTTGAATCCACTATGCCATACTGCCTATTACTATACATAATATTTTAGATGCTCATCTAATTTTATAAATAAAAATTCAAAGGGGAAAATATCCCTTGCATTGAAATTTTCTCATGGAAGCCCTCTTCATATAATTCAGGGGGTTCACAGAACACTATTTGGGAAACACTGACCTCAGGGCATTCTGAAGTCTTGCTTTGACAAGAAAAGTTCTTTTGTCTATTTTTTTTAACTAGGGACTTTCCTGGAGGTGTTTTCTTCTTTCAGTTGGCTCAGAAATTTAGCCTCGTTCTTATTGATTAAATTGCAATTTTCCCCCCAAAACAGCTTGTAACTGGATCATCTGGTGAAACCTGCCGAAAGCAATCAAAAGTGATCGAAATCAAAGAGGGAAGCTGTGCGATTTACAATACAAATGATTTGGTTGCTGAGATTTTAATCAAATCAAATGGGGGAATGAAATAACCAGATTGAATTACATGGGAAGAAAAGCACATTGGACCTAAAGACCCTGTTACTTCTTTGTAAAAGTCTTGTAAAAGTTTGGTTAATTCAAAACGGTGCCACATTTATCTTTGTGCTATCTGGGGAATTCCTTTACTCAGGAGACCTGAGCACTTTTGTTACTGACTTTTCATATGAATTAAAAATTGATGATGATGATGATGATGACAAGAGGCATGCAACTGGAAACTTCTATCCAATCATTCACTCACTTGGTATCAGCTTTAAAAATGTATGATAAAATCCTCTGGACATTAATATGGTGTGAGCTCAGATGAAAGCTTATACCTTAGTAATCTCATTTTAACATGATTAAGAGAACACTGGAAGAGAAGAGAGATGAAATGGACATTCGACAGCCTAAGTAAGATACGACTCTACAAAGACCAGCATTTGATTGGCTGTTTGCCTTTTTCTTCAATTTCTCAAAAATTATGCAAGAACTATCTTTATGGGACCTTTGGGTTTTTCATTGCTCATTTACCAAAACAGTATTTTTGAAACTACAGATATGCAACTGGAAACAGCCAGAGGGTTAGAATGCAACAACTCCAATGTAGTCTTGGACAATCACTTTCTAGATTTCAGTTTCTTCTTCTGTAAAATGGATAGGATTACTCAGCCTAAAATTTAAGCCCTAAATAATTGATGCCAAATTCAAATATAAACAGATGACACTAAATTGTACATAAGGTTCCCTGTGGGCCCCATATTGACTTAGAAAACCACATATATTTATATATTTCATTTTTTATTAATACATCAACCCATTAAAATCATATTGGAACTACATTTTAATCAGCTTTGGGCTACACTAAGGAGTGTTCTGGATCATATGTAGCCCTTGGTTTCTGTGCTGGACACCTCTACAATAGATGATGTCTTATCATCCTCTTGTTCTACAATTCTCCCAGTAACTTTACTTGTTGGATCCAGGCACAGCTGGTGATGCCAAAACACAGAAAATTCATATGTTTTCTTAACTTGTGATTAAATAATAAGATATTTATATAGCACTTTAAAGTTCCCAAGACATGTACACACACACAGAATCTCATTTGATCTTTATTGCTCTGTGAGTAGGTTCTATAGGCATTCCTACTTTACATTTGAACAAAATAAGGCTCAGAGAAATTGAGATTCATCTGGTCCACACAGTTAATAAGCATCTGATACGAGCTTCAGATGCCAAGTCCATCACTGTGCCATTGTACCTCGAACAACTGTCCTAGATTTCTCTAAGTACAAGGCTTTTAACTGGTACCATTCATTCATTGCCTGTAGATTACCTGATTCTTGCTAGGTAATTGGTGCCCCATGACTTTGTAATATTACCCATGGATAAGGAGATTCCTATAGCTCTTTTCAAACTTCTTTAGGCCTGAACAAACACAGTATTTTTTTTTGAAGGATATGAAAGGGCATGGACATAGGCATTCTAGGAACTTATGGGAACTGAAACTCTAAGGTAACTGATAAATTGTAGTGGCTTTAAAAAAACGTGTTGGTGAGAAATGGGAGCCTTGAATTTCCTTCCTGGGGTCTGGATTTGATGGATGTAGAGGCCCCTAAAGGGTGGTAGAGACAAGGTTTAAGCAAACACGTTTTAGGGCACACATTTTGAAAATTGAGTGCTACTGTCCCACCTGCTGTGCTTCATTTCAGAATCCATAGCTATCATTAGCAGAGAACAAACTGCTTTCCCAACCACTCTCCACACTGTACCATACCAGCTCTCCCTGAAAATTGCAAAATTCTTATGGAAGAGCATGTCTTCAGAATTCCCTTCATTTTTTTCCAATCTTTTTTTTCGATTTTTACTGTGCTGAGGTGTGATGAGAGAGAGGAGCAGGGTATAAGAGACTTTGGGAAGGGGTTGCTTCTATATGGTTACTCTGTCTAGCTATCATCTGTCTATCCATCTATCTATCTATCTATCTATTTATCTATCTATCTCTATTTTATTTGTTAATTACAGCAGTAGGACTCATGGACTATAGCATTCCTTTCATTTGGGAGTGGAAGAACAGGGCTGAAAGCTCAGGGACTACAAGAAAATGAACTCAGCACTCACAGACTACTTAATGTCAGTCACTTCACCATCCTTTCTCCCTGAATACTCTCCACAGCTTAGCAATCATACAAGACCCAGCTCAATTCCCATTTGTTCTATAAAGCTTTCTTTGGCTCTTTGAATCCTCATTATCTACCTCTTCTATGAACCCCCACCGTCCATAATTCCATATGGTTCAGCAGTTAATGATATTGTCTTATATTTTATGCTAATTAATTCAAGATCATTCATTCAAAAAATATTTACTGAGCATCTCTTGTGTGCATATCACAAGTAGGTGATATGGGAGTTATAAAGGAGTGGAACACACAGTATTAAGTCTCAAGGGCTCACTCTATAGTTATAATCATAGCTTACCTTTACATGTTTCTTTTCAAAGTGTCACATAATGCTTTGCAAATATTATCTCCTTTGATTTTCACAATGATCCTGAGAGGTAGGTAGTATAAGTATGACTATCCCTATTTTATAGTTGAAGAATCAGAGATTCACAGAAATTAAATGACTTGCCCAAGGTCACATCCTTGAAACTGGAATCCAGGTCATCTAATGGAGTGTGATATGGACAAAGAACAGCATTTGGCTGGAAGACAGAGTACATGGAAGGAACTCAAGTGGAAGATGACTGAAAAAATAGGAAATGGCCATGCTGGGAGGAGCTTTCAAGCTTTCTTGGAATAACAGGGAGTCCATCCATGCCATGAACTGGGTTGGGAGGGTGGGGATATAAGGAAGGGAAGGAAAACATTGTCAGAACAACAAGACATATCATCTTATGTGGTCATTTACTTGGTCTTCATTTTCTGCATTCTCATAATGAGTATGAAGAAAAAATATCATGGAGATTATTACAATCTTCATCTGTCACATTGTATTAAAGAGGTAAAAAAATTGTACAAGGAGCTTGACAACGTCCTCCAAACTCAGTCAACATGCACAATGAGACTTTAATGCAAAAGTGACCCCAATAGAGGAAAATAGACTATAAACTCTGTGAGAGCAGAGGCTGATTTATTTCTGTTTCCCCAGTGCCTAGAATGCAAAATGGAGCAAAATAGTCATTTAGTGAATTAGAATTAGACTGAAAGTAAATGATGGAAAATATGACTCCAAATGAAAAGCAGTGAAAAAGGTCAAAAGCTTGTGGATCATTCAGAAGCTTTATACCTATATCATGAATGTTATCTTGAATAAGAAGCAAGGTTTGTATTAAGAGAGAGAGAGGACTACAGAGTGGACAGAGGACTATAGTTAGAGTTGGTAGACACCTGCATTCGAATTCCTCTTTTGACAATTTGTTAGTTGTGTGACCATGGATCTTAAGCTTTGTGAGTTTTAGTTTTCTCATCTATAGAAGGAGGATAATGACATATACAGTAATTAGAAGAATGTTATGAACATCAAATGAGAGAGTACACAAATATCATGGTGACTGTCATGGTGACATATGATCATAGGCTCTGAAGTCAAAGGTCTTGTGCTCAAATCTAACCTTTGTTCCTCAATTCTGGTGTCACCTTGGTTGTTATTTCATTTCCCTGGACCTCAGTTTCCCAGTAAGATTAGGAGGTTGGATTAGGTGACTTCCAAGGTCCCTCCTAATTCTAACTCTATGAGTCTATATGAAGAATTTTGCAAATATTAAGGTTATAGAAAACTACTTATAGAAAACTACAATTTCAGAGTCCTACAATAGACTAAAAGGCAGAGAAAGTACAATATCCCGTTGGGTTTTTTTTAACCTATCATTGAAACAACAAAAAAGTATTTCATTCTGTATAACAGAATGTATCCATAAAGGCTCTCTTTCAACAGAAATATCTCTCCATGGATGACATTGTTCAATGACTCTCTAATTATCAATATTAAGTGAGGCATAAAAGAAGATGAATGTTTATACAAAGATGTTTGCCATTGTCATGAAAGATCGTCTTTGCCAAGTCTATATCATGGGTTGGCAAACTACAGCCTTCATCATCCATGAAAGAGGGATTTATTATAGATGGTGAGGGCCTCTGGATAGTCCTGTTCAAAGATGACATTGTAATGAATATATTAAATCTCGCCATACTATGTTTCCTTAATGAGATTTACAACCATTCCAAAGAAGAAAGGCTAAAAAATTCCATATGAAGAAAACCAAATGGATTAAGGAAGAAGAATTCCTACCATCCACACTATATAGCATGCAGTTGGATAAACACACCAGAAAGCTGGTCTCTAAGTTTGAAGGAATGAAAGAAAAAGTATTTATTAAGTACTCAGTAGGTACAAAACACGGTAGTAAGTTATGGAGCTACAAATAGAAAAATAAGGCAGTTCCTGCTTTCAAAGTGCTCCCATTCTGATAAGAAGGGGCATGAGAGATGGACAATGAACTGAGACATGGGAAGGAGCACATGTGCTACATAGCAATTGAGAAATTAATTAGTACTTTTACAGTTCTAAGCTTTGACCTGAAACAAAAGTGTATCTTCCTTAACACTGACAAATCACCAGTGATGACAAACAGCTGTGAATCATGTAATATCCCACTCAGAGAAGAATCGAAAGTTAAAGGGACGTGAGGTGGCCATATGCAGGTTATGGCATGTTACCAATTATGACTTCTGCCTAAGAAGTGACTTTTAATATATCATCTCATAAATGGATGACTAGGAAGGGACATCTATTGACTTACATTAAAACAAGAGCAAATGTTAACTGATGAATAGGTGAGACCAGGTTGGCATCATCTGGGTCATATTGAGCAATTAGTATCAGCCTCCTAGAGGGAAGTCTCTGGTGGAGTGCCCCAGGGATCCATCTTTTGCCCTATTGTGGTCACTTAAAAAAAAACAATGACTGACTGATAGATGGTATGCTTGATAAATTTCTATATGACAGGAAGCTAGAAGAAATAAAGCAGAAGATCCCAAAAGCTCATGAAAAGCTGGAGTAATATGATGGTAAACAGGCACGTGGGCATGGGTTCAAAAAGGGAGGAAGGGAATAAGCATTTATTAAGCACCTACTACATGTAAGACACATAATGTTTGCAAATATCATTTGATTCTCATATGAACTAAGTGAGGTAGAGGAAACTGAGGCAGGCAGAAGTAAAGTGACTTGCCCAGTACCACAGAGTTAGGAATTATCTGAGTCTGGCTTTGAACTCAGGTCTTTCTAAATCCAGGTCCACTCTATCCACTGCACCACTTTGCTGCCTCTGAGATGAATGAATGAAACAAATTCGATTCAATCCATCTGGTATTTACCTTCTATAGGCAAAGCACTGTGTTAGGTCAAGGAAATGATAATTTAGCATTTTAGTGGAATATATGGGGCGGGGAGGAGGGAAGAATACAGCACTGATTAATAAATACTGCATATGGAAAATAATTTCAAAAGAGAGGGAGAGGTTATACAAAGAGTGAGTAAGGAGAAAAGCAGAGTTTAAAATATATTTAGGAAATAAACGTCACAAGTATATGCTGGGAGATGCAAGGCTGACATAATTTGAGTTGAAGAAGACCTGGGGGAAGGGTTATTAAACTGCAGTATGGATATGACATGAGTAGCTGAAAAGTCACATCAACACGGATGTGACATGGGTGTTAAAAAGCTAATGAGATTCTAGATTAATAGTGTGTTTGTCCTTCGTTGCCAAAGAAGACCATGCCATCAGAGAAATAATGATATGACTTGCACTTGACTTTGTTTTGAGTGAGGGAGGGCTGTGAAGGTCACCAGCCTCACTTCCCCTCCAGAGCCATCTGAATCCAGTGACCAGATATTGATCAGGATGACTAGAGATAACCCAGGAGGAGGCAACTGGGGTTAAGTGACTTGCCCAAGGTCACACAGCTAGTGAGCGTCAAGTGTCTGAGGTGAGATTTGAACTCAAGTCCTCTTGACTCCTGCACTGGTGCTCTATCCATTGCACCACCCAGCTGCCCCAATTGTTTAATAGGGGCGCCCCAAATGAGGATGGTGTGTTCATATTCTGCCCTAGTCAGACCAAGTGTAGAATAGTCTTGCATCTTGTTTTAGACTCTACATTTTAGGACAGACTTTGACAAGCTTAAACATGTCCAAAGAGCAAGGACCATGATAGTGAGAAAGACTCAAAATTGTATCATGATGATGAGATAAAATAACTGGGAGTAATTAGCAAAGACTAGAGAAGTCTTTGGGGGAATGCGGTCATTGTCTTCAAATATCGGAAGGGTGTCACAAGGAAATGAGATTCAATAGACACAACAGATGGAAATCACAGGGACCAGGAGAATTCTAGGGAGGAGGTTTTCATCTGCACATGACAAATAATTTCCTAACAATCAGAGATGTTTAAAAAAAATAGAGGTGGGGAATGGGTTTACTTTATGAGGTAATGAATTCTTCATTGTTGAGCTGTTCGGGCAGAGGCTAAGCAATGGCTTGCCAGGGGCCTGGTGGAGGGGAGTAAAGCTTCAGGTAAGGACTGAACTAAATGACCTCTGAGATCCCTTTCAACTCTGGAAATCTATGATTTCTGTTCTTCTCTGCTAGCCTTAAGCAAAGCCTTTCTATGCATTGACAATTATGGGTCAGAGTGACTGACCCTGTTGCCACTAAGTGACTGTGTGTTCATACTGACCTCCAAGGAACTGCAAGTTCACCCCTGAATTCAAAACCCTTTTCAGTTAGAGGTGAAGAACACTTTTGCAGGCATTTTTATTTATTTAGTATAAATCAGCCTGTGTGACAGATTTGGCCTTACCAAGATGTCCCTCAGTCTTGCTCCCTTTTCCTCTATATGCTCTAATTCCAATTGCCCTGGGTTCAGACCCTGCTTTCCCTCTGCACTCTTTTAGAAACACATACGGAAGTGATAATTTGTCACGTAATTATAAGAACAGATATAATTTTGTTCAGCTTTAGAGAGTGAGTACTGTGAGTTCAGCTGGCTCCCTTGCTGAAAAAACTGCTTGTAAATTTTATTCGGCTTCCTTCGCTTGGCAGGGATTTCTCTCCTGCTTTTGCCATAGAGTGGAAAACATGGCAAACCTAAACACAAGCCGTTCCTTTCTGGAAGAACAATGACCATATTATTTGCTATGGAGACTGGCAGGTTTAATGAAAACTTAACAAACTTTTCCATAGCAAGCTGGACGGTCTCATGGAAGGACTTCTTGGCACCATTTCTAGCAACCCACAGAGTACCTAAGAACTTTGAACAAATGGTTCAGAGAGAAGAAATAGAGTTTAAAAAGAAAAAAAAACCAAAAAAAAGTAGGGAACCAGAGGCAGAAATAAGACATTTGATTTTTCTGAAAGCAATAGGACTAATAATTTAAAAAAAATTACAAAGAAGTATGTGAGAGAGAGAGACAGACAGAGACAGAAAGATAGACACAGAGAGACAAAGAAAAGCAAAGACAGAGAAAGATAGAGATAGAGAAACAGAGACCCAGAGAAAGGAAAGAGAAAAGGAATAAAATATTTAAATTCGGAAAAATGGAATAAAATAGTCCTAGATAAAGCAAAATGTCTAGAAGTTATACTTGATAGTTATTGGACACAGAAGGTCACCAAGACAGGGAGTCTGCTGAACTGAACTGTACAATTGTAGGCCTGTAAAATTGGAAAGAAATGCCATTTGCTATGGTTGACACACATCACCAAAATGGGAAAAAAGTGACTTGATAAGACAGGAACTGAAATGGAATCCCAGATGAAGATGGAAACTTAAAAGGCCTGTTATCACCTGCAAGACAATAAAATAACACAGTAAGCACCTAACTTCTCTTGGGAAGAAACAAAACTGTAAGCAAATGAGAGAGCAGAATGGGAGACCAGCTTGACCATCATTTTGCTTCCAAAAGGTCTGGAAATGTTATAGCAGGCTCCATGCTCCATCAGCCACAAATGAACAGGCACAAGATTCTCAAGCTCTATTTACTCATACTTCAATGCTCTGTCCTTTTAATCCTCAAAAAGAGAAGAAGAAAGATAGTGATCTTTTTATCTTTTTATCTCCATTTGTCCAAAGGACTAGCATTTATTACTAGGAACTCTGAAGAAAAACAAATTGCTGGGAATTTTGCTAGGACAGCTCACCCTAATGCTAATTTCTTTTATAGGAAAAAATAAATTAACTCTATCCTTATTTTTTCCACAATGCTAGGTTGGAGTAAAACATCCCAGGGACACCATAAGGTGCTGGTCTCTTGAAAGCAACACTAATTTGAACTTTCACAAAATGGAAATCTCAGTCCCACTGTGGCTCATGTGCCAAAGTAGAGATGCTTTTTCTCATTATTTCCCCCTTGATAGCTCTGTATAAGAGAGGGAAAATGTTCTGTGATTATAGATTGGGAGATGGAAGAGAACCCTCAAAAGGCCATCTAGAACAGTGATTGGTGACCTAGAGTCCTTCAATGTATTTGCTTTTCTTTGCCTTTTCATTTGTATATTTAAGAATATTATTCTGAAAATCAGTCTATAAACTTTCGTTAAAACAATGCGTACTATGTATGTACCAGGTACTGTGTTAAGTGCTAAGGATGTGAAAAGAGGCAAAGGACAGTCCCTACCCTCAAGTTGCTTACAATTTAATGAGGGAGTAAATATACACAAAGCAAGTTTTATACAGGATAAATAGGAAACAATTAACACAAGGAAGGCATTGGAATTGAGAGGAGAAGGCTTCCTGTGGAAGATGAGGTTTTAGTTGGGACTTATAGAAAGCCAGGGAGGTCAATAGTCAGAGCAGAGGAGGGAGAATGTTGCAGAAATGAGAACTGGACAAAGAGAAGGGCTCCACAGGTTTCTCCTGAATACTAAAGGAATCCATGACATAGAAAAGATTAAAAATTTCTCATCTAGAACAATACCCTCACTCTACAGTTAAGGAAATTGAAGGTAAGATTGAGTGATTTGCCCAAGGTCACCGTGGTATTGAGTATCAGAGGCTCCCTGAACTCCAGTCCTCTCTCTCTCCACATCCCACACTCTTTCCACCATACTACACTGACTTTCTAGGTGATGCATTTCGTAGAGGGCTGAACTTGGAATCAGGAAGCTCTGAGTTCAAATCCAGCTTCAGATATTTATTACCTGTGCTATACTATTCCTGGACACGTCACTTAACCTTTCTCGGCCTCATCTATAAAATAAAAATCTCAACCTCCTGAGGAAAAAATGAGATAATATTTGTAAAGTGCTTTGCTAACCTTTAAACATAAAATAAATTCCATTACTGTTAGCGCCATTATTATTTCACTTTTATCAACCTTATTACACCTTTCAAGTAAATACTCGGAGGTAACATAGAACACTTGACCAAAGGGAACAAGTATCTCGACTTATTTCCAGAGTTGATTTTCAAAGTCAAGAAGGAAAGAAATGAATGAAATGGGTATATAGACTTGAATGAGAAAACACACTCACAGAGACACAATTCTTGCTTTTAAGGTGTTTATCTGTGAAAGGAAATGTTGCACTTTCCCCATGGAGGAAGGCAGAGGAAGACGCACACCCGTGCTGGATGAAACAATCACCATATATAGGGCATTATCAACCTATAGTGCTTTATTATGAACATTCAAGATGAAAATGTTATAAAAAAATAATTACTCCTCTTTCATGCTGTTTGATTCCAGAGCCCCATAAACTACAAACAAATGGAATCCCTGAGGTGCAAGGTGGCAAAGAATCATTGCAGGGCTGGTGGAAAAACACAAGGTTTTGAGTCATCGATAGAAAGAAATTACTTTTTTTTTTTAAAGACATCATTTACAGGGTTTCCAATGTAGTAAATTGCAAAGATCTATTTTTCTTCCTTATGACAGGCAGGCAAGAAAATTTCCTAAAGAGGTCTTGCTGCTGTTGGTGGGATTATAATCTGTAGTGTCTACATGGCTAAGATTTTTTAAATAAATTGCCTATCAAGACAGCCTTCCAATTGTGTTAGTCAACTAAGTATAATTTGTATTTTATTTAGCAGAATCCCATCCATACAGGTAATGAAAAATGTTTGTTGTTTTTTTTTTTTTTTACCAATTATAGTATTTGTTTAGTATAAAATATAGTGTATTTTATACTATTAAAAAAGAGATATGAAATACATGAAAATTGTCTTTATTTCTCACAATTTGAATCTCAGTATACTTAATACATAAATGTTTATAATGTTATTTTTCCAGGTGCAGTGGCTCTATATCCAACATATGTATATAGGCAGTGTGGCATAATGGATAGTGTATTTGAATTCAAATCCTACCTTTTACACATGTTATTTGACTATGGATAAATCATTTAACCTTTCAGCCTCAGTTTTCTCAGCTGTAAAATGGGGATAAGAATATTTGTAGTATCTCTGTGAGCAGGACTGCTGTTCATTTCAGATAAAATGATTTTAAAAATCTCTGTACAAAGTGCTGTATTATTATTGCATATTATTATATTTTACATATACATATTACGTTATCACATATAAAGTACCCCTAAATTTTCCCAAAAGATATAATACTTTTCACTTTAATAGCTTAATTAGCTTAAAACTGCACTAAGACTTTTAGAATACCCTGAGTTCTGCCTGGTACAAGAATTAGTTGTCATTCCATAATTCTAAATTTAAAAAAAAAAGGAATTATAACCTTCCATTAGTAATCTAAAGAATCTTTCTAAATATTCTTTCTTTAAAAGTAAATATACACCATAAATAATTATGGAATATCATGTCTGAATTAGAAGCTATGCGAATGTATGTTTGCCATAGTATCTTCAATACTAAAGAGTTATAAAACAAATTCTGCATGTCTAAAATACTTTTTCCTCTCTGGTTTCCAGTTTTTGTTTAAAAAAAAATCTGGCTCATTCTACTATGGCTCAGTTATTTTTAATTTAATTTTGGTAACTAATTTCTAACCCACCCACCAAAACTCCATTTGTGTGATAACAGACTGCATATGGGTTCCTATGGGATATGGAAATTAATCCCAGTTCCGCGGAAAGACCTTTTAATAACTCATATGTTATTTTACCTCTTGTGAATTAGCAGTGAGTGGGCTTTCCTCCAGGATTTTCTAGAGAACATGTCCTTGGAGTATCAAAACAAAAAGAGCTAAGTTTGGAATATATAAATTCATTCTATCCAGATACAGTTCTACTCCAGAGTTTGATTTACCTTTCTTTAAAAAAATAAGTTGTTCTCTTTGGATTAGTTGGACATTACCAAATATTAATTCTATAACTTCAGTATTTTTCTTGGTGCTAAGTGTTCCTGTTATTAGTAAACATTTATTACATTCTCAGGATGGACAGTCAATAGTACTTAGCAAACTGCTAACCTTTTATGGTATATATTAATATAATATTGCAGAAATTTGATAATTTCCCTCAAAACTGACATGATATAAATTCCTTTGGAGTTTTACATTTGAAATGGAAGGTATGCCTTTCATTTTATTAGCCTGGAAGAAAAATAGAAATATCCAGTTTGTCTTTAACAAGTAATCAACGCAACTCTGAGAAGAGACAGAACACTGCTATACTTGAAGCATATTTAGTTTAGTATTTACGCAATTGTCCCATCTTTTCCTGTATTGAAAGTAAGCTTATTACACAATTCACATCACCATTTGGGAATTGGTAGAGAACATCTGTACCCAAATCAAGAAGGCTGAGAAATCCACTTCCTTCTAGTGGGGCCCAAGAGTTTGAAAGAACTGGGAAATGAATTATATAAATTCATGCCATATTTCACTTTTTTTAAGGTTTTATATATGCATTGAATATTCTGTGGTGTATCATGAAGATCTAAGATGAATGAAGGATGGTATATCTGTACATTAGTCTATCTTCATCTATTACCATCTATCTGTCTTTCCATCTATCCATCTCTCCATCCATCCATCCATCCATCCATCGATCTATCTGTGTTTTTCAATGATGATCAGATCTGCATTTTCTCTGAATAGTTTTAGGGAGTTTCAGGGGCACTCAGACATTAAATGATACCTCCAGGGCTTTGCAACTAGTTTGTGTCAGAGATAAGAATTGAGTCCAGGTCTACCTGATTCTGAAGTTGACTGTTATACATCTTTCCGTCTCTGTCTTTGCTTTTGTCTTTTCCCTCTTCTCCTTTTCTTTCTCTCCTTATCATTTTACACACACACACACACACACACACACACACACACACACACACACACACACAAACACACACAGAGTAATAGATGAACTTACATGAAATTCACTTTGGTGGCTTTTTTCTGACTATGCAATAAAATGCTTTCAAGTTCATTTACCATTCATGTTGGGCATCATCTGACTGTCCCACTGGTTACCCTATTCCCAGAAAATAATGCACCCATAATCGTGGTCCTGCTAACCTTTCTCAAGAGTTTTATTTTACATAAAGGAGACTGCTTAGTGGAAGGAATGGTCTACTAGGTATCCCTAGCTCTCTACTTTCCTTGGTAACATTATAGTTGGTAATTGATGCCTTATAGCAGTGATCTCAGTTTCTTCTGTTCTATACAACTTCCCACTTGGCTGCTGATACCATCCAACAATATTTATAGGGAAAGAGTTTTGGAATAACCAGTTTGTCCTCTGCCTAGTCTTCATAGTTGGAATGTTTTTATAACCATATAAATAAAACTATATATAAAAATATATAAATATATAAAACATATAATGCTTAAATGGCACTTTAAAATTTGCAAAGTACTTTATTTAAGTTATTTCATTTAAGCCTCATAAGAACTCTGTGAGATAGGTGTTATTATTTCTGCCATTTTAGAGATTATAAAACTAAGGTTAAAGCATATAAAATGACTTGCCCAGAGTCACCCAGCTAAGAGTATGAGGCAAGATTCAAACTCAGGTCTCCCTGACTCCAAGTGGGTAGTAAGATTGAAAAAGCAGCTTTTCTTCGTAGATATGAGACAGAACTCATTTGGTGCAGAAATCTATCATATCAACAAGGAAGGGGAAATATTTTGCTATTTACTCACTGAAAGATAAACCCTTCTTATTCCAAAGTGATTTCTTGTAGACAAAGCATCCAATTTAGTTATTGGAGATAGAGATGAAGAGGCACAGGACTGTGCATATAACCTAATTGTACCAGACCTAGAAGGCTGGGCTTTGGGAGTTTTGTTCTGAACCTTATTGCCTATTTCTCAATTGCCTGCTTGCTCACAAAGAAAATAGGAGATCTCCCAATTGTTTTGGCCATGGACCAGATGGCAGGCCTTGACTGGGTTCTAACGTTTCCATTCTGGCGAGTCAGGAGAGCTCTGGCCCTCCATTGTTCCTATTCTAACTTGCTACTATTAATGTTCTCTGAAACAGTCCTGTCTGGCTTTTCAACCTTTTCCCTCTGATCTCTGTCTTTTTTTCTGTTTCTCTCACTCTTCGTCTCTTTCTCTTTCCCTTCTTCTCTCTCTCTCTCCTCAGAAAATAGGCTCTACATTGTAGGGTACTGGTCAATATCCTTGTCTTCCCTGTTCATTTTCAGGATGTGATGTGTATCACATATCTCATTATATTACTTTTTCCCCAACATAGTCCTCTTAGAAACTTCCCTAGTTACTACTATTGAGGACACCATAATTCTTCTAGTCACCCAGGTTCACCTCCCAGGTGTCATCTTCAATTCCCCATTCTTCCTCATGTGACATAGACAATAAACTGCTAAAATTTGTCATTTCTACCTCCACATCTTTCACATATGTCCCCTTCTCTGTCTTACATATACACTTCTCATCTTATACTTGGACTATTTCCAAAGACTCCAAGTTGCCCTCTGCACCTTACATCTTAGGGACTTTGGTCTCAAAAATCTCCTATCTCTAGTTCATCTTGCAGAGGGCTGTCAAAGTATTTTCCTAAGGCAAAGGTCAGATCATGTTATTCTCCTACTCAATAAACTCTAGTGACTCCTTATTGACTATAGGAATAAATAGTATTTCATTTTATCTTAGCTCTTTTTAATTTATTTCTCTTTGTTTTATAAGGAACATAAATATTATAAAAGTAATAAATGCATTTAGCTTATAGACAAATATATTGAGGAGCATACTCAAATTTTTTTAACTGATAGATCAAAGGGTTTGGAGACTATGACTCTAGAGTAAAATTGTGTAGTTATTTTTTTTTGTTTGGCTTTGTAAAAAATGCTATTAAAATAAGATTTGGGGGTCAGAGCCAAGATGGCGAAGTATAAGGATGGGCCTGCTTTAGCTGACCTGCATAACCCATAAAATACCTGTAAAAAATGACTCTAAACAAATTCTAGAGCAGTCTAAGTCACAAAATAAAAGAGTGAAACAGATTTCCAGCCCAAGACAGCCTGGAAGGCTGACAGGAAGGGTCTATCACACCAGCCTTGGAGCAGAGTGCAGCCCAGCCTGGGCCATGCAACATGGACAGGACTGGAGCAGGCTGGAATCATGGTCAGCAGCTATGGTTCCCAGATTTCTCAAGCCACAAATGCCAAAGATAGCTTCAAAGGTCAGTAAGAAAGTTCTTTCACCTTCATGAGAAGGGATCCCAGTCAGACCTCAGTTCTGGCCCCAGAGCTGCAGCAGTCACTGCAGCAGCAGCATCCATTTTTGGAGACCTTGGCCTAAAGACCCTGACAGAATCCAGAGGCTGATCTGAGTCTCAGTCCGGAGTGGTGGCCCTGGAGTGAGGAAGAGTACTGGCATGGTGGAGCTGATGGTGGCTATGGAGAAGGAACTCCACTCGCAGTTCCAGGGCAAAAAGAGTGCTTTTGGTTGCTCACAGACCTTGCAGGTCAGGAAAGGCATAAACTCCTCTCCTTTGATTGTGTCACATTGGAGGAATTGAGAACTTAGAGGTCCCTAGAGATATCTCAGAGAACAGTTGCACAAAATCTCTGAAGCCTAGGGTAGTCTTGACAAAGGACTCAAAAGTCAAGTAACTGACTGGGAAAATGCCCAACAAAGGGAAAAAAAATAAGACCATAGAAGGTTACTTTCTGGGTGAAAAGGTATTTTCTTCCATCCTCTCAAATAAGGGAGAACAAAGCATACCATCAGAGGAAGACATCCAAGTCAAGGTTTCTACATCAAAAACCTCCAAAAAAATGCAGTGATCTCACACCATGGAAGAGCTCAAAGATGATTTTGAAAATCAAGTAAGAGAGGAAAGAGGAAAAAAGAGGAAAATTTTGGATGAGAAATGAGAGAGATGCAAGAAAATCATGGAAAGCAAGTCAATAGCTTGTTAAAGGAGACTCAAAGAAATGCTGAAGAAAATAACACCTTTAAAAATAGACTAACCCAAATGGCAAAAGAAGTCCAAAAAACCAATGAGGAGAAGAATGCTTTAAAATGCAGAATTGGCCAAATGGAAAAGAAGGTTCAAAAGCTCACTGAAGAAAATAGTTCTTTAAAATTAGAATAGAATAGATGGAAGCTAATGACTTTATGAGAAACCAAGAAATTATAAAACAAAAACAAAATAATGAAAAAATAGAAGGCAATGTGAAATATTTCCTTGGAAAAACAAGTGACCTGAAAAATAGATCCAGGAGAGATAATTTAAAAATTATTGGTCTACTTGAAAATCATGATCAAAAAAAGAACCTAGCCATCATCTTCCAAGAAAGTATCAAAGAAAACAGCCCTGATATTCCAGTACCAAAGGGGAAAACAGAAATAGAAAGAATTCACTGATCACCTCATGAAAGAGATCCTAAAAGGAAAACTCCTAGGAATATTGTAGTCAAATTCCAGAGTTCCCAGGTCAAGGAGGAAATATTACAAGCAGCCAGAAAGAAACAATTTAAGTGTTATGGAAATACAATCAGAATAACACAAAGTTTAGCAGCTTCTACAATAAGGCAATGAAGGGCTTGGGATATGATATTCCAGAGGTCAAAGGAGATAGGATTAAAACCAAGAAGCAGCTACTTAGCAAAACTGAGTATACTATTTCTGGGGGAAAATTGGAATTTCAATGAAATATAGAACTTCCAAGCATTCTTGTTGAAAAGACCAGAGCTGAATAGAAATTTTGACTTTCAAATACAAGAATCAAGAGAAGCATAAAAAGATAAACAGGAAAAAGAAGCCTTAAGGAACTCATTCAAGTTGAACTGTTTACCTTCTTATACGGAAAGATGTTATTTGTAACTCATGAGAATTAACTGAAGGCAGGATAGGACAGAGGGAAATGTGGTTAGTCTTTTACAACATAATTATTATGGAAGTTCTTTGCATTGTTGCACATGTATGACCTATATTGAATTGCTTGTTTTCTCAATGAGGGTGGATGGGGAGGGAAGAAGAGAATATGGAGCTCAAAGTTTTAAAAATAAATGTTAAAAATTGTTTTTAGTATGGAAATGGAAACTAAACTATACAGGCAATGGAGTATAGAAATCTATTTTGCTCTACAGAACAACATAGGGGAAGGGGGATGGAAGAAGGGTGGAAAATAGAAGGGAGGACAGACTGGAGGAGGGGTGAATAGGGTGCATGCTGTCCTGGGGGACAAGGGAGAGACGAGGAGAAAATTTTGATTTCAAATTCTTGTGGAAGTAAATGTGGAGAATTGAAAAATAACTAAATTATGTATTTTAAAAAAGTAAAATAATACAATAAAATTAAAAAAAAAAGATTTGGCTTTGTAGGAGTACTAAGACTGAGTCCAAAAGATGCCAGAAATCCTGGCATACCAAAAGTTTTGGAAGTACAGTAGACCCAATAATAGATGGAAGTTGAAGATTTTCCTTCTTCTTACCCCCAAACCATCCCTCCACCCACAGTCTTTTTAATGGACACCATGGAAATAAACTAATGTGTAAATGAATATCTAACTAGGTTGTGAATAAAGCAGTGAGTCCTTCTTGTCCAGATACGAATATACATGCATGCATACATACATGCATACATACATACGCACATATGTATATAATATATATCGAACTTTCTGTGATTATTTGTTTTCATATAAAAATCTAAGGGATTCCTCCTTTAAGGATCTGAAAGATCCCTTTTTTCTCTCCTTTTAGCTTACAGTAAAATAATTGGTCCTTTCTGAGTTTCAAGATTCCTCCCTTCAGTACAATGTTGTCTCTGAGAGAGAAGGAAATAAAGAAAAACAAAGATAAAAAGACAGAATGCAAAAGATACACATACCATATTTTCCTTCTTTAAGCCCACCTCCTCAATTTACCTGTTTTGACAAAGACCACACTAGCTTGTGTAACAAATCATAACTCCCATCTACTCCACTGACACACACATTGCCCCCATTCTCCCTAGATCTGAATTAGTCCTAGGCCTTCATATACCATGCATGTGACAACAGGGCTACTTAGAATGGAAATTCTAAGAAAAACCCAAACTGTCAAGTATTCTTTTCTGTTTGATGTCTTCCTTCAAAAAAGGACTAACATGCTATAACATGCAGACTTACTAAATATTGCAACAAACCAAATACTGCAACAAACAAACCAGTGTTAGGAAAAGTGGCTTCTCAAATCAATGTTGATGAACTCAGATTATATACCTGTCTACCTAGCTGGGCTCTAGAACTTTGGTTCCATTTTGGATTGATATATACTTTTAATAATTGGAAGCCAATATTATGATGTCATATACTTTTCATTGACATTAATGATGATTGGGACTGGCACGAGCCTTGGAGATAGGAGGACCCAAGTTTAATCTGACCTCAGATACTTACTAGCTATGTGACCTGGGCAAGTCACTTAACCCCAACTGCTTCCAAAAATAAAATCATCGTTATTCTAACTACTTAATGCTTAGTCACAAAGCCTATATGTAAGGAAGACCCATTCCCAAAAACAACTCCCTAATTTTCTGAAAAAATAAAGCAAAACTCTGACGTTGTTGGTATTTCATATATTAAACATAAATATACATATAAATCATAAGGGTTTCTCATACTAACCATTTCATCCATTAACTAATTAAAAATGACTTTCTCTTAGGATAATTACAGTAT
Source organism: Potorous gilbertii (assembly GCA_028658325.1). Classification (NCBI taxonomy): domain Eukaryota; kingdom Metazoa; phylum Chordata; class Mammalia; order Diprotodontia; family Potoroidae; genus Potorous; species Potorous gilbertii. The sequence goes on along the minus strand of CM053774.1, from coordinate 26,821,257 downwards.
CTTTCCCAGAAGTATTTAAATTATTCTATTATGAAGTGCATGAACAGATGAGAAATAGGAAGTTGCTTAAATGTGGGAAATAACCTAGACTAAGATGGAGGTAAGTAGGAGAATGAAAATAAAAGTAGTGAAATAATATTTCTTCAAATGAAATAATACCTGTAAAGTGCTTAGCATAGGACCTGGTCCATAGGAAGTGTTTAATAAATGCTTGTTTCTTTCTCTTACCCTCCTTCAATTAAAATAGGTGATTTAATGGAAAGAAAAAACTTGTTGTGTAGATGAGGTTGGTGATGAGAGCTACAAGAAAAAAATAGAATGTGTTTGTTGGTTGAGAGATTTCAAAGTAAAGTAGTAGGAAAATTGGGAGATGGGGAAAGGAGAGGAGAGGAATGGAGAGAAGAGGGGAGGGGACAGGAAAGGAAAGGGGATAATAGAGAGGAGGGGAAGAGGGAAAGGAGAAGAAAGGAGTAGAGAGGAAGATAGAGTAGAGGAGAGAAGAAGAGAGGAGAGGAGAGGGGAGGGGAGGGGAGGGGAAGAAGGGGAGGGAAGGGAAGGGGAGGGGAGAAGAAAAAAAGAGACAAAAAGAGGAAACCAAAGAATCAAAATGGAGAGAGAGAAAGGAAAAAGAACAAAAGGGTCAAAGATGGAGCAAAGATTATAGTTCATGGAAAGAGCAAAGTGTCTGTGTTGAAAAGATGGGCTTTCACTATTATAAAAAGCTTGGGCTTAGTAAATGTGCTTTGCAATTTCCCATAAAGCAATCCAGGTTGCTCTCCTGTTTTTTACCTCTGGGTTCCACTTATTGCCCACATGGTTGTCCCAGAAATATAAACTGTTGGATAAACTCTTTAGGTTATTCATTCAGGTGCAGGTTGAAATCCTGGTAACTCCTTTCATCCATGTGGTCTATCTTTTGTGGATGGACAGAGAGATCAAACTTCTTTGAGTGATGACAAATGTCTTCTAGGAGGCTCTACCATGGCTTGGAGTATGATGCAATCATCATAATGTCATCCTCAAACAAAGCTTCTGGAAGAATCTAGAAGAAGGTACTCATAGGGAATATTTCCTCAAGTTGGACTCTGTAAAGGATACTTCCATCATGATGACAAAATACTTTTGGAGCACATATACCTCCCTATTTTAAGCCTCACTTGATGTTTATTATTAGAGAGTCATTGAGCAGTTTTATTATACTATTATATCTGCTGAGGAGTCTTGAATAAATCTTATAAATGGATGAGAGACACCTTGTTGTAAAAGAGTCTATAAAATGGCATTTTACTTTATCTAATTAAATGCTGTTTTTTCATAATCAACAAAAAATAAGCACAATGGAATCTTATATTATCTAGGTCTTTTAGTCAATTGAAAGAATATAAATATTTGCTTAATATTTGTTGAATATTGTTTTTGAAAGTCTGCTTGTTCCCTAATAATAAACTCAATTCACACAAAGATGACCTTACAAAACACATTTTATGGATAAGAGAGCAGGAATATAAGTTGACAGTTAATGTTTTCTCTATGATTTTGTTTTTTTGAATCAATGCAGTTTGAATTTTTTTCCACCTCTTGGTATCATCCTCAAAATATTATTTATTTTCTTTCTCTCTCTTTCTTTATACATATATACATATATATATATAATATATATACACATTTACACATATACATACGCACATATCTAGCTCTGATATATTTTCTGACTACACTGCAACTTTCTTCCATGCATTAATTAAAATTAATTCAATTAAATTAATTCACGCATTTTATTAAGTAGCTATTATATAACAGACTGGATGTACAAAGACAAAATTGAACAAATATTGATCGCTAATAATATTATAGAATATCCTACTGAGACAGACTTCCAAATGTTCAAATGTGTAGCCCAAAAGATCAAAAACAATCCCTCTGGAAAAGGCAGTTGAGGACTAGGCACCTTGCTAACCTACACCGTTGCATCCTTATAGAAATATTAGTTGAAGTAAAAGAAGTGGGCATAAACTTTCTTAGAGTAAAGAAGTAGGAACAAGTCTGTGGAATGAAGCACTGAGAGTACCTACATCAAGACTCGGAAGAAAAAAACCATCCAATCAGCAAAGGTACAATCAAAGCAACATGGTGAACTGAAAATCCTGGTTAGAGACATCTTTGAGGGGCTACATTACTGTACCCTGGATAATAACTGTCTTAGGATGGTTAAGTAAAATGAGGTAAAGGAATGAGGGAAAGAAAAAGAAGGAAAAAAGAAGAAAAGGAGGTAGGATGTTACTGGAGAGAAAATACAAGAATGAGTTATAGATGGTAGGTATGGTCTTTTCTTCCCCCCATGTGAAAACATGAGAATAAGTAACTAATTTTAGAATCAAGAACTGTCTTCATGCGCTACTTCCATTGCAGACTGACTGTGTGACCTCTGGACCAGTCATGTAACACTACAAGTTGCTGAATCAGAGTGCACCCTAATGCACTCTAAATGCCAATATGCTTTGGTAAAAAGAATTTTCCCATGATTAATTCACTAACCAACAAAATCACAGGTCTGGGAAAAAACTAACAAACCAACCAAACAAACCTATAACCAATCTTCAATTGTGTTACTATAATCTTCATAGCTCACCATTCACTTTTGTATGGCAAGCAGTGGGATAAATAGTGTCACATAATGTTTCTTCTAATTTTATCATTTTCTCATTTGGAAACTTCCCTGCATTTTGTTTAATGCTTCATTTTAACATGCAAATGTTTTTTCATAGAAAGCCCTCAAAACCATTTCTCTCTTCGTTTATATGGAATAAGAATTATATAACATGAGAGTTTGACATCTGCTGTTGCTATTTCATGGAGGAAAAAATTTAAACCCACTTCTGAGAGCATCTTAAGTCTGTTTTCCATTCCTCAATACACTAGAGCCATGGATGATGTTACAGCTCAGAAATAGCCAAGGACCCACAGCAGAGCTGTCCAAGAGATTCCAAGATACTTCTTTTACGTGGGAGTCATGAACCTAAACTCCAAACACAGGAGTTGGTTATGAAGTCTAGCAAAACTTAGATTCTATTGCAAAGACCCATAGGAGGCAAATGTCAGAAATCTGGAAACATTAAGGAATTTTCTTTTTAGACAATTTAGTTGGAGACAGAGGGGAAAAGTTTGGCAGGGGGAGATGAGAATTATTTTTTTCCACCTCTCTTTCTTGTATGTCAAGGGAAAGAGTAAACTGAATATTTGGCAGAATTCTTAGTTTTGATCTAGATATAATCACTTTAAAGTCTTTTTATTCATGGAGAAATGTTCTTAATGTGTTGTGGAAGTTTTATTAGGGAATACATACAACAGGGTTGCTACTTTTGGTAACTTTCATTCTAGGAAGGCAGTACATATATATATGCATAAATATCCATTTAATTTAAGCATCTTATTGTATATTCAGAAACTTTTATTATACTCAAATACAATAAATACTTCACTCTTGTTCTCAGACTTTATCTGTCTCCACAGAAAAATACTCAATATTTTGAAGTATTTGGGATATTTGAAAGATTTGGGATATATATTATCTATATTGACATACTCTCCAACTATGCAAATCCCAACCTATCTCCTCTCTCATGCTATGAGAGTCCTGTTCATTCCCTGTTATGAAAACTCTGCAGAGTAACCTCCCAACAAATTGGGAGCCTTTTCTAGACCTCCTGACAATGCAAGATACTAATGGATTATGGGTGGCTATTTAGTATTTATCTCCTGTTATCATTACACAAGACTGATCCACCTTATTTTTCAGTCATATTTTCAGTCATACATTTCTCTGATGATAGCCTTGATTTTTAAAAATGTTTTATTGGTGCCTTTTGTTTTTATATCTCATTTTCTGATTCCTCTCCTTTGCCCTCTAAGAAGAAGGAAGGTGGGACAAGGTATTGAGCTCTGGACTTGGAGTCAAGTAAACTCAAGTTCAAATCCTTCCTCAGGCATTTATGAGCTAAGGTTCATTTATCATTTATCTTTCAGTCTCAGTTTCTGCATTTATAAAATGAAAATAGTAAGAGAACTTGCTTAAAAGGGTTGCTGTGACTCATATAGGTCAACTAGCACTTATTAAGTGCCTACTATGTGTCAGATACTCTGCTAGGACAATAAATATGAAGTATTTTGCAAACCTAAAAATGTTAGTTAATATAATTATTGCTATTTAACTATCTGATTGGCATATACCTTATTTTATTCCTTTGGTTTCCCACTTCTCTAAGCTCACAGTATCATAGATTTTAAATTGGAATTTTAGAGTTAATCTAATCCAAGTCCTTCGTTTTAAAAGCCACAGAGAAGTAGAATCAATCATTCTCTGGGACCAAGGCTACTCACTGTGACTAATTTGAATTGAATATCCTTTAGTGCTGTTTTCATTTACACTATTGTAGTCATTGCATATGTTTTTCTCCTGATGCTGCTTTCACCCTACATATGACGGATGCCCTAAAAGCTAGAATTTATAGAGTATTTTTAGGTTCCCAAAGTGCTTTACAATTACCATGTCATTTTTTCCTCATAAAAATGGGGGGGCATATTCTATCATCTCTATTTTAAAGATGAGGAAACTGAGGCAGATGGAGGTTAAGTGACTTGTCCATGATCACACAGCTTAGAAGTATCTGTGACAGGATTTGAATTCAAGTCTTCCTTTCAGGCAATTCACCATAGTTTAGGCATTGCACCATGTTCATCCCTATAATGAATCCTTCCATTTCTCTTTGAGTTGCCTTCAGTGACTGTGGCATTCCATGTCACATAAACATTTAGAGTCACCAAAAAAAAGTTATTGCTGTTTAACATTCAAATAGTTATTTAAGATAGAGAAGTGTGTGTGTGTGTGTGTGTGTGTGTGTGTGTGTGTGTGTGTGTGTGTGTGTGCTGGGAGGGGCATACATTCTCCACCTTCTTAAAACTCTTTCATTAAGACTCCTTTTCATAAGCCTTTCATGAAACACTGTTTATTAGAGAAGGTCTTTTACCCTAAGATTACACATTAAAAGTCAGTGAAAATTGTTTCTTCCATGAATATCAAAGAGAAAGATAACTGTTTAATCTTTCCAATTTAAAAAAATACAAATCTTCTAATTAAAGGCTTGATTTTCTATATTGTTCCTAATTAGCAGGGGGCATGTTCTTGTCCTTGTGGAATCATGCGAGGTTTACTTTTGGTTTAAAGTTCTATAAACATGAAGAGCACCCAGGGGGTGCAGTTGGTTAATGCACTAGCTTTTCACCTCTTGTAATTTAGATTTAGGCATGGTTTAGATTATAAGTGAAACATGTTTAGAAATCTCATCCTAGGACTCCATAGAAACTCTACTTGTTCTTTCATCTACCAACATGAATTTTATTCACCAAGTTATAATCTGTGTTTATTCTATGAACATGGCAGAATTAATAAAATCCTGGATCAGAAAATTATTGGAGCTAGGATCTGTCTATCAATTTTCTCCATGGAACACTGTGTAGTAAAAATGGCACCAGTGTCAGAAAATCTGAATTTCAGGTCTATATCTATTTAATAGCTGTGTTATCTTCACTCAGTCATCTAACTTCATCAACATTCAGTTTCTTGAAATGTAAAGCGGTAATTATAGTACCTACATGACCTACCTTATCCAATAATCTTGCTGAGAATTAAATAATATATAAATATATATATACATAATATATAAATATATATATATATATATATATA
>CM053774.1:26792775-26815014 GCA_028658325.1 Potorous gilbertii | reverse complement strand
TTCTTATGCCACATTATAATACACATTCCTTTAGGTCAAGGACCGTCTTGCTTCGATATTAATCTTTAGCATGTAGTAAGCACTTTAACAATCTATCTATTGATCAGTCTACCTGTCTCTCTATCTCTCCCTCTCCATCTATCCATATCTAGATATCTCACCTATGACAGCAAATCATACACAGATGAAGAATTTTTGATTGGTCTGATCTGATAGTAAGCATCAAGATTGATGAATTTATTTGGAGTTATTAAAAGTAAACTAAGTTATTAAAGTAACTAAAATGCTCATACCCTCTTACCCAGAGATTCCACTGATAAAAAGAAACACTTCATATAGACCAAAATATTTATAGTAGTATTTTTTTTTGTGGTATCAAAGAACTACACACCAAATCGATGCTCATCAGTTGAGGGATGGTTAAACAAACTGTGGTATGTGAATGTAATGGAATATTAATGTGCTATAAGAAATGACAAGCACAATGAATATCGAGATGTATGAACTTACGTGAACTAACTCGAAGTGAAGGAAGCAGAACCAACAAAGGAAAACAATATCTGCTGACAGAAACGATGTGAATGGAAAGAACCGCAATTGAAATTGAATGTTGTGAAATGATAAGGAACACATGTGGTTCTAAAAAAGAGAAAGGAGGAAACAGTCCACCTTTGCTCCTTTGTAGGGTCAGGGTCCAGGGGTATATAATAATATAATAATAATTATATTGCATATAATAAACATTTTTTTGGATGTTAATCAGTTTTGCTGAAATTTTTTCCCTCCTCCCAGGTGTTCTTTGGTTGTGTGTGGAGTTGTTGGATTTTTTTGGGTGTGTTTTTATTTCATTTTTATAAGGGCTGGCTCGCTGTGAGGGAGACCAGAGAGGGAGACAGGAGAAAATCTAGGTGATGTAACAACAGACAAAAAATTCATCAAATATAATATTTCTAGTAAAGAGGACTTTTTTGTTAATATCTATTTTAAAATATACAAACTACATATAATAGATATTATGATGGTGCAAGGAAATTGAAGAGATGTATGACAAGGAAGTAGACCAGTCATTTGACAATCAATCGGTCAATGCACACATATGAAGCAACTGTTAAGTGTCAGGAAATGTGCTTGGATGGTGCTGGGGGTGTTAAAGTAAAAGTTAACATTTAGAGTCTGCATTCTATAGAAGGAGTTAATATGTACGTATGTAAATAGTTACGTGGTGATTAAACAGGTTCTAGAAGCTGGGGTGGAGGGGGGAGGGGGAAGTCCAAGAAAAGCTCCATGTATAAAGTGCTGCCTAAGCTGTGTCTTGAAGGACATTAGGTCTTCTAAGAAGTGAAGGTAAGTACATCCCAGTCATGTCAGACATAAACAATGCAAAGGTGGAGAGATGGGAGATGAAGTCCCAGATATGAGGAGTTAAAGCAAGGGATATAAGATGGGTAGTAGATGAGTTCCTCTGGTTTCCATAACACGGAAAAAGACCTGGAGGTAGGTCTCCAGAATGTCAAGTACCCATGCAATACCATGCTCCAGAATTTTAGAAGATGGGGTATGAATAAGGTATGAGGGAAGGAGAGTCTATATCAATAAAAGCACTGATTCTTTGGTACAGCTTCAAGTACCATCATTTGAAAAGATAATTTGGTGTGTACACTTGAATGTTTGTTTTTGCTGATAATCAGTAAATTTAGAATTTTTTAAAATTAAAATTAATTATTGCTTCTGAAAATTATTTGAGCCTGGCATAGTGCCTTCTCCATAGTACGTCCTTAAGAAATGTTTGTTTAACGGAATCGAATTGAGTGGTTCTGTTTTGTAGATGGGCTTTTGTTTAGACTTTTCTTACTTGTTCCGAGCATTGGGACCATGGATTGAGTAAGACACCCTCAGAATAAATGTATAATAAGTCCAAAGGAACAAGCGATTACAAATGGTGGATGTGAGGATGGAGTACGCGCTAGGTGGTGGGGGGGAGGAGAGGGACAATCAGTGCTGTAGGAAATATAATCAGTGAGTAAATGCGGACAATTTTAAATGCAATGATACTAATACTTTAAACTAGGGTGATGCTCTGGAATTTTCAGCAATTCCATCTGCTTACATCTTAGATTTTTAAGCCTCTTTCATAAGAGTAATGCTAAGCCATTTCAGATTCTCTAGATCCCTGACTCAGTGGACTTTGTGTATTATTGAGTTGTTGACCACCTCTCCCAGAAGATGTTGGGTTTTCCTTAGCATGGGATACTTAGAGTTTCCTTGTTGTATGCTAACAGGAAAGAACAATAACAGTGGGGGACAACATATAGGAAACCTTTGATTCCTGTACTCCTTGTTGTTTCATAACCCACCTAACCAAAGCAGGAACTGGTGTTACATGCATGTTGTGATTGTTTGGTTATGTCTGATTCTTTGTGACCCTTTACCACTTTACTATCCATTCAGTTTTCTTGGCGAAGACACTGGAGTGGTTTGCCATTTCTTTCCCCAGTGAATTAAGGTAAGGTTAAGTGATTTGCCCAGGGTCACATAGCTAGTAAGTATAAGAGGTTGGATTGGAACTCAAGTCTTCCTGACCCCAGGCCCAAAATTCTATTGTTGAGTCACCTAGACCAATAGAGGTTAAGTGATTTGCCCAGTCACACAGCTAGTAAGTGTCAGAGACCAGATTGGAATGCAAGTCTTCCTGATTCCAGGCCTACTTTTCCATCCACTGAGTCATCTAGCTGCTGTATTGTGTGCCACGTGTGAGCATGCACACACACGCATTTCCATCCAAGATGGAAGGATAGAGAAGAAAAGAAATGCAGAATGTCCGTTTCCTTGTATCTATTGCCTGAACTCAGCAAAATGGCCACCAGGAAGCAGATGGTAGGGATACTTGGGAAGCCAATTCAAACAACATTTATTAGGCCCCTCATACATGCAAGGCACTGTCCTAGGCACCACCGTCAAAGATGGATTTTTTGTGAAGAGCTTCTAATTTGATAGAAGAGATTGTGTCTAGGTGAGACTATACTAAATGTTAAAGAAGATGTATAGGCAAAGTGTTATGACAACAAAGATGAAGGAAATGTCACTTTTGGCTGGGGTGAAGTATGGAAGGATCTGTCATGGAAGGCAAAATTGAATGCATCATTTAAACTGGACTTTGAAAGGTGGGTAGGGTTTCTATTGGAAGAACCCAGGGCAGACATTTCAGAGAAAGCAAAGGAATGGTGGTGGGGATACAGAGTCCTTTGACAACAGCAAGTAATCCATTTTGAAAGGAGGTTAGGGCATGTGAAGGGTAGTGATCCATGAAGAGGCTGGAAAGGTAGGTGGGCATCTGCATTGTAAATGACCTTGAATTCTAGGTTAAAGAGTTTGATTTGTCCTTTGTAGGTAATATATACCACCTAAAGGTTTCTGAAAAGGGCAAGACCATAAATGATCTTTGGAAGATTATAACAGAGTCATGGACAGAAGACATTAAAACAGGGAAAGATTGGAAAAAGGGAGACTAGTTAGGATAAATCAATCCATCAACAAGCATTTATTAGGCAGGGCTCCATGTAGGAAACTGTGCTGGTGTTGGGAATACAAAAGACAACAATCTTTGCTTTCAAGGAATTTACATTCTATTGGGGTAGATAAGATGAATATAAGTATATCTAGAAATAGAATTCAAATAAATTGAAGGAAGAAAAGGATTCCAAGGGTTATAAGTGAGGAAGGAATGACTTATAGGCATTGGGGAAGGCAATTCAAGGGTACAGAGATGGGAAATAGTGTATGTAAGGAACTGTGCGAAAGACAGTTAAGCTATATGAAAGAGTAGGGGAGTAGATCCAGAAGACAGGTGATGGAAGTCAGAATGAGGGAAATGGGAGAAAAGATAGTTTCAGTTTTGAACATGCTGAGTTTCAGTGAATTTTAAAAAAAGACGAAAAAGAATACCAAAATGGAAGTAAAATACTTTAGAGTATAAGAGGTGAAATTCTTGGACTGAATGTATTTTTTACAGTCTGAGAGCACTATAAGACTCTACCAGGGAGAAGGGGTGTCAACCTCTAATTTGGTCAAAATTCTTGTCCTATAGTGGAAATACTATATACTAAATACTTCAAGGATCCACAGTTTTGTTAGGATGAGTACTATCTCAGTTCAAACAAATCTTTATCCCTCCGTGATCAAGAAGTCAGCTTTACTGAAAAATAGTGGCCAGTCTATTTTAAAAAATGAAATCTTCATTTGATGGCCAATCTTCTGATTATCAGCCCTTTCAAACTTTGTTCATCTGTCCTCAAATGACAGAAATTCAATCTGTCACTAAGCCCACACTCAGAGTCTTTCCAGCTTAGTGGGACTTGCCAGAACTTGTGTTTTGCTGGCATCACCAGTGGGAATCTAGGGTCAGCCTCCACATCATGACATTCTAGGCACAGAAAACTGTGTGACCAAATGCCAGCCCTCTATTTCAGCAGAATCAAGATCCATAACCAATTGAAAATCATGCAAGTATGGCTTCTGTTAGAATCAATTAGAATTTGGCCACTGCTACGTTACATGGAACTCAAGGATTTACCAACCTTTAAATGATACTAGATCTCAAAAGCCATTTTGGACCTCCATTTTAGACTGTTTTGGCAAGAATGAGGTTGTGAAATCTACTCACATCTTCCAATAGCAGGCAAAAGAAGTGACTAGAATAGGGAAAAATATTATTAAAGACCTGGAACAAACATTTTAAAATCTGCATGAACCTGTCAAAATTAAGCAGGTATATGCTCTCAGTCTTAGCTTCCATTTTTTTAACAGAATCATTTCCCCTGTATATTAGCCCATAAAGTCAACAAACACAATGAACCTCAAAGGTTACCTAGCTAATCTTCAAGTTTGAGTATAGACTAGTAAATGAGGGGATTGGATTAGATAATCACAAAAGTCCCCTTGGGTGGCAGCAGATAGAGTGTCAGGCCTGGAATCTGAAAGACTCCTCTTCCCAGACACTTACTAGCTACGTGACCTTGGGCAAGTAAGCAACGTCACCCTGTTTACCTCAGTTTCCTCATCTATAAAATGAGCTACAGAAGGAAATGAAAAATCACATTATCTCTGCTAAGAAAACCCCAAATGGGGTCATGAAAAGTTGGACACAACTGGAAAATGACTAAACAGAAACAAAAATGATTCCTCCTACTTCTAATATGCTGTGACAATAAGAATTTAACTGATAGAATGATAGGTAGGTCACTTTAAGTTTTACAAGGCATTTTATTTATTATCTCACTTGTTCTTCAAAACAACCCTGACAAAGATACATGCTGTTACTATTCCCATTTTATAGGTGAGAAAAATAAGAGAGAGGAGTTAAACTGACTTGTCTGGAGTCCTCCAGCTAATGGGTATCTGAGGCAGGATTGGAATTCAGCTCTTTCTGACCTCAAGTCTCGCACTAAGATTCCTAACCACCTAACTTTAAATAGCATTTCCCTCACAGGATTATTGTGAAGACCAGGTGAAATAATGAAATAACATTTGCAAAATACTTTGCAAACTTTAAAAGCATTTTAGAGATACTATTAATATTCTTGGTGTTTTGTGTGTGTGTGTATGTATATATACATATTATATATGTGTGTGTATGTGTGTGTGTATGTGTGTGTATTCTGAGGTGAGGTTTTACTCATTGGAAGTGTTTGTTTGGCCAGATTTGACTATGGGCAGCCACTAAGGTGCCTCCCAGCTTTGAAAATCTAGATGTTGGTGCTTCTGCCTCTGGTAACTATGTATGCATGTAATGTTCAGATAATTGGATCTGTCTGTTGATCTGTGATGTATGTATTGCTTATGGTCGGACAGTTTGAAGCCCTATCTGTTGGTCTTTATTTCTCTGTTTGTATTTTCTCTGAAGTTCAGGGTGCTGACTTTTCCCCCGAACTCAGTGAATGATGTATGTGCTTGATTAGAGTGCTGACCCCTTAAGTTGTTCTAAAAGTTCCTCTTCCAAAAAGGAAAGCAGATCTAAGAACCTGTACAAAGGCTCTCCTGTGTATGCTAGGGTCCTTGCTGTTACACTAGGTGGTGCAGTGGATAGCGTGCTGGCCCTGAAGTCAGGAAGACTCATCTGCCTGAATTCAAATCCAGCCTCTGACAGTTCCTTACTGTGTGACCCTGGACAGATCACCTAACCCTATTACCCTCAGTTTCCTGATCTGTAAAATGAGTCAGAGAAGGAAATGGTAAACCACTATAGTATCTTTGCTAAGAAAACCCCTAAATGGGGTGATAAAGAATTGGACAGGACTCAAAGATGACTGACCAGCAACAACAGAATTTCTCATAATAGTTTTTCCAAGATGGCCAATGGTTCAATACCGTTGAAATCAAGTCAAAACAAAACTGCAACAAACTACTTTTTTACATCTCCCCCATAAGTTAAAAAATCTTCTCTAAGAACTAGTTCTAAAAGTGCTCTAACTTTAGTTTGCAATGACAAAAATAGCTGAAACTACTAATACTGGCTAGAAAGGTGACTAATAAGCATGGCTCATGTGCCTTCTGCATCTTCATCACCCTGGAGCTCAAGGCTACTTGATTCCTTGCATTTCCAGTTAGTTCCCTACTTGGAGAAGAAAAGTCCTTCCCCCATCCAGTTTTTTACCCTTTTCTCCAAGCGGAGCACTTGGGATCTAGAGAAGTTGCCTGTATGATTTTGTCAAAATTGAATGTGAAAGCCTGGACTGCCAGTCTTTCAACATTTTGAACTGCAGGTCTAAAAAGATTACCTTCCTTATTTGCTTTGCCGATGATCGACTGCAAGTACTACTTCGTAGGAACCTTATTACTTTAGAGGTTTGTTTCTTTTCCTTCTTTGAGGGGGGGGTATTATTTTGAAGCTCCTTGGTCCCTGGATGTTGAGCTGTAGTCTGGCTGTCTACTCACCCCTCGCTTTGTGTCAATGAGCTGCATTTCAGGATCTGTGCAGGAGGAACATCGCACTGACTGACACAACGTAATTTGGAGCCATTACAATGTATTGTGTGTAGGACACTACTGTGGGGCTGTTAATATGCAGAATTTTGCATAGTATGAATGCTAATCACTTTGACGACGATGCTATTCATATAATATGTAATACTTGCTAAACAAAATTAAGAAACATAATTACTGCTCAGGCACAGTTTCTGCTTTCAGTCCTCAAAAACCCAGTCATTTAAAATTGTGTTTTCTTTAAATAAATGGCAACAATTCCCACTAAAGACTATGGGCCTAGATAATTTCCTTTTCGAAAAAAGGAGTCTTTTTATCTTTAGTGAGTGACAAAAACATCCCTTTATGAAAGGTTTATAACTCAGCTATTCAAATGTGCTTCGGGCTGAAATTTGGCATACAACTTCTCATCCTGGGAGCACAGATTTTATTTTTCAGAATTTTAGGGGAAATTGGTTTGGCTGATTTTTAAATCCTGGGGAATCAAAGGCGGGAGCCCTTCCCCCTATTTTCAGATGGAATAATGACAGATCCTTAATTATAGGCTATCGCTGCCTGACTTCCATATAATATAGAAAATAACATATATATCTATATCCACATGTGTGTGGCATATGAGTTTATAAACATACACACACAGAGTCAGTAAAGAGAAAGCCCAGATTCCCTTTCATCGTGCCTTTTAGTTGAACTATAGAACAAATCAACAGTTTCTAAGTCACAAAGTGATGCCCTTGTACTGCTCTCCAAGGAACCGCCCCGATCAAGACAATTTCTTCCCTCTGGCAAGACTATAAATTAAGAGGAACCAGGGTGGCAGTGTAACCCTGCAAACAGCCCTTCACCATCATGTGCCCCCCATCCTAATCTCAGTATGGTATTTAAACAGACTTTGTCAGGTTCATCCATTTCAGAAAGGGCAAAAAGAAAGCAAACACAGGAACCCCTCGCCACCCCTCAACACATACACCACAATAAGGTTCAAGATTTCAGTTTGCCACCAAAAATGACTCTGGGGGAGAAGTTTCAGGGGAGAATGTGATCAGATTTTTCAAATGAAAGAAAAGACAGATAAGATGGAGTCTGTGACAAAAGGGACCCCATTGAAAAGTCCAGTCTTTAATTGTGGACGTTTCTCCCTAGATGCCAGGTACCTCATTAGGACATTTTAAAATAAACAAAATGTGGATCTCGAACGCTGAACTACAATAAATCAAGGTTAAGGGACATCGTCATTCTAACAAATATAGTGACAGGCTGAGATCAAGGGATGCCTTGACATTCTCCTCAGAAAGGTCAATCTAGCTGGTCTGCAATGTAAAAATGAAGACTCTGGCATCATTGCCATGGCAAAAGGTCAGACACAAGCTGATTGGTGATAGAATTATCAAATTAACCAATCGATGTGTGTGAGTAATAGATGTAAGCAATCCTCTGGGAGAGCCACAGGGCAAATGCCAACTCATCAATAACACATCGCCTAGAAAAAAAGATCTCTTCAATTCATGTCTTTTACCTTACTAGTGCTGGCCAGACTATCTAGAAGTATAGATAACGCATCCACATTATTCCTTAGAAGCATAAGCATTGTAACAAGCGCTTTTGATGTGCTATTGCTATATATCTGTAAATAATTTCTGCAAATCTATGCAGAATGACAACCATCTTGGATTTAAACTTTTAAAAAAAGACCACAAAGCTACCCACTGTGGGTGAGCATGCATGTAACACATTCCCCCAGTTTCAGGTGAATTTAAAAAAAGAAACTGTTTCTTTACTTGCTCCAGTATGACACAGGCATAGGCTACCTTAACAAAAACCCCAAAACCATTTCACCTGTGACAGTCACAGGTACTTCAATCCTATGTTTCATTGTATGCCGAATCCCTGCTTTCTAAATAAATAAATAAAGATGCACCTATTATCACAGCTACATGAAAATATCTTTAGAAGGAATTATCACAGTGGGGGTGATAACAATTCTTGCTACTAATTAAGGATTTACTCTGCCATCGATATGTGAGTGTAAGTCCTATAATGTTAATGGGCTTATATGCCTCTATTGAAGGAGGCATAGATCCCTAAGTGAGTGCGACTATCACCCTGCCTGTGAAAATCTCAGAGTGCTGTTTACCTGGGACTTTGATTATTAGATACTTCTCTGAATAACTCCAACAACTTCAATAACTTGAGCTGGAGTGTACTCTGTGTTCAATTTGTAGGGTTTGTGAGAAAGGAAATGGAAAATGGATTTGTCTTCATTTTCCTCATCTTGCTATCTGGGTGGGACAAAGAGTCAATAAGCTATCTCTGCGGTGGGAAACCCATGCCACACCTTTGAATACTTGTAAACTTTCAGGAAGTTATTTGACTTTTTTAACTTTTCCATTATCTTTGGTGTTTTGTAGACAGAGTGGGTCCTTATTTTTTTTTTTTAAGAGTTGTCCTTTGGTATTACTTACAAATTAACATGTTTAACAGCCTTTATTCTGCAAGCAGTGCTTAAGGGCTTGGTGAGAACAAAATGTTTCGCTAGTAATAATATTGTCTCAAATTTTCATCACACCTTTCCTCTGAAGGTGAAGCAGAGAGTTCGTGATAGCCTTTATTAGAAATGATTTCCACAGTGTTATGATTGTGGTGATAAGTTTCTCATCTACTTTTTTTCTCTTGAAGAACTGTATGGCGTAGCTTCTGGCAAGGAACCTAAGAGTGAGTTCTCATCTTCCTTTTATCCTCAACTGGATGTATCATTTGGGTAAATTATTTCTCCTTCCTATATAAATGTTTCTTCACAGGGAGCAGGGATCAGATAAACATGAATTATGGGATACTGTCGAAAGAACCAAAATCACTGTGCATTTTCATCTGGGACCCTGGAATTAAAAGATGAAGTAAAAAATGCTAATGAAATTGCTTTCCTATTCTCAGTAGATTTGTTCAGGACAGGATATATGTTTGCCAACTCTTGCACCAGGTACCAAAATACCATACTCCTACAATTCATTTCTTGTCAATAGAACTTACAGTAAATACAAGGCAAAAATAAAGGAAGATAAATTAGACAACCAGATAAAAACAGTTGGTGCTGGAATAAAGACCTTCATGTGGATGTAACTGTATAGAGTTCAGAACTTGGGTATCTTTTGACTTTTTCAAATGTCCCTAACTACTGATCATTTACAGGTTGCTGGGTACAGCAGCCCCTTACACGGTATTACTCCAGGGTCTCCCAAGGAGGGGCCTGCTCCCCAGAATCATGATTTAATACATTTTTTTCCTGGTAAAAAGATTCAGAAAGCAAATAAATAAGAAAATGAGCACAAGCAAGGGATTTATTCTTTGCGCTCATTTCAGGCCAATCGAATGACTGCTTATACGTTGTATTATGTGTCCCTAGGCTACACTTCCTGCTTTCAGAGGTTCTGAGTTCATGTGAATGCCCTTCCATTTTATCTGGATTAAAAATGACATGACAACCAATGAGGTCTGGTGTCGGAGGCTGTAAGTAAGCTGTCACCCTTCCCCAAAACTCCATGGAAATATGGAATCTCTAACCAGCTCTGAAAAAGCTCATGGCTCTGGATTAATGGACAGTATTAACAAAGCAGTGAGGTGAGGAAGTGCGGCCCCCTTACAGTGTTGCTATATATTGCTCAACAGATCCACAAGAAAAATGAACAGAGGGAACTGCTCAGGATAGAAGGAAGGGGAGGGGGACAAACTGGCTCGTGGAGGATGAATTCCAATGGCATAAAAATATTTAGCAATTTTCTTTCAAGGCTCTACTTGGTAATTATTTAGTAATATAAAATTGAAAGACTGTGAAAAATTGATCAGGCAAATAATAGGTTCAAAATTTATAGGCAAAATGTCTCTATGTTTAATATGAGATTGTTTACCTGTCCACGAAACAAATGTATACAGGGAAAGTCACTGTCTTCAGTGATGTTCAGACACAAAATCTATAACACCTTATTACTCTGACTTTGCCTTGTACAAAGATAACTTTTTTCCTTGATGAAAAAGACCCTATTTTATGAATACGACAAAAGCAACTCTTGCTCCCCCATCCTGAAAGAAAAAGAATGAGCTAACCGTTTTGCTGAACCCCATGGGTTTCTAATTAAAACTTCTCTATCCACAACCTTTGGCTACAATGTTCCTGAAATCTACTGAGAGCTCTAGATTTGAGCAGATGAAAAATCAATAAAAAGCAGATCAACAATGCTGAGGTATTGGATTGGACCTCTACTTTCTGTCTGAGTCTCTGACTCATAACACAATATTACCAAACAGGCATGTACCACTCAGCAGGGAAACTAAAAATCTAATCATCTCCCTCTATTCTGAAGCAAGCCAATTTATAACATGTCGTGTGGAGGTTATTTTAGTGCACTAGAAATGGTCATAGTCACATGAGTCTGAGTAGAGGACAAAATCATGGTTTTTTGATGGAAGCAGAAATTAGTAGCATGGCACATATGATTAGGACACCGATTTAAATAGGGACAAACCACAGGAGTTTTAAGGTTGGAATATTTTTTTTTTGTCTTTATCAGGGTGGAAAGAGTTGAATGCTTGCATTCTACCATTGTGGCTTTTGATGGAATATTTCCATTCTCTATTATTGGGATGCTGGCTTTATCTAGGATATCTTTTTTCCTATTTATTTATACAACATACAGCATTTTCTGTGCAGGAATAACCATCTGTTTTCAACTGGCACATACTCATCCTGTGTATTTAATCTTCAACTCTTCTGATGAAGGTATCTCTACTTGTTCTACTTAGTAGTTGTGGGTTGATATATGTCAGTATGTAGCTTGAGGTCATGGAAACAAAAGCACTGTAAAATTAATCAACCAAAAGGTGTAGAAACTGTAGGTAGATTATTTGTGTTTGGTCTGTCAGTAGGTTTTTTGGGGGGATCTATTACTAGTAAAAAAATTAATTACAGTTCAATTCCTTGATGTACATCAGATGTCCATGAAAGAAAATGAAAAAAGAAAAAGCCTCCTTGACACTCAAGATCATGGGGAATTCGAAGTTAAATTTAGCAGAGTTACTGTACTGTCATTGCCAAAGGAAACAACTGACTGACTGCTCCAGCACTCAGCAGAAAGCAAGCCTATCTTCACTTTTAGCATGCCTGATTTTAAATTTGAACATCTTTTAAAAAGAACAGCTAAATTTCCTCTCCCTAGTCACACATCTTATACCCGCTGGTGGTTTACACATTCCAACAGTGATTCGATATGTAAAGCACCCTTCCAACATACATAGCACCAAAAGAGTGAGAATATAAACTCAAGCAAAATCACATTTCGACAATGATGCCAGCCATACAAGAGAGTCTTACTGTTAACCCATCCTGAGCTTCTCAGGTTTAATGTACAATCAGGGATTCTCCTTTCCCACTTTCTGGTAGCTAGGGACTCTGAGATCCCCAATCTGGAGGGACTTGAAGCTCAAAAGGCATAAAAGGAGACATATCTTTATCTTAAGTCAAAGTACTCCATTAAGACTACGAGCTGTCACCTGAGCTCCAGGGTTGAGCTTGTGGGTACAGTGATCCCAGGAAAAGAAACTTTTTTTTTAAAGCATCTAGGACCTAGATTCTAGGTGATGCAGTGGATAGAGGGAGACCTGGTCCTGGAGTTAGGACAGATCTGAGTTCAAATTCTGCTTCAGACACTTCAGGATACTTTGCTAATTTCATTTTCTTATCTGTAAAATGGGGGCAACAAGAGAATCTGCTACAAGACTGCTGGAATAATCAAATGGGATAAGAAAGGATGTCTCAGAAATCTTAGATGAACTACATAAAGCTTTTGGGGGATGCTCAGTTGATGTAAAATACTTTGCAAATCTCAAAGCATAGTTATTGTTGCTGTCACATTTTCACTAGTTATAACTGAGACTTTTTAAAGGGATCATTTGTACCATTGGCAAATAGCTGCATATTTACAAGGATGCCTCCTGGAATATCTTCTTTTGTCTTTACCAAAGTGGAGAGATCTCAATTTTGAATTCTACTATTGTGGCTTTTGACAGAGTATTTCCCTTCACTATGAGTTGGATGCTGGCTTTATCTTGGGTATCTTTTTCCTGTTTATTTGTATAATAGACAACACTTTGTGTGCGGGGATCCCAGGCTTGCCTTCTGAATTTAACTCAAGTCTCATCAACTGAGTATTAGAAGGGACCTTAGAGGTCATTTCATTCATTTTATGATTGAGAAATTGAGTCCAAAATATGTAAAGTCATCTATCCAAAGTTAGAGACATAGGAAGGGGCCAAGCGAGGACTTGATCCTCTGATATCCACTCCAGTATTATGTCCGTGGGGCCATGCTACCCACTCAAAGAGGCAGTCTGAATCTTCTGACTGAAATGCTAAGAAAGGGCTGCTTGAAATTGGAGCTAGACAATGGAAGACTATTTAGAATTTCAGAATGTTATCTATGTGTATGCATGGTGTGAACTGTGATAGCATGGAAAGAACACCAGACTTCCATAACCACAAACATCTATTGAGCACCAATTATGTTCAAGGCACTAGGGATACAGTCTCTGATTTCAAGGGGCTAACATTTTATTGGGAGTATGCCAGATTACATAAATGATTTCCTACAAAGTATATATAAAGTAATAGAAAATCATTAAAATAATCTAAGGGGAACAGACAAGTGAGGGCATCAAGAAAGGTTTACAAGATAAAGGAGAAATACATTCTAGACAAGTGACAGACCCACTTGGGCAAAGACTCCATGGTGGGAAATGGAATATTCTAAATGAGAAGCATTATATAAGCCAGTTTAACTGAACTAGTGACTGGAATAATACATAATAAGACTGGAAAGGCAGGTAAAAATCATATTGGGTGGGAATTTTAGCGCCAGGTTGAAGATTTTGTATTTTATAACAGAAGCAATAGGGAGTCATTGGAAATTTTTAAGTAGTGGGTGGGATGGTCAAATCTGTGTTTTAGAAATAACAATTTAGAAATTGTGTGAAGAATAGACTGGTGATGAGAGAGACCAGGAAAAGGGAGAACAACTGGGAGATCATTGCAATAGTCCAAGCAAAGGGGTGATGAGGCCTGATCCAGGGTAGAGACTTTGTGAATGGAGAGAAGGGTATGGTTAATGAGATGCTGTAGAGGTAGAATTGATAAGATTTGGCAACTGATTGGATTTGTGACATGAGGGGGAGGAAAGAGTCAGAGATAATTCCCAGTTTGGAAACTTGTAACTAAAAAGTGTTATTCTTAAGAGAAACAGGTAAATTCAAAAGAGGGATGGTTTTGAGAGGAAATATTGTAACTTCTATTTTGAATGTCACGATATCCTTTACATGTCCATGAGAAATCTACATAAAGATGTCCATTAGGCAGCTGACAATGTGGGACTGGAGGTAGTGATAGCTAGTTTCCTGGAGTTCCTTGAGTAGTATAGTGGTAGGAGGATGCAGTCAGACCTAAACTTGAGAAACCTTAAAATCTAAAGACATGAAGTAGCCAATATTCGTACCAATGGGCCATTATGAACAATTAAGGGCACAACAACTGTAGATAAAAAATTGAAGCTTCAGTTCATGAAATTTGGCCTGTTGACAAAGGAGATTAATTACTTAACAAAGATTAAATAAGACGAGTTGATTTAGTAGAGAAAATGGTGCACTAGGAGCCAAAAGATCTGGGTTGCCACTTGGTATCTGCTGCCAAGAGCACAGCATCCAAGAATGTCATAGCTGGGAGAGGACCTTATTGAAACCAAGCTTAGAAAAAGGAAATTCTTGAGTGAAATGAGCAGATTCAGGAGAACATTAAAGACAGTAACAGCCACAGTGTGTGAGGACTATTTCTGATAGACTTAGCTTTTCACAGCAATGTAAGGATCTAAAACATTTCCAAAGGACTCTTGAGGCAAAATGCCATTCACATCCAGAGAAAGAACTGTGGAATTGGAACACAGAATGAAGCAAATTATATTTTCTTGTGTTATGTTTTGGTTTGGTTTTTTTCATAGTTTCTCCTGTTTGTTTTAATTCATGTATGCAACATGACTAATGTGAAAATGTGTTTATTAAGAATGTGTGTGTAGAATCCACAAAAGGTTGCATGCTATCACAGGGAGGGAGGAGGAGAAAATTTATAACTTAAGGAAATGATTGTTGAAAATTAGCTAAAGATTTTAAAAAAAGAAGAAAAAGGAAATTATTGTCCAAGATCTTGGAGAGAATGTTAGAGCCAGAATTTGAATCTAGGTCTTTCAATGCAAAGACCAATTTTAAAGTGCTTCATTTGGAGCTCTCCTCTCCTCCCTCACTTCCCTCACCTTTCCTTGCCTAAATTTTTGGAAGCAGCTAGGCAACTCAATGGATAGAATCCTAGTGTTGATGCCAGGAAGACCCGAGGTCAAATCGAGGCCTGCCTTGGTCACTTATAGTCGTATTACCTTAGTCAAGTCATTTTGATTTCTCAGTTTCTTCTCCCATAAATTGAAGATAACAGTAGTGCACCCCCTCACAGGGTCATTTGAGGATCAAATGAGACATATATGCAAGTCCTACAGTGCAAAAATAGATCATTGCTTGAATTATATTTATACATTAATTTTTATATCTGTGTCTGTTCATCCTTTGTTGCCGAAGAAGACCATGCCATCAGAGAAATAAGGACATGACTTGCACCTGACTTTGTTTTGAGTGAGAAAGGGCTGTGCAGGTCACCAGCCTCACTTCTCCTCCAGAGTCACCTGAATTCAGTGACCAGATATTCATCAGGATGACTGGAGATGACCCAGGATAAGGCGATGAGGGTTAAGTGACTTGCCCGAGGTCACACAGCTAGTGAGTGTCAAGTGTCTGAGGTGAGATTTGAACTCAGGTCCTCCTGATTCCTGCACTGGTGCTCTATCCACCACACCACCTAGCTGCCCTAAATTTAATCTATGCAATGTCAAAACATATAGTTATTGTAGTGAAATATTAATGATGAAAATATTAGTGATAAAAATAGAATTAGTTGAGACCGCACTTTGCAAAGTATATGGCATTATCTAAATCACTGAGTCTGTTAGGACATATATGAGTCTACACAGAAGCTTTATTATAGGGATGTATCTTTTAGAAACTCAAATAGACTTGGGTCTTTGAGTAGTGGGGGAGTGAGCTTGAGCGGTTCAGTTTTACTTAAAATCAAGGGCTGCATTTTCAGTCCTCATGTTTCCCACTAAAGGCATAGTTAGCTACAAGATGGTCAAGAGGGACCTTTTAATGGTGAACAGGAGATGCTCAAACTGTTTCTCTAAACAATTGAAGAGGTGATTACCCCAAAATGTGCAATTCAATAATAGGCTATCATAGAGAATATTCTCAGTTCAATCATATTTTACATCTTTTTAAAAACTATGGTAATTTGCTACAGCAAGAATATTTAAATGTTTCCCTCTAGCCACTTGTAAATCGCATTTCTAATCTAGCTGCTTCTGTAATCAAGTCCTTGCTATTTTAAATAAAGCTTCCATTTGGGATTAAACTGCTATTGATAAACACACTTATTTTTGATTTTATGTGATATATGGGTGAGGATGTGTGAAATGCTTATCAAATAACCATAATTAGAAAGTATCATCTCAGAAAGATGATCTGCTAATTTCAACTATTACACCCAAGACTCAGTTAAAGGAGCAAAGAAATATGAAACAAAATTTAAGTGGGCAATTAAATTGCAAAATAATATCTGCTGCATGTGTTAAGAAAATATCATTTTGAAAAATGTTCCATTAGATTCCTTTACAAATTAGTCTTTTAAAAACCAACACTCCATAATATATTAAGGATTTGAGCTTTTACCTGAAGGTATGAAAATCTGAATTGTGAATGAAATATTTTAGACTGATGTCAGTCAATACCAGAGGATCATGGTTTTAGATCTGGAAAGCATCCTTGAGACATTCATCTCCAAACCCCTAATTTTACAAATGAAAACCCCAAGGCCAATTGACTTGCCCAAGTAGGAAAGTCAGGATTTGAACCCAAATCCTCTGATAACAAATTCTGTACTCATTCTACTACAACATATTATCCTTTCATAATACTCCTACTCTGATGCTCACTCTGATATGGTATATAAAAAACCTGTGCTTTTCAAAGACAGTACCAACAGAGGGTAAACTCTGCCAGAACTTGCGTGCCAAATTAGGTATAGATTTATTCACTGATGGACTTGAGGCATCATTATAGAGAGTTGGCCAAAAGGCACTTAAGTATTTTGGCCATAGCAATTCATTAATACATTTTCTAAGAGACAGAGGAGTTATGCCCTACACCTGTAGAGGGAATACCCACACTATTGAAATCAAAGATCTTTCAATGTTTGAAGAAGACTTAGCAAATACAGAGAGGATTTTTGTTTTCCATCCTCTTCTCAAAACTAATTGTTGAGGGACTAAAAAGCACTTCAGAAATTTTGAGGATTCAAGTGATACTGTAACATCATGTATGAAGGCTTTTGATGTGAAGCAAAAGTGGTTTGAAAATTGTTCAGTTCCATCAGAGAGGTATTATTCTGTTTGTTGGATTTTTTTGTGGGTATGCCAGACTATATATATCTAATACGAAAAATGGATTAACATCATAGAGATTTAAAATTTCTGGGAGTGAATAAGAAATATACTTTGAAAAGTGGAGAAGTGATCAGTTTACTCTCTTATGTCTTTCTAAAATCTATACCAACAGTGAAGCACATCCAGAATGACACTTAGGTTCAAGGACAAGAAAGTATCTCAGAGTTCAACCCCTTCATTTTATCCATGAGAAACTGAAGAACAGAGAAATTCAGTGATTTGTTCAAGGGCAAACAGGTACTAAGATACCGAGGTGGGATCTGAATTAATGTCCTCTGACCTCCAGTATATTTTCATTTATTCCATATTGCTCACAAGTGTACAGTATTGCAAGGTGGAAGGTTCCAACCGATTTGATAAGTCCTCTCATTCAAGCCATTTCAGAGACAGAATCTTTTATCTTGGAAATATCCTTGGAGTTTAGCTAGTCCATTTTACAGAGCAGAAAATGGAGTCCTCAAATGTTGAAGTGATTTATTCAAGCTAACCAGTGAAACGGTTGAAACTATCACAACTGGCTTTTATTGGAAGTTAGTCAACTCACAGATTATTTGTCAATGTCATTTTTGTTAAGTCTAAACATTCAGGGAGAGAAGGGAAAGGAAATGGGTAGGACATGGGTTTCAGTGGAAGGAGCTAGCAGGGAGATCTTGGAGATAGTAAGGAGAAAATTTCTAGCAGAAAGAAGAGAAAGAGTGGGAGCATTTGCAGTGATCAAAATCTTAATTCTTGAATCTACATTCTGAAAAACAACAGAAAGAGCTGAGGTGGCATACAAATGTGTTCAATTAGCATCTCTATGCAAATGATCCTCAGATCCAAATTTTCAGCCACAGTCCTCTTCCATGAACTCCAATCCTGAATCACCAATTATTGACTTTTCCACCATTTTGATTGTATGTTCCTGAGGCATTTCAAGTTCAACATATCAAAAACAGGACTCATTATCTTTTCCCAAAACACTTCTTTTATTCCACACTTTTCTATTATTGATTGTCAAAGGTGCCACCTTTCCCCCAGTCACCCAGGTTCATAAATTTGATGTCATCTGTAATTCTCACTCTGATTCTTCTCTATATCTAATCCATTGCCAAATACAATTTTCCATTTTCTTCTTATTTCTCACATACCTTTCCTTCTCTCCAATTACATATCCATATCTCTTGTATAGACCTTCACCACTTTTCACCTGAAGTATTGCCTTTCAAACAGTCTTTCTATTTCAAATATTTTCCTACTCCTCAGCTGCCAAGAGATTTTCCTAAAGTGCAGGTCTGATAATGTCATCCACATTGCTCAATAAGACCTAAATGTTCTCTATTTCCTCCAGGGTAAATGACATTTAAAGTCCTTCATAACATTTCTTCTTTCTATCTTTCCCATCTCTTCACACTTTTCTCCATCTCTCCTTGGTGTATTTTCATTGGTTCTTCCTCATGCCTAGAATACTCTCCCTCTCAGTTTTGCTTCTGCCTTCTCTGGCTTCCTTCAAGTCCCAGTTAAAATTTCACCTTCTATAAGAAGTCATTCCTGATATCCTTTATGCAGTGCCTTCCCTTTGCTGATTTTCTCCAATTTATCCTTTACATATCTTCTTTGTATGTAGTCGTTTGCTCCCATTAAATTGTGAGTTCCATGACAGCAAGGCATATTGTTTCTCTTTCTTTGCATTCATATCACCTTAGTACAGAGCCTAGCATATAGGAGGTGCTTAATAAATGCTTGCTAACTTGAATTGGTTCCAGGCACTCTATGGTCCAAATGCACTAGACTATTTTCTACTCCTCATTCACAGCACTCTATCTCTCATTTCCATGCCTTTTCACTAACTATCCCCTGTTTACAGAATGCTCTATCTCTTTAACTGTTAATTTGCTTGGCTTCTTTCAAGACTTAGCTCAAATCTCACTTTTGGCAAGAGTTCATTCTCATCCTTCAAATTCCCCCAGTACCTTCCCTTTGAGATTACTTTCCACTTATACCGTATATACCTTTTATGCACATAGTTATTTGTATGTTGCCTTGACCATTAGAACATGAACACTAGAGAGAAGTGTCTATGGTCTGGAATTTCTTTCTATGCCTAATGATTGTGTATAGCTGTAGGCATGCAATATGGATAAAACCAAGATGTAAGAAGAAATTTTAATTTTAATTTTAAAATGACACTAGTTTACCTAGCAAAAGTTAACCAGTAATAGGTACATTAGAATGCAAGTCAAAAGCTTAGTTCAAGCCCTCCCCCTGGAACATAGTAGTTGAGGAATCACTGGCAAGTTGTTTAGCATTGAAGGGTCCCAGATGGGTATTTAAGACTAAATTACAGGTGAGGCTCTGTTCTTCATTGGTGGAAGGAATTTGCAAGCTTGGAATTTCCCACACCAATAAAATCATGTCTGGACTTTTCTTTCTTCCCTCTCTACACCACTCCCCACAAAAAATTTTTATGAATACTCTGGGCTGAACTTTCTGAGAGAATGAGCCTTTTAGTCATTAAAACTTCCATTTCATTTCCTATATATGCTCTGGTTTACTTTTTCTCCTAGATCTTTAATATGATACTGAATTATTTCGTGATCGACCACAATTATTTGAAGATCCAATTTCCCTTAAATTTGTTTGCATCATCATCAAGTCCCATCCTCCTCCACATATATGCATACACAGAGAAATTATTAGAGTTAATTAATTCATGTTTATAAATTTCTTTAAAGGTAAAAAAAAGTGTCCTTTGCCAGGGTTGTTATTATTTTTATAAGAACAATTGCTGTCTATAGTGTATGCTATAATCCGGTAGTCAATCATTTGGTCAGCAACCTTTACAGTTAAAGCACTTGTTGGTCAAGCACCTTAATAAGTACTACAGAAAGGATGGATAAAAAATAGGCTCTCTTCCTTTAAGGATACCACAATCTAATGGAAGTGAAAGGACAGGCATGAATAAATTAACATTCATTGAACTATAAATGAAAACATTTTTAAAGTATTTTATATGAAATGCAAAAATACTGTAGGGAGTATATGATGACTAACTTTTTCATCTTTTTGTATTCCTAGACAGGTGGCACAGTGATAATTGGGGTGATGCTGTAGATTTCAAATCCAGTCTCAGACACTTCCTACCTATGTGACTCTGGGCAAGTCACTTCACCCTGTTTACCTCAGTTTCCTTATCTGTAAAATGAGCTGGAAAAGGAAATGGCAAACCACTCCGGTATCTTTGCCAAGAAAACTCCATATGGGGTCACAAAAAGTCAGACATGACTGAAACAATTCAAAAACAGCAAAAACAAGAAACATTCCCAGAGCCCACACAGTGCCTGGCACATAGTAGGTGCTTAATAAATGTTTACTGATTGATTGGTTGGTCAGACTAGCACAGAATGACTTCATAGATTGGTAGTGATATATTTTAAACTGAATATTGAAGAAAGGGAGAATTTCCTTTTGCTGTATGAGCGAGGGCATTTAAAGGTAGAGAATGGGTCCTACTAGCTCAAAGAGGGGAAAGATGGGAAGTGGTGAGGGGAGGCAAGTCAGTTTTTATAAGTTATTACTTTTTAACAACATATCAATTTTCTAGTGGAAAAGCCCTTTAAACTTCCATCCCCTGATGGTTCACTTGACACAATGATCTCTCATCATCAGTCAAGTGTCTGCCATACTCAGGACATTACTTATTAAGGTCAAATCAAATCCCACCTTTGTTTGGAGGCTTTTCCTGGTCCACACAATTACTAGTGCCTTTGTCACTGGATTGCTTTCCATCTAGTCTGTATATATCATGTACTAACCTAGTCATTTGTATGTTGACTCTCCATTTGAAGGTAAGTTGCTTGAGAGAAGGAAATACTTTTTGCCCTTCTTTCTATCACAGTGCCTGGAACATCGAAAGCACTTCATCAATGCTTGGCTGATTATCTCTTATTCTAGATACTATTTGGGGATAGGGATTCATGTAAGTTCAAAACTGTAGTCCAGGAAAAAAAAATCCATTCATTCATTCATTCATTCATTGAGAAGGCTTTTATTCAGCACCTACTTTGAACCACTGCTGGGGATTCAAAAACAATAAAACAGTCCCTGACCTCAAAAGCTTACGTTCTTTTGGTAGGAATAACATATATATAGATAAGTAAATAAAAAATACGTACAAAAGAAATATATATGTGTAATATATGTAGTATATATGTATGTATATATGTGTATATGTATATGCACATTTATATATAAATTATAATATTCATAGGTATACAATTTATAATATGTGTAATTTACAATGTATAAAATTTATATATAATGTAATGTAATATAATACAATACAATACAAGTGACATATATATAAGTGATACATATTAAAGACTCCCATAGCGTTATATTTGAGAAAACTTAGAAACAATTTTCTAATTTATTTTTTAAAATTTAAATCTCCATATCTTCATGAATTATCTTTTGTTCAGCCATGACAGTCAAAATAAACTGAACCATGCTTTTAAATAGCTGTATCACTGTATGGAATCAAGATTTTTTTAAAGAGTATATTCAATTATATTTTTCTCACTAAAATATGATTAGAAATATTCACAGAGAGAAAAGATTTTTGTACCATTATAAATAAGATAAAAATC
>CM053774.1:26756383-26792275 GCA_028658325.1 Potorous gilbertii | reverse complement strand
GTGGAGCTGGGAGTCTCTGGCCAAGCTGCCTCAGCCTCTGCCGCAGCGGCCGCTTCCCAGGGGGTCCGAGTCCCGGAGATCCTCCGCTCGCCTCTCAGCCCGTCTCTCTCACTGACCTGTGCGTCTGTGGGTGGAGGGACCTTCGCGGCTGCCGGAGATTCAGGTCCCTGACGCCTGCTGGGCTCTGCTCGCTCCTCTCAGTGCCGCGTGGCCGGGGCGGGGGAGGGGAGCGCTCGGCAGGACAGGACTCGGCTCCCCTCTGAGGTACCTTTGCGGTCGGTTTTTCAGGGCTCTCTGCAACGGAAATCTCCTTCACTGTGTTGCTGCGTGGCTTCTACTGTTCCAGAATTTGTCAGGAGTTCTTTTTACAGGGAATCTATGGGCTGTGGATTCGGAGCTAGCAAATGTGAGTCTTTCTACTCCGCCATCTTGGCTCCGCCCCTTCTAAATTAGATATTCTTTAACTTCTAATCTAAATTAATACTTCTATGAACTTATGTGACCTCAGACAAACCCTTTAAGTCTTGGACTTAGATCCCAGATTGTAAAAGAAAATGTTAGATTAGTTGGCCTCTAAGGTTCATTCTTATTCTTTATCTAGGATCCCATAATCTGTGATCTTATGATTTTTTTCTCTGCCTTTCACCCTGGAGCTACATGGAATTGAGCTACAAGGTGCAGAGCAAGCCAGAGTATTATTTCATTCTATACTTAGCATAAGATAGTGACAGAGAGAGGAAGAACAGTGGAGCAGCCCTCTGGCAACTAATGACTGACTGACTGATAGACAGTTTTCTCTCCTCCTCCCCTACTTTCATCAGAAGGCAGAGTCAATATGTTCTGGAAAGATATGACCTCAGATGTTCAGCAAGGAACTTAATGCATATAGTTTACTATGGAAGATTCAACTCCGGGTTATATTTTACAATTATATAATTATAACTGGTTGCACTAGGCATCACGATGAAATTTTGAGGTACTGTCATGACCAGCTGCTTAAGAATTGACATCCAAGAAGGAAGGAGGAAAGGAAGGAAGAAAAAAGGAAGGAAGGAGGGAGAGAGGAAGGAAGAAAGAAAGATGGAGAAAATAGAGGAAGGAAGGAAGGAAAGGAAGGAAGAAGAAAGAGAAAGAGGAAATGGAGAAAAGAAGGAAGGAAGGTAGAGGGGGGGGTCAGAGGGAAAGAGCAAGGGAATGAGGGAGGAAAGAGTAGGTAGCAAAATTTTTAAAAATTGAAACCCCAAATACTGGAAATTGACATTATATTGCCATATGATCTGGTTACCCAGCAAGATATGAAGATAGCAAAGTTTGTTACTTTAGAAGTTTACCTAAGTTCTTTACCTACTTCAAACCACCCTGAGAAGTTCTAATTTTACATTCAATGAAATGATTCTAGGGTTTCTTTGTACTTCTATTATCACTTTTTAAGACTTAAAATGGTCATTCCTAATCTGGTGATGGAAATGAAAGATGACTAAACTACCCACTAGGAGTTATTGTAACTGCAGCAATGGTAGGGTAAGCAAGGGAGGTTTCCCTTAATAGAATTACTTTTAAAAAACCCATTTAGCTAGAGTAGAGGTTGCCAACAACTAGTTCTCTCTCTGCTCAGTGCTTCCCTTCTATGAAACGTGCAGTTGGAGAAACTGTATACTCTAGATAGGTGTTTTTAGCCTTTCTCTAAGTTAAAGTAGACCAGCGCTTATGCTGATATGAATCAGGGCCAATAAGACAGAGAACCACTGGTTAATTCTTTAAACTCAAGAATTTATTTAGCATATACTTTATCCATTGTTGGGTTTATCTCTTTCACAATCAAAACTATTTCACAGATTGGATTGCCATTTAGCATCTATTTCTTAAATGAAGTTGTCTTATAGCATCAGAGCACAATGTCTGGGTTAATGCCAATGGGCTGTGTGGTAAACCTGGCACAGTGGATAGAAAACTGCCCCAGAATCCCAGAAGATTTGGGTTCAGATCTTGCCTCTGAGACATCTTTGCTATGGGATCTCACTGCCCTAGGCAACTCTCTAAGGTTATAAATTACACAGCATGTACCAATCTACTATTGGTAAAAGAAGTTTCATTCACTCTACCAATAAAGTCACTTGTCTAGACAAAAACAAAAATGTTGATGTGTTATCAAACTGTAGAATTTAGTCTTTTTTACTCCAGGTACTCAGTCATTCACTATGAAGGGGAATGAGAGGAGGAAGGGAGAATGGGGTTGAGAGAAAGCCATAGCTAATATTGCCTCAGATTCTAGAAAGGGAATAGTTTCTTTTGACACTTTATCTATATATGGTCTTCTTACCTGGTCCCCTTATCTGGCCAAGAAATAAAAGTAGAAAGGCATCAGGGCAGCATTATTCTCTAGTGGTAAACTAAGTTGTTTATCCTGAAACCATTCAGGACTAGTCCTCGACTTCCATCAGAATAATGGATTTTCATAGAAATGTCTATCCCTGCTTTATATGGAATCAGCTCTGGAGCTAAGGCAGTGAAGCAAGGCAGCCTCAAAGCACTTGGAATACACAGAAAACCAATATAGAGATATCAGCATTACAAATGTAGACCACAAAAGAGCCAAGCAATTACTTGGGAGAGAAATTAACAAGAAAAACAATCCCTGGCTTTTGTTGATTTCGGAAATTAAATGTTATTTTCTATTATAGGTCCATGTTACTTATAGTGGATTCAGGAAAAATTAGTTACTAATTAGTAGAATGATAGATAAAACAGGGAGTAAAGAACAGACATAGTCATTTCTTTAAATGAAAATTGAGAGTTTTCTTGGCCCAGTCATTGGCCCCCTGAGCTAGAATTTCTAAAGCACCTTTGTAACAATCAGATTCTTCTGTCCATAGATTAAAAAAAAAAAACATTTTCCCCTAGATATACTAATAGATTTTTAGAATGGAAACTCATATGAATGCATCACCTTAATATCTCAGTTCTCTAAATGGTCTTTTAATGTGCCAAATTCGTTACAGAGTTCTTTAATCTTTGTTACTTTTCATTCCACAAACTTTTTACCTATAGGAATAAATAAGCAAAGCTTTTGCTTTTGTTTTTTATTTTCTTGGAAAAGGCACGTCTTTAAGATTACTCCAGGTAGTACATGCCTATAGTTCCTTGTTTTTGGAAAGAATGAGTATGGTAGATAGCTTGAGTCTGGGAGTTGTGAGCTGCAGTCAGGCTAAAGCTGACTGGGTGTCTCCACTAAGTTCAGCACCAATAGCCCCCAGGCATAGAGGGCCACCAAGCTACCTTAAAAGGGGTGAACTGACTAGATTGGAAAAATAGAGTAAGTTAAGACTTCCATGTTGGGATCAGCTTCATGAGTTACTACTACACTTCTAGAGTAGGAAAGAAAAGAAGTTCTTTATTTTCCTCCAAATCTTGGTGACCACATTTGGGGTATTCTTGGTAAAGATACTTGAATGTTCTGCCCCTTCCTTCTCCAGCTCCTTTAAACTGATGAGGAAACTAAAACAAGCAGGGTAAGTGACTTGCCCAGGGTCACACAGCTAGTATCTAGGCCAGATGTGAACTCAAGTCTTATCAACTCCAGGGTGGACACTCTATTCACTAGAATGGATACTACCTAACTGCCCAAACTAGGAAGACACAACTTCAAAAATAGCTAATAGATAGATAGATAGATGGATGGATGGATGGATAGACAGATAGAATGAATTACCTTCTTACCAATAAACATTAATGTATTTCATCATGGCTCATTTTTCCTCTTCCTGAGTATCACTAGTGCCATTATCAATGAATATATATATATATATATATATATATATATATCTTTCACATTACACAATGTATGTTGGCCATTATGAATTGGATTTTTACAAAGTAAATCATATTTTTCTACTGATTTCCATTATATCATTGTAAACATTTGCCTGGATTAAAAAAAATTGATTAAATTAGAATCAAGGTAATAGCTGATCCTGTGGTATGGTTGGCATAGCCATCTGGCAACAGTATTATGCTGGAAGAGAGCAATAGTCCTCTCTTACCATTTTGTTCTAGAAGTCATCCTCCATCTTCTGCTACCATAATATTACCACACAGGGTATAAAAATGTTTTCATTCTTGTAAACTCCTGTATCTTCCCTGGAGCAAAATTCTCTCTAACTTTCTTAAACTGAATCTTCATACAAATAGACTAGCTTAGATCCTTTCCCTGTCATCTGGATAGATGAGCAAAATTGAATTGAGCTACAGTATCCTATATCACAGGAAGGTGCAATCATCTAACATCTGTTTCATCCTAGTCTGAATATTTCTTAACATCGAATTATCAAAATTAATTATTAATGATTAATTCTCTCTTTTAGTGATTTTGTAAATTCCAAACATCTCATTTAATTTTTTTTCCTATAACAGGAGAGAGAATGTCAAAATTGGAGAACAGTGGGCACTACAGATGGCATTTTGTAGCACATACCAAAAAAGACTCCTTCTCTAAAGGTGTTTAGAGCCTAGAGGGAATCTTTATCCAAACAGGTTAATATAGATCCTTTTATTTTTTCGTCTTTGGGTAGTGTGTTTTCGTTCCCTGAAAATAACTTAAAATACAGTGAGAGCTGTCCAGCTCTCATACTAAATCATCTCATACTAAAAACATAGAGTTACCATCTTTGATCTGCCTATTCACTTAATAGAGAACTCAGAGCCCTGGGGATTGAGAAGAGGATACAGGATAAACAATTAGAACAAATCAATTCAATAGACATTTTTACTATATGCTAGGTGCAGGCAAAAATTTAAAATGTCATTGCCTTCAAAGAACTTATATTCTACTTGGAGGAAAAAATAGAAACACGGATGTGTCTATGAATAAGTACATGCAAAATGTGTAAAACGTAAATAGTAATTTCCTTTTGCAGAGAGAGGGCGAGGGGAAGTACAATCCCAGGAGTGTAGGCTTCATGTAGGTGGTAGTGCTCAAGCTAAGCCCTGAAGGAAGCTAAATACTTTGCAAGACAGAAGGAATGAGGGAGTGCATTTCTCTCCCATCAAGGCATAGACGGAGATGGGAGATGGAATATTTTGTACAGGAAACAGTGAGTAAACCAGTTTGCCTGGAATGTAAAATATATAAATGAAAAAGTATACAGTATGTTTGCAAGGGCCTATTGCAGACTGATCTTGAAGGGCTTTAAATGACAAAAGAGTTTGTCTTGAACAGAGGAATTACATGGTCAGACTTGGTTTAGAAAATAAGATTTTTCAACTATGTGGAGGATAGATAGGAGAAAGGAGAGACCAAAAGCAAGGAGAATAACTTTGAGTTGTCCCAACTTACTGAGTAGAAGTAGTTGAATGCTCAAATTCAGGCAGTGACCATATATGTGAAGAAAAGAAAACATATATCAGAAATATTGTGGAAGTAGAATCCATTGAACTCAGCTTTTAATTGGATGTGAGAGGTATGAGGAGAGTGGGGGAACTGACAGGCATGTAGAGCATGACTCCAATGCTACATACCTTAATGAGGAGAAGGATGACGGTGACCTCAATAACAGTGGGAAATATAGGATGAGGATGTTAAGGGGCTGGAGATGATAAATTCTGTGTTGGATATGTTGAGTCTGATGTGCCTATAGGACTTATAGCTAGGTGGCTCAGTGGATGGAGTGCTGAGCCTAGAGCTGAGTTCAAATGCAGCCTCAGACACTTTCTAGCTTTGTGACCCTAGGAAATTCACTTAACCCTGTTTGTCTCAGTTTCCTCATTTGTAAAATGAACTAGAGAAGGAAATGGCAAAAGTATAGTATTTCTGCCAAGAAAACCCCAAATGGAGTCACAGAATCAAGCATCTCTTCACAAGTGCCCAATGGGTACAATTTCTACATTTTAAACTGTGGTTTTGTCAGCTGTTTTTTTTTTCTGTTCCTCTGTCTCATGCTAAGCAAAGTGAGAATATTTCCTACCTGAAGCAGTATTAGTTTCTATGCCTATCAATCACATATGCCAAATGGAAGAAACGAAATGGCAATCCTGGTTGAGCAAAGAAATGTATGATTAAGCCACATGGCATAAAATGTCTTTATAGTGGAATCTATTGTTCATCTATTGATGCTCACACCAGAAAATACATCTCACTCAAACTCTGTTGAACTAGCCTCCCAGAGAAGAAAGGTCAACAGTTTGGTACACACTCTTGCAATATGGAATTTTAATGAATAAAAAGCATACCCAGAGTTCCTTGCTCAGAAAGCAGGCATCTTAATTTGGTTTGGTTTTTCCATTTTTACGTTCACCATCTTGCCATCATCCCTATCATTCAAGCACCTTATTGAAGAATAGAAACCATTTCTTTCTATCTCTACCCTCCTGTCTTTGCTGTAAGTAAAGTGACATTTCATTGGTTTGTTGTTTGTTTTGAAACACTGAAAGATGACTCGAGATTGTTATGGTTCTTTTCTTTAGTTTCTAAATAAGAGTAGTCATTCTTTATTAATGGGATGGTAGGATCTGTGAATCCAAGTTGTGGCAGTTTGGTTATGTGGTTAGGTAGGATTTGCTCTATAGGACCCCAAACTTGGGCAACATTTTTTGGTAGCTGCTTGTGCATTAAAATATGAAACTACTATCTTTTGTATACTTGGCTTATCAGGCAGGGAAGGAAAGTGACATGTTAAACAGAATGCTTATAGAGATTCCTAAGAGTTACATTAAAGTCCAAACCTCTTATCTACCTCTAGAAAAATACATCTTTTTGGATTATTTCCATAATATAACTTTCATTTTTGCACGTTATTTGATTGTTAAAGCCCAGATCATAAAAACACAACTTGGGGACCCCAGGTCCAAGCTGACGCATTTGGGATCTAGTCTCTAGCTCCTCGTGAAAGCCAACATCTCCTTGAAGTTTCCAAGAATTCAGACTTGTTATTAGTAGCCTACCATCACTTCCTAAAAGTTATGGTAGAATATGCATGGTAACTCAAGGGGGTCTTGCAAAGAGTTGCTGTAGTTTGGCCTCATGAAACTCATGGAACTTCTCTCCCCTAGCTCACCTCTTTTGTCTATTTTTGAAACAGTGTCATGAAATGAAAACCTCCACACTATCTTTGCTACACAAAGTGATGTTTTGTATTTGTCAGGCTTGAGGTAGAGGCAGCTAAGTGGCACAGTGGATAGAGCATGATCTAATACCACATAATGGTACCATAAAATACTGTGGTATTCAGTGATTAAGCATGATCAAATGAAACAAAGATTGTAAAGGTCTTTTCACATAATAAGTAATTAATAAATGCTTATTCCCAAGCTCTTCTACCTTTTTTTTTAAATAAAAACCAAGGAAGCTGTTTGGTAGAATTGATATGTATTTCTGATGACAATCTTTTGCTGAGGTGGCTAGAAGAATTTTTACATCATGCTGTTTTCTCACTCATTTTTCAGTCATGTCTGACTCTTTGTGACCCCATTTGGGGTTCACCATTTCCTTCTCCAGTTCATTTTACAGATGAGGAAACTGAGGCAAACAGGGTGACTTACCCTGGGCAACATAGTTGATAAGCATCTGGGGCCAGATTTGAACTCAGGAAGAAGAATCTTCCTTACTATAGACATGGCATTCTGTCAACTCTCTTTATTTTTGTTAGTGTTCTGGACTTCTGATCTCATTGGCATGGGGGAGCTCCCAGTATGTAAATTCCCTCTACTGATACAGATGGACATCTCCTCTATAGGTTCTAGACTTAAAGAGTTTCCTAAAAACACTGAGAGGTTAATATGTCTGTGGCCATACAACTATAGTATGTCCCCAAGGCAGTACTTGAGCCCATGTCTTCCTGGCTCCAAGGTTGGACCTCTATCCCCTGCACCATACTGCCTTGCCTTAATGGCAGCAAAAACTGTTGTAACAGTTATCTAATACTCCATATCTCCTGGATGATAGACACCATCCTCAAATTAATGCTTAGCTCTTGTCATAATATCATTATGTCGTAACAGTGAAAAACTCTAATTAAGAAGATGTGTTTGCCAGGGAAAAAGTTGAGTATATCAGTGAATCTACTTTATCATGGATGGGCATTCCCTCCCCCCACATCCCCCAATCCCTGACAACGATGAGGCTAAATTATAAGAAGAACATCACAGATGCATGGTGCATTGGACAAAGAACACATGCATGCATTTAAATCACGTATATCTTACTTTTTACTGATGTAATTGTGAAATATGTTCTTTTTGCATTCATAATTAGGGGGTGGAACAGATGGTGAAGGCTTAGTTTAAAATAATCTGTCATTAAAATAACCTAGCCTACTGGTAATTCTTCACTCTAACTGGAGTTAGGTCACAGTAACAGGATTTTTTCCCGCTGCATTGGCATATACTAGAAAGCATTAGAGATTTCAGGGGTAGTTCGATAGATGGGGATAGTTCCCCCTCTAAGGGAACCAGAGTAAAATTTCACTGTGTGAAATTTGGTTGGAAGGGATATACAAAAATAGCTGGGTCAGAACTGACAAATATAAACCACTTAGCACGATGTATTAAACAATGCATTGGACATCAGTATACCCTTAATCATAATGGAACAATAAGTCTCATACACTTTGTCTGACAGATATAGTTAGAGGAGCTCAGCTGTTCAGGGGAGGGGGAGGGATGAAGGGAGAGGTTAAGAAATTTTGCCTTACATTTTGTATGTTACACTGTCAGAGGATAAAAATTCTAATTACGGGCATCATTATCCAGAGGTCTTATAACCAATGATGTCTACATCTCATCCTCATTTCCAGAGTGGACACCATATACTCTTACTGGGATGTGACAAAAGACATCTTTCAGCCCTCTCTGAATAACTTAGGACTGTTTTTTTTAATAATAAGAAAACTGTTTTGATAAATCAGATACTGTATGCCTTTAAAACGTCTGTTTTACCATTTCTGCGAAGATTTTTTGTTCTCCAACTGCTTTGAGGAAAGCATATAGATTTCAGCATGGTATTATAATAAATCTTCTGGAGGAGGCACCAGCATTAACATTTGTGTTGGTTCTTTTTCATCTTAATCCAACCTTGGTTAATAATCAGAAAATTCTACATAGTGGGTAAGAAGATGTAATTAACCCTTTGACCCCAGAATCTTAATTGGCGCCTGTTGAAAACAGTGGGCAGTTTAAAAAAAATTAAAAAGTAGCCTGCAGTGATTGAAACAGCACAGTACATAATGGCTTTCTCAAATCAGAAAAAAAATTAATGCCACAGAACGTTCAGATTAATCACATTTGGTTCCTGAGTCTAACGGATGAAAATATTTTCTCCCCCCACCTACCCTCTTGAGATCAGAGACATCCAAATTCCAACTAGCTTTGAAGGCATTCTGGAACTTCTCCCAGGAGCTACCTAACATATTATTCCCCTCCCCCAAAAAACCTGGCATGGGGGTGGAGGTGGGGGTGGGGAATGACGGTAATATAGTCATACTTACTGCCACAATAGAGAAAAACCATGGCCCTGTGAGCAGCATGGCTCAATGGAAATAGCCTCTGCAGTCAGAGGAGCTGAGTTCAAATGCTGATTCTGCCACTTACTTGCCTATGTTACTGGGGCAAATCACTTAGCGTCTCTGTGCTTTGGTTCATCTATAAAATGATTCCTAAGGTTGCTTCTTCCTCTAAATTCGTGAGCCCATCAACTTTTCCTCTAGAGCTAGAAAGCTATTTGATTGGAGTCAGGAAGACCCAATTTTGAATCTTGTTTCAGATAGGTACTAGCTGTGTGACTTTGGGCAAGTCTATTTGCCTCAGTTTCCTTGTCTATAAAATGGAGATTGTAGTGATAGTACCTCTCTCCCAGGGTTGTTGGGAGGATCAGGTGTAAAAGGTATTTGTAAATTATTTTGTGCATCTTAAAGCTTTATGGAAATACCAGCTCATTAGAAGTAATTCCATGTTTAATCATTGTGAGTATTTTCTTTACTTTGAAGGTCCTCAAACTTGAGACATAGAAATTCAAGATGCCTCTTGTCTGTAAGAGAAATACCATCTGTATGACCCTGGGCAAGTCACTTAACCCTGTTTCCCTCAGTTTCCTCATCTAGAAAATGAGCTGGAGAAAGAAATGGCAAACAACTCCAAGATCTCTACAGAGAAAACCCCCAAATGGGTTCACAGAGACTTGGGCACGACTGAAACACGATCAAACTACAACAGAATTTTTTTTCATCTAAAAATGGGAAAAATCCAGTCAAACCATCTCTGTAACATCTGAACAATCTGTGACCCATGTTTATACCCAACCTGTAGACTTTTTGTTACTTAGATATGGAATGTTTTTGTGCAATGTGGACACAGCTTCCCTGAAAATCTCCCCAGGAAATTAGAACCTGTGCTTTTTTGTTACCGTGTTTCGTTTGTTGGTTTGCTGCTAAAACAAAGCTGACCAGTTTTTTAAAAGGCTTCCTTTTAATAGGTTCCAATGTTTTGTTTCTTCATGGTCCTTTTCCTGTCTCTGGAGCCCAAGCCTCCTACAGTGTTTCTTTCCTAATACAAGACAGCTAAGCCTTCTTCCCTTGGCCAGTAGGAGTGTGAAAGAGAATGAATGAATTATCTCGTTCTCCTCTCTTGGATCAAAATCAAAAATCATAGAGCCAGAGCTGAAAGGAACTTCAAAAGCACCTTCATTTTGCAGATGAGAAAAAACGGAAGCCTAGTGGAATTAAGCAGCCTGCTCATTGTCATACCCATAGTTCAGCAGAGGTAGATTTTGAACCCAGACCTCTGATTCCAGTCAGCATGCTTTCTAGTCTACCGCACATGGTAATCATTTGAAAAGAAGGACTTTTTTTTCCCAAGATGTTGTCAGCTGTTTTGACAGTACAAATATTGTAACCAGGAAACTCTAGGTAAATTTGTATTTTATAACTTTATAAATATAAATTAGGGAATCTTTGTTTTTCAATGGACCCTCTTTGCCAAATAATTGTTCTTCATGTGACTTATTCTCTCGTACCCCCCACCCCCAATGCAGACTTTGAACTGTTTCCCCCAACTATTAAACCAGAGGTGGGAACCAGCAGCAGGGCAGAAATTAATCAGGAAGCACAGGGAGAAAAACAATAAAATGGCTCAGAAAATACCATTCAATATTTTAAAGAGGCTAAAATTATGACAGAGATTTGGGGAGAGTATATTTCTTTCTGGTTTTGCATATACTTCTGTCATCTTCTCCTTACTAAAAAAAAATCCTTTTACTCTGACTAGATGTGAGTTTCTATGTGTCTCCTGGAGGATAATGTGGTATTCCAAATATTTTCAGATTCATATCCTCTATTAATATTACCAGTCTTTATAACTTCATAATTATTGTTTTTCCATGGTAAAGTAAAGCATGTTTATCTCTATGGTACCTTGTTAGAGAAATAATACACAATGTGGGGTGTGGAAGTGATTCAGAACATAAAATAGCCCCTATTTGCAGTGTAAGAATTTAAAGCAAGTTTATTCTCAATTTTAGTGGAATATTCCCATCTGAGTCCACAGTGATTTATATCATTCATTAAATTGAAAATGCAGCCTTCATTTGGAAACTGCAGTGAGGTTTCAGGACTTACGGATTAATGTGTGTTGTCTCACCCTTCCCCCACCCCCCACTCCTACTCTCCATCCCATCCTCATTTAAGGAGTTGTAATGAAAACTGGATCTCAACCTTAATGTAGAGTTTTGCATGTAAAAAATCAAAGTGCTGAGATTGTGATGGAGATACCCATCGGCACACTGGTGCCTAATCTGTTAACTTGATCTGTTAGTTATTGCACCATAGAAACATGGAGGAAATGGCATATAATCCTCTATTAATTAACAAATTATTGAGATGTAAAGTGAAGAACTGACCTTCTCTACATATAGTTATCCTTTATTGGGATATTTCTTTTTTCCCTCTTATTCAAGACTTCCCTAAAGATGATTTCCATTCCTCTTAAAGTTGACTAACAGAGAGTGTGGCTATTTTCATCTAACAATGAAATCACAAAATGCAAGGGAAGTATTTCATAGCATCTGGAATTTCTCATTTTTATACATTGTGAAATATATCATGATCTCATGAAATATCTCATGTAATAATCTCCTCCCAACCCCCCCCCCCACCATAAAGGAATTTTTACGGTAAATTCAGGCACTTTATTTCTTTGCATTCCATGCAATGTCAAAAAAATATGAAAGGGAACACCAGATAGGAACAGTTACTGAGCAAAGACGCAATGCTCTGAAATCGGCTTGTCTTGCTTTTGTCTTTATCGGTGACCAATATGACCCTTTCCTAAATATCAGTCGATTTATACTTGTCTTTCTTCTTTTTTCTTCTGCAGTCTCTGGACGGATTCGTATTTGCACTAAATCAAGAAGGAAAATTTTTGTACATTTCAGAAACTGTCTCCATCTACCTAGGCCTCTCCCAAGTAAGTAAAACAAAAATAAATTCTGAACGGTAATTGTATGAATGGTTTCTCTCATAGGCTTTTTTCATTCTTCAAGGAATATTCTGCTTCGCATGAATTATCAAATGTATTATTTAATGGCATCTCCCAACTCTTTCTGCGTGCTCATTGAGAAGCCAGGGTGTCAGGATTGACTGTTCTGAAATAAACTTGGGCTTGAAAACTTTCCCCCTGCATGTCCCCTCCCATCCAAAGAACCATTATTAATTTATTGAGAACAAATGGAGTTTCTTCCCTCAGTTGTTTTGAACTTTGAAACCTCTGGGCCCAGTAGGAGAGGGACACACTAATAGTGCTTCCCTGGTGTCCTATTACCGGATGTTTATGGAGTACCCTGCATTATCCTGGGAGCTGACACGATGACAGAGAGTCATTTGGAGTCAAGAAATGCTGAAAGAGACCATTAAAATGTGTTGTGAGGAGGGTTTCAGCAAGGACATATTTTGCTGCCTTTGCAAATGTTCCTTAATGCTGAAAGACAATTTGATAAAATAAGATAGTTATTTATTTTGTTTTTGCTGCTTAATTACTAACACATGTTTGTCAGAGGTTAAAAGAAAGAAAATAGTGGGGGCAAGGCAACAGTGTGGGGGTGGGGAGCCCCTGCACATTGCTTCTTCTTCATCTTTTATCATGAAAAAACCTGAAATTTAGTATGATTTGAGTGAGGAATACAGGTTTTGTCAACAGAATGCCCTGACAAAAAGTGAAAAATTAAGCTAATTATCTGGATGTTTTATCTATTGCAATGCCAAACATCTGGATATTTGGAAGTGTCAGGGTGATTGGCTAAATTCTACCCTATTCGTTTTGATGCTTGGTGTTGTAGAGTCACAGCCAAAAAGCGAGATGTGTGTATATACGTAAACATGTACACACACATACGTGCAGATTTGTGCAATGATCTGCCAAGTTGGATCATCTTCTTCTAACCCCTTTGCCCCATGGAGATAGAGATGGAGATAAAATTTGTCTCTCTCTTCTTTAACAGTGGCCCACCCTGGACTCATTGCTCCTGAAAGTTGGCACCATTTTTAAGGAGGTTACCGGCACGGTTGGAATCTCTTGGTTGCCAGGGAATTTGCTGTGTAATAGATAAATCAAGAAAGGCATATCAGAATAATGAAGAAGGATATTTGAAATTTGGGTGGGAGGTGAGGTAGGAGGAGGGAAGTTTGTGATCTGGTAAGAATTGGAATGAGTTTTTTTAATTCCTGCCTGTATCATATCCAAGCGATAGTATTTTCTTCAGGTTTTAGCAAGCCAAATGATAGAAATAGAAACCGAGCTATTGTTAATTCAATATTAGTATTCTTGTGTCTCATTAAAGCCCCTAGTTTTGTAATAGGCTTTAATCCTTGCCCTAATCTGTTTGGGACTCGGTATCAAGGCTCTCCGATTTTGAAACTGGTGAGCTACCATCTTGCTAACACTGTCAAACTCCAGAACTGGGGTGTTTATGATTATATTACACTTGTATTAATCTGTTTTATGCATAGTATCCAACAAAGTTTAATAAGCCAGTAAAGAAGAAGGATGAATAATTAGCTTAAGCAGGTAAATGCTAATTATAGAACTCCTGAAAGGCATCCATTATACAGTCGCTTAAAACAAATTTTACAGCCCTGGTTAGTGGGGTAATCCAAATTCTGTCAAGGCAAGTGCATTTTCTGTAATTGAGATGTGTATGTTTGCTTTGCATAACAGATGGCTCTGTATGCTTAGACTGATAGCTAGGAAATAATAATTGCATTATTCTGGCCAAAAGAATATTAGCTCTTGGGTTTTGGCCATTTCAGTCAGTCCTCCTGCCAGCACAGCATATGCACATATATGGATTGGATTTTCAAGGAAATTGATGCATCTGGAATAGTGTGGCCATCTGAAATATCATCTGTTCAAGAAAAATTTGGCTTTAACCCTGTGCTAGTTTCTCCTTAAAAGCATTTTATTCCACTGCTTTTCAGCCATAGTCATTGCTTCTATATTTACCCTAAATCTGTGTCAAATTGTTGAACTTCTGCTAAATAAAATAGTTATGTGGACACGTTACAGTATTTGGCATCTCCTGCACAGGCAATCCTAGTCTTTGGACAAAACATGTTTCTGGATATTGCTCCTTAAAGTAGATGACTGTCCAGTAAAATATAGACTGCATGCATCCTGTTGCCTTCATCTATTTGAGTCACATTCAGAATCTTTGGTGGAAGCTGTCAAATGAACAGGTAAAGACAAAAAGGAGAGCATAAGTCTTTATTAGGCAGCATTGATTGAATCGGGCTCCACTACCTCCTGGGGCTCCTTTACATATATGATCGTTGGGGTATCTGGGGCACACAAATCAAAGAGGAGATTGAGGTCATATGAATATTAGACGAATATGGTAAGTCTCAGATATTAATGCTCAGGGCTAGGGAGAAAAAACCCTAAACAAAGATTTGGGGATAGATGGATGAAGTAATGTATGTAAAGTACCTTGTTAATCTTAAAGTACTATGTAAATGTTAGCTATTTGAGGCTAATAAAATAAAAGCTTAGAGAAAAATTGGAATCCTAAGTAAGTAATTGAGGAATAGCCCCGCTATCTTTTTTCAGTGACCACTTCAGGGCTCTTAGGGTTTCATCAACGAAATGAAATAAGGAAATGGTGCTCCAGTAGATCCCAGTTAGCTTTCATAAAGCATTCATTCTTGCTTGAGGATTCATCGTAAATACCTAAACAATCTCTTCTTACTTCCATTCTCATGAATATTTTTTGAAAATTATTAAAGGAAGAAGAGATGATATTTTGTTGAATTCCTGACACTAATGTGAAACCAGCGATGATTGTTAGATATACACTAGAAACATATCTCCTTCCCACAGTCTTTTCCTTTGTAAATGATGCCATTAGCGTAAGAGCCAAATTCAGATGTGGAAGACAGATCCTACACAGATTCTGTCAAATGATAGGACAGATTGGCAAGTTGTTATATGTTATTGCAACTATCATTTTAAACCACCAGTTTTATATTTTCTTAATTTCTTGGTTTTTTTTCTGAAGTGTTTAGAGGTATACAGGTTTTTAAAATCCATATGCCTAGGAAAGGATGGGGAAAAGATCCATTGAGTCATGCTTTGTTACATTACTGCAAAGGCTGCCAAATCAGTTTTTCTCTTTTACACTCTGTTGGGCCAGAGCAACAGCTGCTGATGTCTAAGAAATGTGCAGGACAGTCATTTTTGTTAAAGTATTACCAGAGATGAACTTGCTATGATGATGTCAATGAAATTGACTCTGATGATGTCTGAACCCACATTGCTACTCTTGTAACATTGTAATTGGTATACATACATACATATATATGTGAAATATAAGTATATGTAAAGTATATGCCTATATCATATGTATATAGATATATATACACACACATAGCTATAGCTACATATTTAAACTAACTTCTGAGAAGTAGTTTACAGATTAGGAATAAGTGTAATTTCTATAACTGGGGACAGTCATTCAACCCAAGGTTCAATCTAAAGGGAAGATCTCCAAATATCAACTGTAGTTAGTTTGTATGGGGGTTAATTACTTTGTCCAAGCAGTGCTTCTCCCTGATATGAAACCCTCAGACACTGCAGGGCCATATAAGCAGGACAAGCTAATAGAGGAAGAAAAGCAAAACAAATGGATTCTGCTTCACTGCAAGTGTGAACAATAATCTAT
The DNA here is from genome assembly GCA_028658325.1 of Potorous gilbertii. Classification (NCBI taxonomy): domain Eukaryota; kingdom Metazoa; phylum Chordata; class Mammalia; order Diprotodontia; family Potoroidae; genus Potorous; species Potorous gilbertii. The sequence continues at coordinate 26,776,083 of CM053774.1, read as the reverse complement.
CTTGTGAAATTCCCCCCAAAGAATGAAGGACACCAAGGAACCAAACCCCAAAGAAGAGCATATAAGAAGCTGCATATTAGTTTAATAAGCATCTTGCCCAAGCCCAAGTAATTAGAGCAGCATTCCTACTCAATGCTCCATTGCCAAAAGCAACAGCAGCCCCTCCTTCCACAGCTACCTCTGCAGGTGAGGATAAGCATTAGATGAAGATGGGCTTCTATTGGTACTGTCTGGTATTTGAGAAACAGGGGCAGCTAGGTGGATAGAATAGCAGTGCAGGAGTCAGGAGGATCTGAGTTCAAATCTCACCTCAGACACTTGACACTCACTAGTTGTGTGACCTTGGGCAAGTGTGACCCCAACTGCCTCATCCTGGTCATCTCCAGTCATTCTGATGAATATCTGGTCACTGGATTCAGATGGCTCTGGAGAAGTGAGGCTGATGACCTGCACAGCCCTTCCTCACTCAAAACAAAGTCAAGTGCAAGTCATGTCATCATTTCTCTGATGGCATGGTCTTCTTTGGCAAAGAAGGACAAACGTACACACACACACACACACACACACACACACACACACACACTTGTCTGAGAAATAAGAATGGTCACATGGATCACCATCATTTAATGCAAGCAATTCACCAACACCATAAACTCTAGTTTTTCTTGGGAGACTTGTTTTGGCTCTCCAGTAAAGAATGTTTTTACCATTCTCAAAGGCAAGGAGGTAGAACTCAAGGTACCAGCAAGGTCAATGGTGTTTTCCTTGCAGGTTTCTTTAAAAATTTTTTTAGAGGATCCTGGGTTTTTTTTTTAAAGTAGCCTACAGAGATTCCAAAAATCAGCTAAAAAGTTTAGTGGAGCTCTCTTAACATCTCAGAGATTCAGTTTCCTCATCTGTAAAAAAGGGAGAGGTGGAGGTGGAGATCTTGCACTAGATCATAGAATTGAGAGATGGAAGGGTCCTTTATAGACTCAGCGTTAGATCTTGAAGTGTCTCCTGTACAATTTTTTTTTTTGTTGTTGTCCAGTTGTTTTCAGCTGTGTTCGACTCTTCATAACCCCACTTGGGGGATTTCTTGGAGAAGATACTGAAGTGGTTTGCCATTTCCTTCTCTAGCTCATTTTTATAGGTGAGGAAACTGAAGCAAATAGGATTAAGTGACTTGCCCAAGGTCACTCAGCTAGGAAATGTCTGCAGTTAAATCTGAACTCCTTCCGGATTTCAGGTCCAGCACTCTGTGCACCATGGTGCCTAGCTGCACAATATGGAATCATAAATTTAGAATTGGAGAGGTCATTTAGGCAGATGAAGAAATTGAAGCCCAGAGAATTTAAGTGACTTACCCAGGGTCACACAAATAGAAGTGGTGGAGGAAGGACTCTTTCCCTTTACACAATTGCTGATCACTAAGATCCCTGGTTCTAGCTCCAAATCCTATTATCTTAAAAAAGAGGGGGAGCAAGGAAGACAGAGAGGAAACAGTCTTAATGAGAACATGCAAATGTGCTAACACTTTCTAAACTATTTTGTTCCAACAACGCTGTGTATGAAATGATCCTTACGCTAATCTGACAGCCAATGGCTTTGTGGTTGTCATAGAGTTTAGTATAAAAGACAATTCATATTTGAAATAAATTAGATTAATTTTATTTTTTCTTTAGTTTTAATATCACTAGAATATACCATAGGCCAACAAGCCAACTATACCTACTCTTGGATTCCTGGAAGAAAGATCTAATCTCCACCCCCCTCCATTGGCACCAATATCCAGTAAGCATATTATGAAAATCTCTCCTTTTTCTTCTTTGTACACCATCCCTGACCCCATATAAACTATTTCCTTTCCATAAGACCAGTCACAAGATAGAAACAGGCAAGGTTACAAATTGTTTTGTTTCAAGGAAGCTTATGGAAAAGGGAGAGTACAGCCACAGATCTAATAAGAGTAGATAGAGGTCAAGGGCAAAGGGGATAAATGGTTGTTTGAAATTTTGGTCTTAAAAAAAAAAAGGACAAAGTGGTGGGGTCAGCAGACAGGGATGTGCAGCCTGAATGCCTCTCTCCATAGGGTGATATATCTCCAGATTTTGGATTTCTCCGCATTTGTTCTCCAGAATGGCAAATAAAATTATAGCTCCGGCACACCAGTACAAGGTCAAATAAATGACAGTACTCAGTCTATTTGTGCAGCCATTCTGAAAGGGAACCATGGTGCCAAATGTGGTTTATTTGAATAATAAAGAAGAATTAGATTCCCCTGATAACTTGGCTGAGGGCCAATAAATCACTGGAGGTTAAGATGCTTTGCAACACACATGTATTTCTTTTGCGTTTCTGCAACACAAGCCTCAACTACTCTCCTCTACCTGTTTTGTTTTCTTGTGTTTTGTTTTCTGATGCAAATCAAGTTGAGGTTCTGTGCCTGTAAAAGACATATATTTCTATTTCGGAGGAGGGGACTTAAGGAGGAGGTGGCGTTAGCTTTTCTTACAAGGTAAATAACTCATAATTGTCATTGCAGCATCCTAGAGAGCTAGACTTATATAAAGACAAAAAGGTATTATTTCAAGACAGGAAAGCCCCTAATGACAAAGCTGTTAGAATGTTTACATTTGTTATTCTAAATTTTCTGAAGCTCTGTTGACTGGGGTTCATTCAGTAAGTGAATACATGCAGTTCTGCAATTATCATTTGGCTTATGACTCCTTAAATTTTCTTTTAACCTTCCAAATAAACATAACCTCAATAAGTTAAAAAAAAAAAAAAAAAGCCCTGCAATTTTTTGGAGCAAAGTATTGTTTCTCCTGAGTGTGTGTATGTGTGTGTACATACACACATGAACACACGCACACATACATGTACACATGTGTGTATGCAGATGCAATGTATGAGTGCATGTACACCTATGGTATACATATGTACATACACATAAATCTATACACATCTATATATGTATATATGCATGTGTATATGCATGTCTATATACACGTATATGCATATACATGCACGTGTATATACATATATGTATATATGCACACATATGTCTATACACATATGTGTGTGCACACATACGTTTATACATACACATGTATGTGTATATACTTTTATTTTCTTATATGGCCAGCATAAAAAAGTTCATCACTTTTGGGTGTAACAAAGAAAAATATCCTTTCAAATACAAAGACTCTGAGGATTTCGCAACCATTGAGAAAATATAAGTATCCAAATAATTCAGAAACAGTACAAGGCGCAGTGGCACATTATCAATTTACAACATTTAAATTGATAAATGCTTGGTGGTGAAGGCCTACAAGGGCACTTTGAAAAGCAAATAGCGACCTGGTGAAGAAATTGATTTTTCCCCCCCGAAAATGACTGCATGATGCATCATTTGACTGCATGCTGTCCAAGTGCTTGACAGAGATAATCTCAGCAATCCCACGGGTGACCTTATCGTTCTCACCAGGGCAACTTTGTCTAGGTTCTGACTTTGTGCATGTCAAGGTTTCTCCAGGCAGGATCCTTAGGGGGGAAAAGTTCCTCTGTTCGATGCAGATATTGAACCACTCACTCTCCAACCCTCCCCCCACTTCATGCTGCCACGCCAACCCTCCCCAAAAGGCAAACACATATCTGCCCCATACACCCATAATTATGAATGAACAAAGCAAGGAAACATAGCCTTAGCTACCAAATCTTTGTTGAAACTATTATTTCCATTTCAGGATAGTTTAACATGGTTCTCAAAGGAGTGAAAGATGGTTGCCACCAGGGGTTATCAGACACAGTAGAGAACGTCCCAAATATTGCTGTTCAAGTATATTACAGTTTTCTGCAGACTGGAAAAAAACAACCAGAATAGCTTTGTATGTTTCTTGCTTCTACAGCATCCCACCCCCTACCCTCACTCCACCTCCCCCATTCCTCTGTCTTTTCTTTCTCACAGAGAAAGTTCTGAAATGAATTCATTCATCAAAATTAGTTTCTCAGAATTTTACTTCCCTTACCCTCCCCTATCCCAATGATTCTATTTTCCCCCCTTCCTTTAAGAACTTTGAAAATTACTCAGGCTCAAATAACAATAAATAATATAAGGCAAGAACATCAGTGGCTGCATGAAATTGTTGGTTTTGATGCATGCCACCTCTGTTCAACCCTCCCATCCCACAGTTTTTACTGATGTTTTTGATATCTGGAAACTATTAGTCCAACATGGACAAATAATTGACATTTTTGAGTGGGAGGTGTGTATGTGTGTGTATGTTTTTAAATTTCTGGGGAAAAAAATCACTTTCTCCATATTCTGTCTGCCCCACAGCTTGTCATTGGCAATTATGGACCTTGATTGGACCTCTTGAAAGCAAGCAAACAGCGTGCCCAGGTTGGCACCCCAAGCTGTTCCCCCCACTGCCTTTGACACCCACAGTTCACCATATTCAACCTCTTTTACCTCCTTCTTTCATCCACAACATTAATTCTGAGTGAACAAGACGTGCTTCCTTGCTTTTGACAAGATTTGCTGCAGTCTCATGCGACAAAAACCCAACACTCATTCCAGATTCAGAAAGTAGGATTTATAACAGCATTTTAATTTAATGTTGGATGTCGAACATATAAAGAGATCACAGTAGTACTAGAGCTGAAAATTGATGCCTTTTTTATTAGTGTCCTCTCAGAAGTGGGTGAGCTGCTGTTTGTGCAATGGAGCACAGAGCACCACAGTCAGATGAATGAGGATATGCTATCTGCAAGGAATCATATTTCAAACCACTGTCTGCTTCTATTGATGTGCTCAGAGTTGAAAGGTTATGCTAGTAAAGGCCATCAGAATTTCTAGCATTAGAAGTCTGTGGAATAATCCTCCGGCTGTCATTTTACACTCAGCACAAATACAATGCACCATGATGTTTTACTTATTTTAACTTCAAATTAACTCCTTATTACTAATCACATTTGGCAGATTTCTTCTCTCTTCCAGACTTTAATCAGTCCCCAAATGGGACTGATTTTTTTTTTAACCAATCTTCTGAATAGACCCACATCTATAAAAGAAACTAAAGAAACCCACATCATTTTACATGAGAACCCCATTCTCCTTATTTTGTCCCCTGGAATGTATTTTGCCAGGCAGTGAAGCTAAAACACTATAAGTCTTTATGCAAAAAGGGGATTCTCTAGTTAGAATGAATCACACAGATTCTCCGGGCAATAAAAGATATTCTCACTAGTTTTAAATGTGAAGGTTGGAGACCTTCCATAGGGCTTATTAATTCCTGGAGTTAGCGTTGGCTCTAAAAGATGAATGGAGTATCTTCATTGTAGTAAATAATACTTTGTGAGATCAGGAAATCAAAATGGGGGAGGTGGAGGGAAAGAGAGAGACACCCCTGGAAGGAGCTAACTTGTTTTATTCGCATGGGGGAAATTATATTTTCAGATTCATTTTAAAAGTAGAGCACCAAGCAAAAATGAGATTAAGAAGAAAATTTAGTCATCATTCTAAGTCTGTAATTTATTCATTTTTAAATAATGAAACGGTGTTTTTCTGAATTAACCCATGTATTATTCATGCAGGCATTGGCAATGTAGCATCCCTGGTTTTCTGGAAAGCAGTCAGGTATTTTTTTTTGCATTGACTAGCAACATACATTTCTATGCCTGTCAAGTAGTATTTTCTATATGATATTAATTTAATGGCTCATTTTATTATGCAAAGTTGGAAAGCAGAGATAATTTCCGTTCATGAGACGGTACTTATAGAGGCAATATATGCAAAATAATATCCCCTACACATAGCCTAGCTGTCCTTCTTCCGCTAGGCTAGCCCTGTGAAAGTGAGAAGGGAATACCAAATGCTCATACAGAGAGTAAGAAATTACTTGACCTTATGGGAAAGAGGTCATAAAGTCGTTAAATGCATGTGAAATCCAAATTTCATTTCTATACACACACACAAAAAAATCTATATTGGGTTTTAGCTCTTACATAAGAAGACATGGTTTTCATGACAGTAGGAACATGGAAACAATTCCAGTGATAATTTCAGTGGTTTAGTTGAAGTATAATAAGGAAATTGACTTCAGCTTTTTGCATAAGTTACAGAAATAGGTTGATGGCTTGGAAATTGAAGCCGTTTTTATACTACAACAGATAAACCCCATTGCATTTAGTCATTCTTTGTAATTATCTGGATGCAACTTCTTTTTCCCATATGACCAAATAAATAATCATCTTAAAGGACTAATAAAAATTTCCCAGCATTTCACTACATATAAATATTTGAAAAATAACCTAATACATTTTTTTTATAAAGTGTCTTTCTAATTGACTTGTTTTCCAATCAGGAGCTTTAAAACTGCTTCAAAAATCTTAACTAGGCTTTCCTCTGGTTCTCTCAGCTTTCTGCAGCAGCAAATTTACCACAGTCAATAATAAGACAAAAAAAAACTTTCTCCCAAGTTGTTAATTTTTAATGTGCTGGCAGATTAAATCCGTTGCTTTTCAATAAGTATAAGAACTTGTGTGTGTGTGTGTGTATGTGTGTGTGTGTGTGCCTGCTTGACTTTCTGTTTCCCTACAGAGGGAGAAAATGGCTTGTATCATGCCTTGCACACAATAGGTATTTAATAACTACTTGAGGAACTGAAATGGAAATTTTCTGAGGAGTATTTTGACCTTCAGAAGAATTCTCTTAGAATACTAGGGGGCAAGTAATTATTAATTACTTTTGGGGGGTGTCAATAATTGAGTGCTCCCATATAAGACCAAGGTTCATTTCCGTAGGTTAATTTTGTCAGTCATGGTAAAATAATTATGCAAGTCCCTTACCTTGAAATAGTTAAAAATCCTTCTGTGGTATTTCTAGTGTCTAGCATAATGCCTGGCACATAGTAGGTGCTTAGTAAATATTTGATGCTTCTCTACTTGCGTGATTGTTTTTATATAATAGATAGAGTTAGACATGTGGAGTTGAGAAGATCCAGATTCCAATTCCACTGGTTCCTCATATTTAAAATGCATGGTTTAGATGAGATGGTGTCATCTGTAAAATGGAGAGTTTAGAGCAGATGGTCTCTGAAGTTCTTCCAACTCCAGGTGTATGATCCTGTGAACCATCTGGCCATTCCTCAGTTAAACATTTTTTAGGGTACCGAATCTTAGGCACCATGTCTACTTCTTTCCTGAATGACAGGAATTAACCTACATAGGCAAACCAATATTGAATCCTCACCTCTGCCTCCACCCCAAGAAAATATGATTGCTGACAGTCACTGACGACAATGTGCCTGTTCTGGCTTATACTGTGACTTGCGGGAACCCTACCAAAAATGCCTTTAATCCCACTCCCAAAACCTATACACCTGCCTAGCCCCCAATCCTTTGGAAAGACTCTATTCAGAAAATCCCATCTAACTATCTTGTAAAGATCCACAACAGTGTCAGTCCAGAGAACCCAGGCAGCTATTGTGGAGATGTTATAAGCACGGAGTAGAGTTTAATTAATCTTTGAGGGTCTTAATTGCCATGATGTCATCTGCCTCTGCTTTCAGGTGTTTTGTCTGCTCTTAGATGCAACTGCACTTTATTAGATGCTCAGATGTGGTTAATCAAAGTCACTAATTGCTAAACTTACTACGAGGAGTTTAAAAAGTCCTCACAGTGGGCTGTTGCTTCAGTACTGCCAGAGAACTTGTCTCCATGAATCAAAAGGTAGGGCTGCAAAATCAGTAGAACCATATAAGTGCATTCTTATTGCCCATGAAGAAAAGACAGGTCTTATTCATTCTAAGAAAACTCAGGGCATTGCAAGATTTAGAAACAGAGAAGAGACTCCACCATTTCCACCTCCTTCATTATGTAAGCGAGGAGACTGAGGTCTAGAGATTCAATGACTTACCTAAGGTCTCTCACACGTAGTAAATAATAGAACTCAGATGTTCAGACTCCAAATCTAGAATTCTCTTCATTATGCAAAACTGCTTGAAAATTAAAAATGTGTAAAATTAAAGTGCTATTTTCACTACAAAAGGATTCACTGAAAATTGATTTTAAGCAGTGAGTTCCCCTTTCTTCAAAAATGTCTTTTTATGAACTCATTAACTTATTGACTAAAGAATTGTGCAGAAGGAATGAGGGAACCAAAAGGAAAGAAATTTGAAATTAAAATGTTAAGAATGACTCCCCTTTGTAGATAAAATGAGTTTAAAATTCAATTTAGCATGCATTTTTAAAGTACCTATTCTGTATAAGTACAGTACTGCTACATAATAGGAATGCAAAGACATATAGCACATGGATCCCTTTCTCAAGAAGTTTATAATCTTATTCTCTACTGGCTTTGTATTACCTACAGGATCAAATACAAAGTCCTCTGGAGGACATTTAAAAGTCTTCATAACCTGAAGCTGGTCTACCTTTCCAGCCTTATTATGTATTGCTTTTCTTTTGAAACACTTGGCTCCAGTCAAACTGGCCTTCCTGCCTTGTTCCTTACTCAGGACTAGGGCTGTGCTGGAGCCAGCTAGAGACACAATTGTTAAATTTTCAGTGGGCATTTACATCTTGAAAATTAGCAAATACTACAAATCAGGGTTTGATATACTCTTTTGTTGATTATCTACTTCAGGATCCGGGAACTTGTGGCCTTGAGGCCACATGTAGACTTCTAGGTCCTTGAGTGCAGCCTTTTGACTGAGTACAAATTTTATGGAACAAATCCTTTTATTAAGGTGATTTGTTCTATGAATTTTGGATTCAGTCAAAGGGTTGTACTTGAGGACCTAGAGGTCCACATGTGGCCTCTAGGCAGAAGGTTCCCCACCGTTGGTCTAGTCTTAAGAAAGTGATGGAGAAAAATGTTAAGAATGCAGATTAAACTTAAAAGTGTGTCCTGTTAAACATTTACCAGTATCTAGTTGTTAAAATATTTACCAGCACACTCTTGCTCATAGGGTCCCATCTCCTTTTGACATGCCTTTCTCTCATTGGTCCCCCTATGTTTGAAATATGGCATCTCATCCATTTCTCATCTTAGAATCCCTAGTTTCCTTTAAAACTCAACGCAAATATCTCTTTCTCCAGAAGGCCTGTCTTAATCCTCCCAAGTAGGAAGTGCCCCTCCCCCTTAACCTTGTATTTATTTCATTTTTACATATATGTATACCCTGCATGCATAAACAATTTTACATATAGAATTACCTTGTGTTTATTTTACTTTACCTTGTATTTATTTTATGCATCTCACACACACACACACATACACGCATACATATACAGGCATATATATATATAATATATATGTATGTATGTATGTATGTATTCATCCTGCCATGTTGCCTCTGATACATGTTGGTAATTAATAAATATTTGTTGATTGATTGAAATAGTATTGTTGTTGCTTAGTTAGTTTTCGGTTGTGTCTGACTCTTTGTGATTCCTTTAGAAATTTTTTTGGTAAAGATATCGGATTGGTTTGCCATTTCCTTCTCCAGCTCATTTTGCAGATGAGGAAACTGAGGCAAAGAAGGTTAAATGGCTTGTCCAAAGTCACGTGGCTAGTAAATCTCTAAGGCAGGGTGGGGTTTCAGTTCACACTGACTCTAAATCCAGTGCTTTAGCCACCATATCCCCTAGGAACCACTGGGATATATAATTACTAAGAATGAAAAAAATTATAGGACAACAGAAAATATATTTCACATGACTTTTTATGCACAGCTCTATCAAATGAGATATAGCTATACTAGTAAGCAATGTGTGGTTGGTCACCCTATGTGGCTGATACTTTGTATGTTCACACTTGAGTTTTGCAAAGAACTTCACAAACTTTATCTCATTTGAGCTTTCGAAGAATTGTGTGAGGTAAGGCACTAGCATCATCCCTTTTCATAGGTGGGGGAATTGAGATTCAGAAAAGTTAAATGACTTGATAGTAAATATCTGAGGGGATATTCAAATCTTCTTGCCTCCAAAAACAGAGCTCTATCCAAGGTAGACATCCTTCCATAAAATGTAAGCTCCTTGAGGGCAGAAACTGTTTTTTTTTTTCCTTTACATCCTCTAGCACAGTGTCTGACATGTCAGGTTCTTGATCACACTAGGCATTCTCTTGGAATATCAGGGAGAAGGGAACAGGCTTTGCTTGCTGAAACCATATTAAAATGTAACTGGGCAGTATTTAACAAAATTAAGTACAAAATATAACAGAACATAGATAATGTTAATATGTGGTTTTCTAAGTCAACATACCACCCTCCAGGATAGGTATTTATGAGTCTCTATGAGTTTGATACTACTACTCATCTAATCCACACTCCCTATTTTACATAAGAGAAAAATAAGGCTCAGAGAGGTTACCATTATTCATACAACACTGGTAACTTCAATTCCAGACCACTATGCAAGGGAGCTTTTGTATGCTTCTAGGGTACATAACTGTCCCACTGCATTAGAAAAGTCTATCCATCCCCAATGTTGCGAAGTTCAAATTTAGAGAAAACAATAGGTAAAAACTAGGAACAAATCTCCATAAATAATTTTTTAAAAACATAATTTTTCCAGTTCATTAATTAAAATTGACATCACATGGCTTGCAAAGACCAAGAAAGGACAGTGCCATTTCAATACATTTCAGAACCTTTTCACTTGAGCAGACAAGTAAATCATGTAATTACTGAGATTCATTCAGCTCTTTAGTAAAAACACAGGCCTGCAACCTTGGGTAGCATACATCGAAATTAAAGGAGTCAAACTGAAGATATTTCGAAAATGTCACAACTGCTCTGTGACATTGGATGATATGTTTATCCAGTCATTACCACTGAGAACACCTGGGGCGGTGCTCAGGAAATCAGATAGTGCCTTTTAAAATAATTATAAAAGAAGCATAGATTACCAGGCTGAGGAGAAACTATACAATCCCGAATCATGATGTTACTAATTTTGATCTGTTTGAGGGCATCAGCATCCAAGTCACAACAGTGTAAGGAGCATTCAGTGGCATTGAGCAGTGACTACTGAATATGATTTCTTTAAACAAAAAAAAGGAATGCTTTCCTTGAGGAAATACCAGCATTCCTTTTCTATTAGTAAAATTAAGAACTAAGACACTTTCCTTGGCAATTGCTTTTGTCTACACCCAATTTCACTCTTTCCCCAATGAAGGGCCCTGTGTTATTAAATGAATTGGAAAGAACATTGAACCTAGGGCCTAGGATATCTGGATTCTATTTCCTCAGTCAGAAGATCAAGGTTCCATGAGCCAGAAGATATAAATGCTAAGTTTGGCTCTGCCATTACCAGCTTTGTAACCCTAGAAATAGTTGATTTTGAGCTGAGAGGGAACGTTGGTTTTCAGTCATGTCCGACTCTTCATGATCCCATTGGGGCTTTTCTTGGCAAAAATACTGGAGTGATTGACTTTTTCCTTTTCCAGCTCATTTTAGTTATGAGAACCTGAGACAAATAGGGTTAAGTGACTTGCCCACCATCATGTAGCTAGTAAGTGTCTGAGTCTGGATTTGATCTCAAGAAGATGAGTCTTCTGACTAGGGGTCATCTAGAGTAAAGATGTTGCATTGAAGCTGACAGCACGCTAGTGCTGCTTGAACAATATTAAAACATAATTGGAAAGTATTTTTAAAATAAATAAAAATACAATAGAACACATGTTAACATGTGGTTTTTCTAAATCACCCAAGTTTGATGCTATTGATTTAATCCAATTCCCCATTTTACAGATCAGAAAACCTTTGTCCAAGGTGGAAAGTGACAGAGGGAGGATTCCAACCCACAACTTCTATCAGGCCAGAGTTCCTTCCACTACACCATGCTGTTTGATCATGTTCTCTCCTTTGAGCCCCCCCAAAAAAGGCTTGGGGGCATCAGACTACATCAGTGATACTCAAATTTCAAATTTGTGTTAAGATTATAGCACACGTTTTTATTGCTCCTACCTAACTTTGTTGAAGTATTTTTCCTCTTAACAAAAACTAGTACTAGTTAATCCAGTTACACAGTCTGTCTAATATATACCCTTGGTGGGAGCTGGTGGAGTCAGAGGAGGGTAGTGGGAAGGAAAAGATCTGTATCACGATACATAGATGGGGTAATCTCTAAGGTCTCTTATTCATTCATCCGGCACTGAGAATCTTAGTAAACTGTAAGAAGGTGGGTCGGAGGGGGTCTGAAGAAGGGGGGCTGGTTATCAGGCGGTTTTAACCTTCAAAGGAATTGAGTTGAGCAAATGCTACATTGAACTAGTCAGAGTAGAAAGGAAAGATGTGGCTTTTAAAGGGCACATCTAGCATATCTGCTGGAGGAAAGTAATGCTGGCAATGCTTCAAAGGATATAACTTTTGATGGTAAAGTAGGTAGGCTATGGAATGAAATCACATATGGCAGGCTGTCAAAGTCTTCCTACACATTCAGTACATTTATATAAGTGCGAATGGAAACTGCTTAGATGGAATCCCTAGCAATTTTCTGCAGAATCTGCTTTCAGGTTATCAGATATTATTTGACTAAAGGATCTATCCAAAAGTGGAGGATAACTTTTATAATCAAATATTTTGAAATTAGTTTTTACTTTTTGGAAGATTTTCTGAAATATGAATTCTAGTTGTATTAGCACTTGAAATCAGAAGAATTTTTATAAAGGTAATAACATGAAAATAAGAATTTTTTGAAATGCAATATATCATCAAGTTGAAGGGGCCAGGGTGCCAATGATGAGGATTCTTATAGTAACCTCATCTTTTCCCTTTTACTCCTGGAAAGATCTAGAAAATATGGGTCTAATTTTTAACAAGATTATTCCGAATTAGAAATTGAGATCTAATTTAGCTGAGTTGATTTTTTTATTTTTTTTAACCAGTGATTTCACAGGTGAGAGAATTCCTAGTGTTTAAATTCTCTCTATGCATGTAAATTATAATTACCAAACATCATTGCATTAATTATTAATAGCTGCTATTTATATAGATCTTTTAAGGTTTACAGAGTACTTTATAAATATGATCTCATTATATCCTTAGAACAACCCTGAAGATTAATTGACTTACCCAAGGTCATACAGCTAGTAAGTATCTAATGCTGGATTTGAACTTGGGTCTTTAGGACTACAAGTCCAGTGCTCAATTCACTGCCTCATAGAGCTGCAATTTATGGTCTTAGAGAGTTGCCCAAGTCCTGAGAAGCTGTCAGTTTACCAAGAATCACATACCTAATATGTGTTAGAGGCAAGACTTACACCTAGATCTCCCTGTCTTCTAGGTTAAAACTTTAGTTACATCACCATGCTGCCCCTTTTATCAGCAGTAGAGGAATATTATTTCAACTTTTACAATTTTTCAGTAACTATATGTGATAATTTATTGAATTATTAAACAGAATACATATTAAACAGAATAATATATGTTATACAGAATACACAATATTGGAGATAATGACTCTTTCCTTTGTATACATCCCAGAGTTGACAGCAGGCACAATAAAGTTCTCTAAAAAGAGGGCTCTTATCATTTATTTTTGCTTTGTGGCCCCTTCAGGGGTTTGGTGAATGCTGTGAACCCCTTCTCAGCATAATAATTTTAAATAATTGAAGGAAATACTTAATTTCCATTAGATTAGTCAAAATAAAGATGCATTTTTCTGCCATCCAAGTTCACAGACCCCCTGAAATCTATTCATAGACTCCATGGTCTTAAGAACCCCTACCTTAAAGGAAAAATCTATGAAAAAAAGAGAATATTGTATAAATGTAAGTTATGATGACCGTGACTGCCTTACCATGGTGTCTAGCATTCACAAAGTCTGGAAACCCTGCTTGTTCCTCAGTAAGTTGTCTTTGCTGCCTGTTGACAAGGTATTTAGTAAGTGGAATTACCTATACACATATACGCACACATACACATGTGTATGCAGAGGCATGCACATATAGGTATATGACATACATGTGTGTATTTATAGACAGACACATAGACACATACATGTGTATATGTATGCATGTATACATACATGTATATGTATGTGCATATATGTGTATACATACAGACACGCTACATCTGGGATAACTGCAGTTCACCCATAACCACAGCTACACGAAGAGGAACAGTGAGATGGAAACAGAGCCAGAATAATTCCCCACTTTTCAGTGTTGGGCTTCATGTAAAAATATAGCTCAGTAGCAAAGCTGAGAATGTAACACAAAAGTGCAGGACAATCAACAACCACAACAAAAAGATGACAAATTTTGTGAATTGCCTCCTGGGTTCAGAGTGCTGTGCTAGAGACTTGGAGCTACTTACGCCTTAGATAAGATAGTCCCTGCCCTCATGGAACTTAAGGGCCCATCCAGAAGGGGGATAAGACAGATACATACATACATACATACATACATATATATATATGTAGTTAATAATGTACAATATTACATGATGAATGAATGAAGTATTGGTTAATTGCTAAGTAGATGCAAGCATTGGGCTACTTGTTGGAAATACTCACAAGGACCTCTTATTCTAATGGGAGAGTAAATGTAGATAGAAGGTTTCAGCTGTGATTCAGATGGAAAAGTCCCATGGTCCATAGGGTGCAGAGGAAAAGCAGACATTACAACATCTTTAAATCATTTCCACTAATAAATTATCATTTTTTGATGTTGAATCATTGGGCAGTGCCAAGGACTCTGGTGGCAAGAATGTTATTTTCTGCATCTCCAGTAGCTGTGGCTGCCATACCTTCAGGAAGTTATCAGTCTGCATGGCCATAGGGGTTGCTTCCTAGGATGATGGGTGAGGGCAATGAACTAGCAGCACTACAGTTGCTAAAACTCTTAGGTTCAGTGTCCTGGCCTGTCTCCATCAATGTCTAAGGGGAAATGATGATCAAGTTGATGGTAATGGTGGTGGTTGGACTTTCCTGGCCCATGCTGCTTCTTGTCTCTCCCTCAGTACACTTTCCTTGATGCTGACTTCCCAATCTTATGAGTGACACCTGGTTGAGAAATGGTGGAGGTGGCTGACCTTTTCTCCACAGCAATTGGCTCCGGTGGTGAATATGAAGACTGGGCTGGAAGGAGGAGCAGTGGTTGAGATGTTCTGCCATTCCCAAAGCTCTTATATCTCTCTTGATGCTGGTGGCAGCAGGGCAGCAGGTGTTTGTGGTGAGGAAGCTGGATCCATTCTCCACAATGATTTTTCTCATCAATAATAGCTGCGGGGATTGGCCTGGAAGCTGGTCTGGTAGTTTAGGGGCACTGCTGATCACAGGGCTCTTATACATGGTTTAACGTGTGGTGAGTGTGCTAAAGAGTAACCACAGATGGTGCTGTGTGTGAGGTGTAAGTGGGAAGGTGACTGCCACCCTGGAGGATGAAGGAAGGCTTCGTGGAGTAGGGGGTATATGAGTCAGATGTTAAAGGAGAGATAGGAGTTCAACATGTGAAAAAGAAGACAGAGGACAACATGGGAAAAGGAAATAGAAAAAAGGCATGAAGGCTAGAGTACATAGTGGGTTTAGTATCAGAATGTAGTAGTTTGACTTGAACAAGCATTTATTGAGCACTTGTTGCTTAGTTGTTCAGTCAGGTCCAACTCTCTATGACCCCATTTGGGGTTTTCTTCCTTAAGATACTAGAGTGGTTTTGTCATTTCCTTCTCCAGATCATTTTAAAGATGAGGAAACTGAGGCAAGAAGAGTTAAGTGATTTGCCCAGAATCACACAGCCCAATTTGAACTCACAAAAGATGAGTCTTCCTGATGGCAGGCTCAGCCTCTATTTACTGTTTCACCCAGCTGACCCATTAAGCACATCAAGCATCATGCTAATTGGCTGGGGATATAAAGAAAAAAAGTCCCTGCTCTCAAGCAACTTATGTTATAATGAGAGAGACAACATGTCGTCAACTAGGTATAGGTATAAAGAAATAAGTATAGATAAAGATGTAAACACATATATCAGAAATATAGTATATATGGAAGATGCTCTCATGGGGAAAGACTGCTTAGGGACTGGAAAAGGCCTCCCATGGAAGGTAAGATTTTAGCTGAGTCTAGAAGAAATTTGGGAAAACTAAGGGGCAGAGGGAGGATGGGAGAGCATTGCAAGCATGCAAGACAGCTAATATATGGGCACAGAGATGGGAGATAGTAGTTGTCATGAAAGAAAGTCCTGAGATGTGATGGGGAGGGTAGGTCACTATGCATTATAGAACCATTGAATAACAGATATAAGAATATGAATTTTATTCTATGGGCAATATTAAAACTGTGAATTTTAACTGCAATGTTGATATTGCCAGATCGAGAGTTTATATTGATTCTAAGGGATAGATGTTCAAAACACAAAAGCATCAGTAAGGTCAATTCCATATATTTATGGACATATCATGGCTAATAAGATCCATCAAAATTTCTGTCAAGATGGTTGTGAAAGTTTGCTAATTCCAGTAGAGAGACAGGTGATAGGGCATAATGAATACGTCAGTGCTCCAAAGGGTCTGTGAGTGGTTTTACTGGTGTGGATAGTCCTAAGGAGCTGAGCACAAATCTTCCTTGCTTTTAGTAGAAGGTTTCTCCAAGTTAGCCAAAATAATAATTCTAAATAATTTAAATAAATCCTGTGGCCAAACTTCTAGTCATGAGACTTTTGTGATGTAGCTAAGATTTTCTGCGGATGATAGTCTTTCACATGAGTGATACTTGAATGCTTTCTACTTTGGTTGAAGCTAGCAGAGGCTTCAAACCATGCCCTCAATTCAATTCATTTTAATGGAACAAATACTGATTAAGTTGTTGTGTGAGGTGATGGGGTTGTAAAGACAAAAAGAAGTTGTTCATATCTTAAGAAGTTTTATCTTTTCCAAGAGGATTATTACACAAGTTGAATATATCATGTATATGTATATATACATATATACATACACTATATATATATGTGTGTGTGTGTGTGTGTGTGTGTGTGTGTGTGTGTTAAAAGGAAATAATGTCACATGTACTTTCTATCTCCAAGGTTTGTTATGAGGAAAATCATATTACTGTTCATTCATTGACAAATGTTTATTAAATGCCAGGCAATGGATGTACAAAAACAGAACAGAATTTAAAAACTGAATAGTCCCTCTCCATGGGGAGCATATAATCTACATAAATGTATTGTCCTTATTTCCCCACTATTTCTTTATCTTTGCTCCTTTCAAATAATGAAAACAGCATTCTTAAGGAATGCAGTTGTTGAAAAATTATAATCCAGTCGTAAGCCATTAGTAAGATAAAGTGAGATATTTTTAAAAATGTAAAGAAAAAAGAAAAAGATATCCTTTGACTTTTTAAATTAGTCTCTGGGTATTGTTTTCTTTTTAAATTCAATGACCAGGAGCAAGATTTTTAGTAATCGCAACATCTGAAACATCCAAGTCTTCCTTCAATGTGATGTAGAAACTGCCCTTTCCAATTCTAGGCATGGAGCTTTTCTTGTATGTTTTTGTTTTGTTTGGGTTTCCTTTTTCCATAAGAGTTACATGCATGAAGTTTTCCTCCTCCTTCCCTGCTCTGACACCTCCATATTTGCTTGTTTGTTTTTCTGGATTATGTACCTTTTGGCAATCTGGCATTTTGCAGATATGTAAATAGCATATGTGTTAAATAAGCCCTTAGATAGCTGATTGCAAAAGTGACCCTTTTACATGAACCAAATGCCACTACTCTCTGTTTCAGACTGAGGTATGTTGGGTGGTTAGGAATACCAGATTTCTTTCACATTAGCTGTCATCAGGCAGTTTATGGTGCCATCCACATTCGTAGGGCTGATTGTTTTATTATATTTGAGTGGGAATTTTTCATCCCTTTCAGTTCAACTCCCATTCTCCCAGAATGCAGGTTTTCCACTGATAGGATGTTTCCTCGCTCCAGGCATGGCCTACCCCAACCACTGACTGTAATTTACTTTTGGGTGTCTGTCGCCTTGAGCTTGCCTTCTGACTAGTTTGTTGAATGATGTGCTAATCCATTATATTTTTCAGACAAGTGTATCGACCAGTATAAACAGACTGGAGGGCACAAACGGAAATGAAAGCTATACTTCCTTGAATCATTTAAAAAGCTCCTGCAGTGGTGGCAGTGGGAAATAACTTGGCTGTGTACATTAAGTAAGAGAGAGGGAGGGAGCTCTCAATAAATAAAACAAAAATTGAAATAGCCCTTCCTGCAATGGATGAGGGCAGGCTTCAGATGTTTGCCTTTATTTATTTATTTCATAACATGATGCTCGGGGAAGGCCACTTGAAAATGTCCCACCTGTGTCATAAATCCAGAAGATGTGCACAAAATCAAGCATTACCTGCCATTCTGCTTAGACTCCTACCCTGACCACCTAGACTGGCTTTGGTTTGAAGTCATGTGTCTTTTTGAAATCATGAATACCAATAAAGAATAAAAGTTGACCCTCAGAGGACTTCTCTGCAGAAAAATTAGGGCTGAGTTGCCTTTTCTCCAGAGTTTTTTTTCCCCTTGCCCTGGAGATAGTCAGGAGGTAGGAATGGACAATCAGTGTTTTTGGGAGAGAATCATGTTTCAAGTTAATCTTTCTTAAAAGAAAATGCCAAATGTCTTTGTCACCTGGGCTTTCCAATTTGCAGGTCCCGAGCCAGAGGGTAAAGCTTTTTCCTTGTCACAATGTGAACAGCACGTACAATAGCTAAGGAAACTTTGGACCAGTTACATTCAGATCGAATTTGTGCACAAAAGAAACATCACGAAAAATGGTGTTCTCCAATTAAAATTACAACACTGCCAAAGTGGA
The DNA here is from genome assembly GCA_028658325.1 of Potorous gilbertii. Taxonomy (NCBI): domain Eukaryota; kingdom Metazoa; phylum Chordata; class Mammalia; order Diprotodontia; family Potoroidae; genus Potorous; species Potorous gilbertii. Next base: position 26,757,281 of record CM053774.1, on the reverse strand, counting down.
GCAATCCCCTGATCGGAAACACAGGGCTCATTTTTTTTCCAAGGCACATCTCATTCTTGTCACTTTTAGAAATACTTACATTGTGAAATACCTGCATTGCCCATATGACAAACTTTTAAAACAGTTCTTCCCCATCTCTCTTCTAAAGCTGTTAATCAGCCATTAATTTGCTATGCTTAGATAAGGTTCATGTAAATTTATTGCTTTATTTTTTTTAATGTTGATCTTTTTATTTTTTGGGGGGGTCTGGTACAGAGATAATAAGGATGCCCTGGGTTCATGAGTGACTTGTTCTACAGCTTTCAAAGCCTTTTCTCATGCTTCTCCTCAATGCTGTGTCATAGAAAAAGCAAGAACTGTATTTTTAATCCCCATTTGACAAAGAGAGAAACTGAGACCCCAAAAAGTTTGACAATTTATTCAGTCACAGGGTCATTAAGAGAGTGGTTTCTATAATTCAGGTCTCATTTCACTTAGACCAATATTCTTTCCTTTCGTTATTCAGTGTCTCTCTTCTAAAAAAAAAGTTATTGCTATTGTTTTTATATCATCTGATTTTCAAATATATCCTCCCTCTTCCCCTTCCAGAGTCATTGCTTATAACGAAGGGAGAGAAAAAAGGAGAAACAGTTTAGAGAAACTGACTGCTACATTCATCAAGTTCAACATTACCCATAGTATTCCATATCTGTAATGTCTCCACATTTGTAATGCCCCCACATCTGTGCTCTTCCTCAGGGTTAGATTTCATCATAATTTTACAGCATTCTTTTGTCATTCTTTCCATTTACATTGTTGTAGTTTCTGCATATGTTGTTTTTAATTCTGTTTTACCTCATCTTATATCATTTCATATAAGTTTTCCAAGGCTTCTCTGTATTTTTCCTAACCATTTGTC
>CM053774.1:26679948-26755883 GCA_028658325.1 Potorous gilbertii | reverse complement strand
GCCCACCAATGATCTCCTCCATTATACCAATCTCCTCCATATACCAAGCTGTGGTATATCGTGTACACATAATGTGTACATGATATACCACAGCTTGGATATATATATCTATATATAGATATATAGATATATATCTATATGTAGATATAGATATAGATATAGATATATGTACACGATATACCACAGCTTGGTTAGCCATCCCCCAACCTGGAAACAAACTTGGTTTACCAGTTCTTTGCAATTATAAAAAATGCTTTTATCTTTAACAATAATATTTGTTTCCTGTTGTCCTTGGGAAGTAAAAAGGTTTAGGATAAAAAGCTGTGTGAAATAATACAGCGTTCTTTAATAGCACACAGCCTAGATTAGCTCTACAGTTTTCTACCTGCCACAGAATTGCTTTCCTCCTTTGCCTACCCTAGTAAGGGTAGATGAAATGAAATGAATTGTCGAATACCAACAATACAGGTTGTGTTCCTTGAGTCATTTTCTTAGTAACAATTAAAGTTCTCTTTCCCTGTCTTTAGTAATGCTTCCCTGCCCAGTCAGGATTTGACTGATGAATCACTTTCCCTATATTCCAGAGAGAATAAGAATCAGAGATTGTAAGGGCTAAGAGGAAACTAAGTGATCAATCAGTCAATCAGAAAGTGTTTACTATGCTTATTATATACCAGGCACTGTATTAAGTGATAGAGGTTCAAAGACAAAAAATAAAAAAATGAAATCATCCCTGTACTCAAAGATCTTGTATTCTACTAGAGGAGACAAAATGTAAAGATATACATGTATACAAAATACACAGTTTTGGTGAATGTGTGTGTGAAAGAGAGAGGGAGAGAAAGACAGAGACAGAGACAGAAAGAGAAAGGGGGAAGAGAGAGAGAGAGGAAAGGAGGGAAACAGAGATAGGTACAAAGAAAGAAAGGGAGGAAGGAAGAGAGAGAAAGAGACAGAGACAGAGACAGAGAGTGAGAGAAAGAAAAAGAGAGACAGAGAGAGAACACTAACACTTGTAGGGGGGGTTTAAGGAAGACCTAAAGTGGGAATGGTATTTGAGATGATATGCCCTGTTTGAAACAGGGATTTGTATCTTCAATTCATCACATAAGTCCAGTTTCCTCAGTATGGAGCAAAAGAAATCATATTCATAGTGGTTAAATTATTAGTCCATAGCTAACAGGAAGAGAACTCTACAAAGTTTTGTGTATTCGTATTGCTAGCCTGGAACATGCATCTTTGCCTTCTTGGTACTTACTATCTCCTTGACCTTTGAATTTATCTTGTCAATTTTCTTTCCTGGTCTCATAAAAAAGGGTCCAGTTTTAAACTCATAGGTAGAGTCCTTCTACTGAAGGACAGCCCAAGGGTATTCCTGAAATTTAGAGTTGCCCAAATGTCATCCGTGGACCACCAATGATCTCCTCCATCAGAAGGTACAGACTTCATATATATATAAATGTACTCCCTCCTTCCCATACCTTACTTGTAAAATCATTCTCCATTTCCTTTTTCCTTTTCTAACCAACTCAGGTGTAAACCTGCTTCCCAAAATCTGTTCATATTGTCTCTAGCCTACAAGGCCAGAAGAATTCATCCTGTATTTCAAAAAGAGTTGATGTAGGAAGTGATGGGCTCTTTAAAAATCCTTTAAAAGCTAACAAGTAGAGAAGCATACACCTTTGGCAATTGTATCCGAATATACCAGAATCCGAGATACATGGGCATTTATCAGTGTCATTCACTTCTGAGTTTTATCTCGGGGAAGACATTAAGTCAAGACAAATCAACAAGCATTTATTATATTACTTCAGCTAGTTAAGATTTTTTTTAGTAAGAAAGCAGAAGTAACGATGATGATATTTCAAAATATCTCCAACTGTTGTCAGTTAGATATTCTGTCACAGACCCAGATTACAATCCCTCCACATCTTAGAAGAAAGCTAGTTGTTTGTCCCCAAACATCTGTGCATGGTGGCCAGACTCCAAATTCAATGCTCTTTCTGTTATAGCCATCTATTACTATATTCAATGTACAATATAACTACTGATGAGTGAAAGCTGCAAGAATTCTTGTTATTTAGTTGTTTTGAGTCTTGTCTGATTCTTTGTGACCCCCTTTTCAGGTTTTCTTGGCAAAGACACTGGACCGGTTTTCAATGTCATTCTCCATCTCACTTTAGAGATGAGGAAACTGAAGCAAACAGGGTTAAGTGACTTGCCCAAGGTCACACAGCTATGAAATGTCTGAGGCAGAATTTGAACTCAGAAAAGAAGTCTTCCTGACTCCAGGCCTAGTGCTCTATCTACACTGCACCATCTAACTACCCTTTTCTATGTTTACCAGTGTCCAGAACCTTAACTCAGTTCAAAAAATTCATGAGAAAATGGTGAACTGAAGTACTTTTGGACTCACAGTTTCCATCCCAGAACTATAAGGACCGAGTTTTAAAACATTCTTTGTCATTTGGGTAAGGGATGAAACCAAACTGGAAACACTCTTCATTTTTCATCAGTGCTCTAGTGCTTTTGACTCCATGAACATCAAGCTCATTCTCCCTTACCCCTAGTGCTAGGTTCCTCCGACTCCTCCTCCAACCCTGCTTTTTATCTTCCTTTTGTGTCTTCCACCTTTAGATTGCAAACTCCTTGAGAGCAGGCACTATTTTTATTTTCCTTATTCCTCCCCCCAACATTTAGCGCAGTGCCTGGAACATACTAAGTGCTTAATAAAATATTTCTTGATTTGAAGCTAAGTGACTTGGAGTTAGGAAGACCCGAATTCAAATATGTCCTCCCTTATTAGCTGTGTGATTGTTACCAAGTCATTTAGTCTACCTCCTCAGTTTCCTCATCTGTAAAATAATAATAGCACCAATCTTGTGAACCATAAAGCGATCTGTAAATGTTAGCTAAATGTTGTATAAATGTTAGTTATTATAGCTAACTGTCCACAGATTTGTCAAAAACCAGAATCTCAATTCCCCTGGATAACTAACTTGCCATCAGCCTTCTACATAAGTTGCTACAAGATACTTCCAATTTGATGGAAAGATCAATTTTGAAAAGAAAAGGGTTTTGCTGCGGATCAGAATAGAAATAACTATAATTCTGACAAAAATGCTGCCTTACACCTGTGTATCACTTCACCATTAATGCAATGTTGTCACATCCACTATCTTGCTTAATTTCCACAAGAACCCTAGGAGGCGGTAAGAAAACGACTAGTTATCAAAAGGAAAGAAATTGAGGGCAGAAAACTCTAATGAAGGCCGGGCCAAAAGGTATGTTTTAAATGCCTGAAGATCAGCCAGGAGGTTTAAATGCAAGGACATTTTAAACCCTAGCTCATTCCCATCTGTTTATGCATGGGTAGTAAACCTAGTCACCCAAGGAAGGATAGTACCTGCTGCCTTATTTCTTTATAGGCTAGAGAAGTAATCGGTCAGACTATAAACAGAACAGCTTGGCTCACTCAAAGTTTTCTTCCTGAGAAAATGAGGGGTGCGGGAGAAAGGAGATCCCTTTGATCTCTATTTAAATTTGAGAGAAGAAAAGCTATGATCCATATTTTGGTTATGTTTTCCCCAAAGGTGGTCACAGTTGCTTTAATTATTTCGTCAATGCTTGGGAAACCCAGTTTCAAAGAACCTGCCTATGTCCTGCTAACTCCAAACATGAGAATCTATTTGTACTTCTACCATGGTAGTCAGCCCACACATCAAAATAGCTGAACCTTAGCAAGATAAAAGCTGTCCAAACTTGATTTTATTTCCACACAGATGGCTATAAACACGACACTGGAATATTAGGCTTGACTTTCTTTGACAGACCTGAAAATTGGCCATGCAGAACTATTTAAAATTGGTGGGGAAACTTAACCTGAAGTTTGCTATTGATAAACAGAGGGAAAGCCCCCAATTTGTGGATATGCATTGCATGTCAGTATAAAGGAAATGCCTTGTTTCCCTCATTTCAGTATTTCAGCTATTCATTTGTTCATTCATTCAGAAAACATTTATGAAGTAGCCACTGCATGTGTGGCACTGTTCCAGGAGCTGAGGATCCAGAGACAAACCAAATTATCCCTGCCCTCAAGGAGCTGACATAATATCAGGGAAATACCAACATATACAAAGAAAAATGCAAATAAACGCAGTCCTTTTATTCAAGGTGAGGAATCAGAAAGGGAATTATATAGGAAGTAAGATACTTAAAGAGTTTTGAAGAAAGGCAGGGAGTCTAAGAGAAGTAAGGTGGGAAATGAATGTACTAGAATAAAAACAGCAAATAAAATCCAATTTGGCCAGAATATAAAATAGATAAGGGGGAGTAGTGCGGGAGAAGCTGGATGGTGCAGTAGGTAGAGAGCCAGGCTTAGAATCAGGAATACTTGAATGCAAATGTGGCCTCAGTTCAAATCTAGTTATGTGTGACCCTGAGTAAGTCACCCCATTTGCCTCAGTTTCCTCATCTGTAAAATGAGTTGGAGAAGTAAAAGGTAAACTACTCCAGTATCTTTGCCAAGAAACCCTAAACGGTATCAGGAAGAGCCCTGAAACAACTCGACAACCAAAGCCACGTACACAGTACTTTAAAGATCTGTCAAGAACTTTATAAATGAAAAAAGGAAACAAAATCTGACACTTCAGAGGATGAAGCCTGAGGGGAGAAATGGGAAAGACGAATTATGTCCCTTTCAACAAAGTTAAAAGTTATGATTTGGGGATTTTCTACATGGTAATTTATTTGCATTATCAAAAAGTAATGAAAATAACAGCAAACATTTATATAGCACTTTAGGGTTTGCAGAATACTTTACGTTTTAATTCATTTGATCTTCATAATAACCTTGTTAAATAAATGCTATCATCATCCCCATTTTTATGTATGAGGAAACTGAGACAGATGCAAGTTAAGGGACCCATGGGCCAGTATTATCTGTGGCTGGATTTGATTCAGGTCTCCCTGACTCCAAGTCCAGAACCCTATCCACTGCATCACCTAGTTCCTTTTAGTATTTTTTAATAGCTGCTCTAGCTTTTAAGAAAAGTGGTCCAAAACAAGAAAAAAAAATTGTAACCTTTTGTAAAGATCATGTGATTGCCGTATGGAGAAACAAGAGTTGCCTTTATGTGCTTAAGCATTTGCATAAGGCTTTGCTGCCTTAGTAAATTCCAAGAAGCATAAATATTGATACACCGTGGCTCACTTCCCACATGCTGCTTGTTTGGTTTTGTCTAAATTGTAGAAAGCAGAGAACAACAGTGAACACTAAAATGTGCTTCTCCCTAACCCGTGCTTTTGGGGAGAGCACTGATATTCATTCTGCCTCTCCTTTTTTATCATTGTTCTGTGTCTGTTTCGAAGCCTGACTCCTCTAAGCACCAAGGCTCCATCCACAGGGAAATGCAGAAATCACTGTGGATATTACTGCTAATTTTTCACATGACAGAAACACAGTTAAAGTAGGATCCCTCTAACGGGCACAGAAGATCTAGAAGCTTACATTTAATGGAAGGAAGAAAACTAAACCTTAAATCAGACTATACAAATGGGCGTGTAAAATAAAGAGTGTCAGATGTCTGAAGTGATGACGGTAGCTAAGTGCACTAGTTAATTATAGCTGAAAAATAAATGCATTCTAAAAGCAAGGGTGTCTCTTCACTAGCGTATGCTGAAAGGAAGAAATATTAGCTCTATTACATTATTACTAAAAGGCAGATATTATGGTTCATCTTGGAGGTTGCTATCATCATTAACAGAAATAACAGAAAGAAGAATCCTGCATTCAGTCCAGAATTGTGCTGGACACTGTACATGCCGCTTTGGAAGACATGTGCCCTGCCCTCAGAGAATTAATTTATTTTTATGAGCTGCTGACAAGACATTGAACAATAAAGCACCTGGCTTCCCCCACCCACCCCCACTGTTCCTAACACTGCATAAGAAGTCATTTTTGGTTTGGATGTGGTTTGGGGGTAAATGTGATGAATTATATCACAGTCATGCTTGGTGGCAGATGAGTAATAAAGTCTTCAGCTGAACAAACCTGCAGCCTGCCCTGTTCATATGTCGAGAGCCGCTAAGCAAATGATCAACAAACACAGCAGTGTGTTTGGGGTTGGCCAACAAGCAAGGATTGAAAACTGCAATTCATTGTGGGGTTAAGGGGTAGGGGGAGCTTGGAGTGAGGAAAAAGAATTCTTAGTATGAATCAAGATGGGAAATAAATTTGGGGCAACTATAAAATTCTCTCTTGGCTTAAGTGGTTATTCTAACATTCTTTTAATAAAGATATGAGGTAGCTTTCAACATACAATATATAGTATAATCCAGTGAAAGAGCTGATAGATACTGAAAAGAGATGGCCTGCCTGCATATCAAATATTAATGCTTAATCTAACAGGGGTTTTAGGGACAAGACAAATCTATTATTTTAGGCAGGAGAAAATATTCTCTTCTCATTCCACCCTGCCCCCTGCTTTTTTTAAAACCCCTAACAGGTGGCATTAGAATTTATTTGAAATAGAAGCATCTGGATACAAGGGAAAGGAACCTACAGAGACATTAAGAACTGGTTAAGCAAGGATAATGCAGGCATCCTATGACCGTTTAAAATACTAAGTATGGAAATTTAACAAGAGGTCATGTGTTAAAATTAAAAGAAGGGATTTATGCTTAGTCTAAAAAGCCCTTTCAAAATCAAAAGAAGTTGTAAAAGGTCGAAAGTGGATCATCTAAATAGACACCTGGTTGGAAGAGAATTAAGAAATAAGAACATGTAAGAAAAAGCTGTTGCCCCATTTTCAGAACCGACTTGAAACTCATGGGTTCACAGGCTAAAAGAAATGGGTGTGGAGTGTTCTTAAAGGAAGATAGACTTGAAGACTGTGTTCTAAGACTTAAAACGATCTCTAAGCAGCAGCAATAGTTGTAAGGGGGCAACATTTCCTTAGTGTAACAGGTTTATTATCCGATATCTTGTTTCCTTTTTTCATTTGTAAAGTGCTTTGCAAATCTTTAAAGTACTATATAAATGCTTTTGGTTGTCGAATTGTTTCAGGGCTCTTCCTGACCCCATTTAGGGTTTCTAGGCAAAGATGCTGCAATAGTTTGCCTTTTCCTTCTCCAACTCATATTACCGATGAGGAAACTGAGGCAAACAGGGTGAAGTAACTGATGCAGGGTCACACAGCTAGTGTCTGAAGCCAGATTTGAACTGATACTTAATTTCATAGAAAGGGGGCTATAAAAATATGTTTGGTCTTTGTTCAAACCTCATGACTTTTTTAAAAGTTTGTTCACAAGGCATGAATCAATAGTAGTTCTTGAACTCCCACTGTGCTCCAATAGTATCTAAATTAGAGGGCTGATGTTGAGTTGATGAAGGATTACAGCAGTGATAACCATGGAATTCAAAAGGCTAAGAGCAGATCACAGAGAGGAGTATTCATGTTTTAAAGGCATGATGTATATCCAAAAAACCTACATAGGTTTGGCCTCTCTTTTTCCTTCTTCCTAAGTTGTCACGCTTACCTATATATTTCCCACCTTTGCATCATTGCAGAAGGAGAAGGAGAACCACATGGCAGAATGGAGGATCACCATTTTAGGTATCCAAAAAATTCATCATTGTGTGGCTAGCCTACCTGGGATGAACCTCTCCATACTTAGACTGGATCATCGAAAACAGACAGTTGGTTTGGTTCAGTCTACCATACTCAAACTCTTTCCAGCATGGTAGAATTGGTAGTGCTTACACTCTGCTAAGTGTTTTAAGACAACAAATAGAGATTGCAAAGCATCATAGAGTTTGTAAAGCCTGTGGACTTTCATTTTTCAGTTTTTACCTTCTCAGGACTTTGTGAAGGATCAGAGAGAGAGTATAGAGAAAGTAGACACTCAGTAATGGATAGGAAGACACATCAACAAAGATTGCAAAAATGAAAATGACTCCATCATCATAATCTCATAGAACTAGGAAGATCAAGGTGTCATATGAAATTTAAGATATGAAATTTAAGATAAGCCTTGGGCTCACAGTTTAAAAACCTGAGTCTCTACCCTCACTCTACCATTTACTTGCCTAAACTTAAGGTGGTCATTTCACCTCCTGTGCCTCATTTTCCCTAACTACAGAATGGGAAGAATACTTGAAATCATATTACCATCCAGGGTAAATCAAATTCTCTGGATTTGCTATGGCAAGACTCAAATGAAAACACCCAGAATTATAGAATTTAGAACTAGAAGGGATTTTATAGCTCATCTAATCCATGCTTCTTGTCATTTTACAGATGGGGGAACTAAAGCTCTGAAATGTTAAGAAAATTAGTAAGAAATAGAGTCAGAATTTGAACCTAGATTCTTTGACTTAAAATTCAGCAAAATTTATAGTATTATATCATATGACCTTCAGCTAAACCTTAGAAAATGTTTGTTATTTTTGTATTTTATTACAGAATTCAGTTCTTTTCTTTAGTCTCCCCTCCTCCTTTTTTCCCATTTGAAAATGCAGGTCTCTTATAAGAATCTTAATGATAGGCTGTCCATATATTGTAAAAACTAATGTCCTTGTACAGAAGAATTTACATGCTCATAATTCCTTTGATATTCTTTTACCAAGAATCACACTTCTGCTTCATATATTTTAGGTACCATGTTATTTTTTCAAGTTGAAGGTTTTGAGACAGCCCAAAATTTAAAGGAAATTATATTGTGTCCTTCCCTTTAACCACTAACTCCCTGGGGCATCTAATTTTGAATACTATTTTTCATAATAAAATTTGTTTCCATCTCACAGATAAATAGGGGAACATCACATTGTGAAATCTTGCCTTTCTTTTCTTTGTGATGCGTATGTTTGTTTTCTAACGATCATTCACCATCCCCAGATGAGGTGCTTATGCTGCCAAACACTTAGGAGAGTACTTGTACTATGTAAATAATTATAATACAAGCTCTATCCATGGGAAAAAAAAAAGGAGAGGGGTAGGCAGAAATTTCTTGTCATTTCATTCTTATCACCTATTGGAATCATATCACTGTGTAAATCTCCTTTTACAATTTGTTTTTCAGTTTCCACATGCAGCTCATCTTGTCACCTGAGCAGATCTGTGAGGATCCATATGATATGTAATTAAACAAAATCCACTCTCAAGGAGATGTCCTCCTCTTTAGACCAGCTCCTCAAGAGCTAGGAGAGTTAAATGCCCAAAGTGGGCTTAACAGAAAATAAAAAAAATGATAATTCCTGCCCCAATCATGAAAGCCCCTGACGCTCTGGGCAATTGGTTTCTAGGCGTCGCCCACTGATTTGCTCAGGCATATTCTAGTCTCTGTGACCACATTTGGGGTTTTCTTGGCAAAGATACTGAAATGGTTTGTCATTTCCTTCTCCACTTCATTTTATAGATGAGAAAACTGAGGCAAAGAGGTTTAAGTGACTTACCCAAGGTCACACATATCTGAGGCTATATTTGAACTCAGAAAGATGAGTTTTTCTGACTCACTTCCTAGCTGAACCACCCACTGACAGAAGACCCTGAAGTGAGTCCAAAGTGCAGGAAAAAGCAGCATCTTTTACATGTATGTTTGTTTAATAAATTCCACTTGATAGTACCGTGTAATTTTTCTGCCACCAGAGAAATTTAGTTACTCTACATACAAATTATTTGTCCTCATGGAGTGTATTCTTTGAAATTAGAGGCTTTTCCCCATCATGTAATTAGTATTTTAAAAATAAAGCCAGTTTTTTATGACTTAGGAAGTGAGGAAAATGTAAACTGTGTTTTTCTAATTATGAAGTTGCTGTAGAAAGGGTCTATAAAGCAGATGCACTTTGCAAATTAGAAGTCAGATCTGAGCTTCCTCTGACTTCAAGGTGGTTCCTGCAGGAACCACTAGCGCTATCAGGTGCATCCTCAAGTCAGGTGTGATTTGAATGTATTGTCTCTGAAACAGAAAGTGTCTGTGATCTGATCTTGCAGATAGATGACCAGGTGCCAGCATCCTCAACTTGGTGAGATTCTTGCTGATATTTCCACCTGTTAGTCAAAGCCTTGTCGAAATCAAAGTGGAAGATGGAAACAGCTTGTTCTCTTTGGTCCCAGAAAGCAAATTTAAAAATGACAACTAGAAGTTGCAAAGAGACAAAAGAAGGCTTGATGAAAGGAGAAACTTGCCTAATCGTTAGCTTTATCTAAGAGCTCATTATGCTGCTATGAGAAGTGGCTGATTCCTCTTCTCTGGAGGTCATTGAGCCAAAGCTGAATAGTCAACTTGTACTGTAGTAGGGATTTTTTTTTTTGCCACAGATTGGACTATATAGCCACTAAAGTCCTTTCCATCTCTAAAATTTGTGACTGTGAAAGTGTCTATATTTATGTTGAAGAGGCAAACCCGGTCCAGTGGGTCAAGTGCTGGGAACAGTATTGGAAAGATCTGTATTGAAATCTCACCTTTTGATAAAGCTAGCTGTGTGTTCATCCTTCGTTGCCAAAGAAGACCATGCCATCAGAGAAATAATGGCATGACTTTCACTTGACTTTGTTTTGAGTGAGGGAGGGCTGTGCAGGTTACCAGCCTCACTTCTCCTCCAGAGCCATCTGAATCCAGGGACCTGATGACTAGAGATGACCCATGATGAGGCAATTGGGTTTAAGTGACTTGCCCAAGGTCACACAGCTAGTGAGTGTCAAGCATCTGAGGTGATAGTTGAACTCAGGTCCTCTTGACTCCTGCACTGGTGCTGTATCCACTGTACCACCTAGCTGTCCTACAGTTAACTGTATGACCTTGGTTAAGTCCCTTAACTTCCAGGTTTCCAAGACAATTCTGTAAGACTTATCTGCTGAATCACAGTAGTCATGATCAATCAGTCAACAAGCATTTAGTATATGCCAAGCAACGTGCTTACCACTGTGGATATAAAGAAAGGCAAAAATACAGTCCTTACCCTCAAATACACAGATAGGTGACACAGTGCATAGAACACTGGGCTGGAGTCAGGAAGATTCATCTTCCAGACTTCAAATCTGGCCTCAGACACTTACTAGCTGTGTGACCCTGGCTAAGTCATAATCTTGCTTGCCTCAGTTTCCTTTTCTGTAAAATGGGCTGGAAAAGGAAATGGAAAACTCCTCTTTGTCAAGAAAATCCCAAATAAAGAGTCAGACAAGACTGAAAATGCCTGAAAGAACAAGTCGTCAAGTTACTTTCATTCTAATGGTGAGGATCTACACACAACTGCAGACATATAACATACATACAGGGCAAAAGGAAAGTCATGTCAGAGGGAAGGGAGCGGCAGTGGGGAGGCATCTTGCATAAGGTGAGATCTGAGCTGTCTTGACGGGGGGGACAGGGAAGATAAGAGAGAACAGAGGTTGAGAGGGAGAGCATATATACACATACACATATGTGTGTGTATATAGATAATATCCACTGACTATGTGATGCCCCACCCTTAGGTGAACCTCTCACTGCCCTCATGCAGCAATCTCAGAATCTAAGTTATGGGAGCTTTGACAAATCTGCATGGTAGAAAACTGTATGTGTGTGTGTGTGTGTGTATGTACATATATATACACACCCAAATATACATATGTATGTTTATGAATGTGTGTATACACATACATGTATATGTGTATGTGTATATGCACATAGATGTATGTATATTTATATAAGGTATGAAGGTAGAAACAGTGAGACTTGCCAAACCACTGGATTTGTGGGGTAAATCTATGGGAGGAGTCAAGATTGACTGTGAAGGTTCAAGCTTAGCTGACTTGCTTATTTATAGGTCATAGATTTAAAGGTAGAAGAGATCCTTTTTTGTTGTTCAGTCATTTCTGACTTGTTGTGACCCTATGTGTGTGGTTTGGTTTTTTTTTTTGGCAAAGATACCAGAATGATTTTCCATTTCTTTCTCCAGCTCATTTTACAGATAAGGAAATTGAGGCAGACAAGAATATGTGGCGTAGCCAGGGTTACACCATTAGTAAGTATTTGAGGCTAGATTTGAACTCAAGAAGAGGAGTCTTCCTGACTCCAGACCCAGCATGCTATTCACTGCACCACCTAGTGCCCCTAGGAAGAAACCTTAGACATTACAGATCAAGTTCCTTAATTTTCCAAAGGAAATAAGGCACAGAGTTTAAATGATTTATCCAGGTCATTGAAAGTCTGAGGCAGAATGTGAACTCAAACCGTCCTTAGTCAAGGGCAGCACTTAACCTTTCTTCTCCTAGGCTTATCCAACTGCTTGAAGAAATTCCCACAATTTACATTCACAAAGTGATGAAATCATGCATCCCAATGCATATGTTCATGGTGTTTGGTTTTCCAGGGCTTCTGTAGACATAAAGCGATGGTTCATCTTAGAAAATTGAATGCCTTGATTTCTCTCCTCTGGCCTAATTTCTCCCACTGATAATTCCTGAAAACCTGTGAGCTGTTCTAAGAGAAGAATTTCCTCATAAATATTGGGTGATTAAATTCACAGTATGATTCAAGTTATCTGAAGCTATAATACCATGGCTCCCATACATCCAGCCTTCCTGTCCTATCTTCAGGAAAGGACACAGGTTGTTAATGAGAATCATCACCCTTAGTTATGTGAGTCTCAAAATCTATTGCAGAGAAATATGTCCCACCTTTGTTCTATGATCTCATTCCCAACCTCCAACCCTCCCAAAAAGAAAAAAAAACATGCCCTGAAATTCATGAAAAGCAGAAATATTGGAAAGCCCAGATGAGTGGGTGGATATGGTCTGGCTTTTCACCTCTCAATTCCCTATTGGGCTTCATCTTCAGGTTTAATGTAAAATGAATTTCCTAGGTTTTTCCCAGTTCAAAGGGCTCTGAGGTTCATATTATATAAAACCAGCAATCTGATTTTGCAGGGCTACAGAACAATTGCCATATTCTCCTTAGCTGCTTCACTGTGAAGTGCCAGGAGTTTTGGTGTTTGTTTGTTTTTGTTGATGTTTTATTTTTAAAGTCACCTTGGTTGGCAGGTGCTGTAATTTCTTTGGCACTGGGAGCTCACAGGGAGGAAAATTTTTCTACTTTGCAGATCTACCAAAGTCTCCAAAACTTATATTCTAAGAGAGTTGCATGAGGGCAGTGAGAGATTATGTTAAGTGTAGAGTATCACAGTGGATACCAGATGGGATATGAAACCAAGGCCTCCCGATTCTAAGTTTTCTACCCATTGCCCCATACTGCTCTGTAGGGAAATGGGTACTTGTGGAAATGACCAACAACTAAGTAAATGCCAACAAACCCAGAAAGTAGCCATGGCAGCCCCCTTCTCCAGAAGGCAACGTCAAACTGTTCTGCTTTATATACAACAAACTCTCAGATGGTATCTTGGTGGGTTAAGTCAATCCATATTTCTAAGTCTGGGCCTCCTGACTTGTAATGGTGAAAGTGTGTATGTGTATGGGCAATGCACTCCCTCTACCAATGTAGGTTGGCACCTTCTCTGCATCTCCTTGTGTCAGTGAATTGCCTTGAGCTCTCTCCTGGAAACTTGTTTAAAATCACCAATTTGCTTTTGTAATTTTCTCAAAAATCAATTCCTGGGACAAAGGGGCACAGTGTATAGAGATGGCTGTAACTGACGTCCAGAAGACAAGTTCAAATCCAGCCTTAGATTCTTCACTCTCTGCGTGAGTCTGGGCAAGTCATTTAAACTCTGTCTTCATCAATTTTCTCATCTTTAAAATGGGAGGAATAATAGCACCTATTCTTCAGGGTTTTGGTGAGGATGAAATGAAATCATATTTGTAAAATGCTTTGCAATCCTCGATGGCAAATAATGTTTGCTAAATGTTAAATGACAATAAGTGATGTGTTAGCTATTAATTAATAGCTATTATAATTAATAGCTAATTAATAATTAATTAATAGTTATTAATATTGTATGTGTGTATTGATGTATTACTGTTTCAGGAACAGGAAATCCTGTTCCTGAAATATCTAAACAAGCATTGTTTTCCTCTGGACAGATCTTTGGGAGAAGATTTATGACAATAATGAACTGGAAGCTAGAGTTGCTATGTCCTGGAGGAATATGGTTATCTCATGCCCTGTGCATAGAGCATAGGACATGATGAGGCTGTACTGAACTCACCCTATTTATCTGGCTTCCTAGAGTATCCCGGATTGATTCTCCACTTTGTAAACTTTATTCCCCTAAAATTAAAAGTCTCAGGTGAGAATGATGGACAAAAAAATGCCAAAATAATTCACTAATCATTTTGATGAGTAAGGCAGTAGGAAATATTGAAAAATGGAATATGCAATGTTTCCAACTAGGGACTCAGTAATATCAAAATAAGAATTAGTTGGTACTAGCTGTTGGTATACTGATTCCTAGAATTGTAGAATTTTAGAAGTGGGAGAAACCTTTGAGAGCTCCTAATTCAATTCCTTTAATCTTGGGTCAGGAGACCCAGGCTTCCTTTGTGCTACTATTGCCCCAAAATGGTCACTGTCAGAGCCACAAGGAAAGGACTTGTTGTCTCAAATAATTCCTTTCAGTCATAACAAAATGCATGAGAATTAACTTTCTCCATTAAGTGCTATGCATACTCAAAACTGTAGGTAAAAACATCTTGTATTTGAGTTTAAACTGCATAATACTGGGCATCACAAAAGTCTTATTGCAGTTAATAGGTTTTAGAATATACTGTATTCTTTTTTTCTTTTCCCATGATCCCTGGTTTTTCTTTTCCTTGTAGCTGCACCACCCTCTCACCTCCCCCTACCACATCCAACAACCAAGTCACAGAGTAGGTTGACTAGTTTAGTCTTCTGTTTTGCTTTACAGACGGACTTACTTTATCTAATTATGACTTGCTCTGGACTGAAACAAATACAGAGTTTAAATGGAAAGACCTTTTGATAATGGCTCATTTTGCCCCCATTCACAATTTTCCTTTAGGAAAATCAGGTCTTAGTGTCTATTAAAGTCATAGGGTAGCAAAGTATCTGTCATAGGACTGGTTTTAACCCAACAGAAACCAAAAGGACCCCCACCCAAACCCATAAGAGTCTTCTCCATTGATTTTCTACCTTTTCCAGGAACTTATGTAATCCTTCAGACCTAGAACTGACATACATACAAGTAATTACCTCTTTGCCATTATTGAGGAAACAGGTATTTTTTAAAAGTCTACACTCAGCCAAGATGCTAAGATCTCTGTGTGAAAATCAGTACTCAGACATCTTGAAAAAGAAAGGAGGAAAGGAAAGTCAGAAAGATGGTAGCTCTGTGAAAATACAACTGCCTCTTCATTTTATACTTTGCCACATTTATTATCTAGGAGTGATGTGGGCCAGTCATTCACTGCTCAGTAAGACTAGGAATGTCTCTTTAACAAGCAGAAGAGAGCTCTTTCAAGAACCTCCCTAGAGTCGATTGCTACCCCTTTGCTTCACGAATCTTTAGGATGCCAATTCGAAATGGGATGATCTAGCTTTCTTAATAGCCGCTTCTCAGGGGTGGAGATTTCTGCTAGCCCAGACATAATTGAATCAACTTATTTGTCACTTTATAGAATAACA
The DNA here is from genome assembly GCA_028658325.1 of Potorous gilbertii. NCBI lineage: Eukaryota > Metazoa > Chordata > Mammalia > Diprotodontia > Potoroidae > Potorous > Potorous gilbertii. The sequence continues at coordinate 26,740,304 of CM053774.1, read as the reverse complement.
TAATATTATAGTGGAGAGATGACTTTAAGGTCCTTTGGTCCAAACCCTCTCATTTTACAGAGGAAGAAACAGAGGCACAGAAAAGCAGTGACAAGACTGGACCCCTCCTACCCCCTTCAAAGTAATTGTGATCTGAGTGCTAATCTTCCTCTTCTACCCATGACATCTTGGTTGAGTGTAGACTTTTGCTTTTTTCTCCATTACCCCATTAGTCGGAACTGGAATGGGAAAACTAGGGCTCTCTTTTTAGAATTTGTTTTTCCTGAGAAGTTCAAGGTTCTAGCAGGAGGCAGACGGGAAAAGTTCTCCTTCCAGCAGCCACAGCTGCCTGAAATGAGCCTTAGACAGGTCCTTGGAGAGATTCTTGGAAGGCAACTCCAAACTGCCCTGTCAGACCATTCTGTACCTCTTTCCTTACAAAGTGATCTTTCTGTTTAACACTTTTAATTATTTTGGTAAAAGCTACTTGTAGGATTTTTCCAACTACTATAATTCAGTTGGGCTCATTGCCAAGAACTTGAACTCTGAATCCCTTACACTTTACTCAGGCATAGTCAGAGTCTCTCAGGCCCTGCTTTCTGATCATCATATTTTCCTCTTGAGGGAATATGGGTAACCTTCCCCTCTAACTTGGAAACAATGTGTCTGCCCAGAGGGAAAAAATGCACATTTAAAGAAAGAAAGGAAAAATCTCCTGGCTGGTCTAGAAGTCCAGAGCCTATATCATAAGCGTAACACATTGTAGACATTTATTTCCTTTTTATTTTCATTTCTTTTTTTTCTTCTCTCTCTCCTCTCTTTCTTTCCTTTCTTTTTTCATCCCTTTGTCCTTTCCTTTTTTCCTGTCTTCCTTCTTTCTTTCCTTTCTCATTCCTTTGTCTCTTCCTTCTGTTATTTTTCTTAAATTCTCTTTCCTTTTTTCATCCCTTTGTCCTTTCCTTCTTTCTTCTCTTCCACCTTTCTTTCCTTCCTCTCTTTTCCTCTCTTCTTTCTTTTCTCTCTCTTCCTTTCTTCCATCTTTTCTTTCTTTGCTTATTTATTTCACTTGTTCTTTCTTTCCTGGTATTTTACAATTTTTTTGGTAAATTAATTTATTTGTTTTCAGTTTTCAATAATCACTTCCATAAAGTTTAAATCTTCTTCCCCTTCTTCCCCCCTCCCTCCCCAAGATGGCATGCAATCTTATATGAGTTCTACCCATACATTCCTATTAATCATATTTTCAACATTAGTCATGTTATGTAGGAGAATTAAAATGAATGAGAGAAACCCATTTTATATATTTTAAAGTTGTATTGATGCCTTTTGTTATTTAATACTATGGCCATTATTAATATACTCACTCCCTCCACTTACAGAGAGAGAGACAGAGACAGACAGACACAGAAAGACAGACAGACAGAGACGTTGAGATAGAGACAGAGAGAGACAGAGACAGGAAGAGAGACAGAGAGAGAGAGACAGAGAGAGTGAGAGAGAAAGACAAGGAGAGAGACAGAGATAGGGAGAGAGACAGAGAGAGAGAGAGACAGAGAGACAGAGAGAGACAGAGAGAGAGAGAGAGAGAGAGAGAGATAGAGAGGAGAGAGACAGTCTTCCTTTATAGAGGGGATTAGATCGGTTCTATTTGATCCCTAAGGATAAAACCAGGAACAAGTGAGAAAACATTTCAGAGGCACTTTTAGCCTTTCTTATCAGGAAAGAAAAAAAACTTCCCAAGAGTCAGAGCTGCACAAAAGTAACATGGACAATCTCCACGCAGAGGCTGCCTAAAAACTGGTATACTGCAGTCAGCTGACCAGCAATTATCAAGCATCTTCCATGTGTCAGGCACTAGGCAAAGAGCTGAAGATACAAAGAAATGCAAAAACCAGCCTTTACTCCCCAGGAACTCATGGCCTAATGGGGGAGACAGCCAGAAAACAATTGGGTACAAACAAGATAAATAGGAGATAATGAACATAAGAAGGGCACTCACAGGATGAGGAAAGGCTCCTTGTAGAAGACAGAATTTCAACCGAGACTTGAAGGAAGCTAGGGAAACCAGGAAGGGAGGATAAGGAGGGAGAGAGTCCCACGCCCGAGAATCAGCAAGTGAAAATGCCTGGAGGCAGGACATGGGCAAGGAGGTCAGTGTCAGGTTCAAGGAGTTCAGGATGACCGGGTGGTAGGGTGGGTAGTAGGGGTAGGAAGGGGCCAGCATATGGAGAGTTTTAGAAGCCAAACAAGAAGATTTTATTTTTGTTCCTGGAGACAATAGGTAGCCACTTTTACGTGAGGATTTCTTTTTAGATGTTTGGATCTCAGCCACCGAGTTCATTTCCATCTCTAAAATGCTGTGGAATTTTGTCTATCTTCAAAGCATTTGCATGAATGAGAGGGAGTGAGTATCCTATCTGAGAGAGGGGTACTTGGAGAAGTCAGACATACATCCAGAAGAGTGGCACTGACATAAGGAATACAAAAGATGTTTTATATTAGCTAAATCAATGGTTCATTCAAAGTTGTGTTTGTCCTTTGTTTTTGTAGAGGACCATGACATCAGGTTTTGATCTGAGAGAGAGAGAGGGCTGTGCAAGGTCACCAGTCTTACCTTCTCTTCCAGAACTATCTGGATCCAGTGACCAGATATTCATCAGGAAGACTGGAGATGGTCCAGGATGTGTATTTGAGAAGTGAGCTTACCTCCAAAGCCCACCTAGGATTTGTGTCTCCAAGCACTCTAGGCCTGTTATCTCCTTCCACATTTTTCTCCCGGCTATTTCACAACTTTCTGACAAACAAAACCTAACTACATTATCTGCAGTGCCCTGGGCTAGGAGTCAGAAAGACATCCTCATGAGTTCCGATTCAGCCTCAGACACTTACTGGCTGGCTAGGTGACCCTGAGCAAGTCACTTAATCCTATTTGCCTCAGTTTCCTCACTGGTAAAATGAACTGGAGAAGAAAATGGCAAACCACTTCACCATCTTTGCCAAGAAAACCACACAGGGAGTCACAAAAGAGTCAGCCACGACTGAATAACAAGCGTATTCATTTGGTTAAAAACTATTGAGCATCCCTAATGTACTTAGCACCGTGGTAAATGATTTGGGGAATACAAGAAAGTGTGAGATATGGTTTCTGCCTTCAAGATGCTTACGGTCTGATTAGAGAGGGGGAAAGACATGTTCCTAAAGATGGATACTAAAGCTTTGTTTTGCTTTTTGGTTTTTACAGGCCAGTTGATTTCATTGTCATGGAGAAATCTTGGTGAATCATTTCCTCCACCGAAGTCTCTCTATGCCTACACTGCACTTTAAAATTTTAAGTTTCCTGCAGCACTTAAGAGGTTAAATGACTAGCCCCAGGGTCACATAGCCAGAGGGTGTTAGAGGTAGAATTTAAACCCAAATCTTCCTGACTCAGAGACCTGTTCCTTAATCACTCTGGCAGACTGCCTCTCACAAAGATAGAAACATCTACAGCAAAAGGTTAAATACCAGTAGAAGGCTGTGTGTGTTTGAATATCACGTGAAAGGGGAAAAAATTTTATGAGAGACAGTTGTGTTCTAGTAGAAAGAGCCCTGGATTTGGGAGGTCTGTTGGTCGAGTGGACAGATTGTTAGCATCAAGATTTGACTTTAAATATTGCCTTAGGTTTCTGTTAGTTAACCTTCCAGTTTCAGTTTCCTCATTTGTTAAAAAATGGAAACAATAGTAGCATTCACCTCACAGGGTTGTTATCTGAATGAAATTAAATAATGTGTTTTAAGCATTTTGCAAACCTTACAATGCTACATAAATATCAGTACTATTTGTCAATACTGTTACGAGTCCTGAGTTTGAATCCTGGCTTAGAGTCATACTAACTGTATGATGATGGGCAAGTCATTTAACTTCTCTGTCATTTTACTAGTCTGTAAAATGGAGAAAACAATACTTGTATTATCAACTTCATGGGGTTATTATAAGGAAAATGTTCTGCAAACCTTAAGGAATTAGAATAATAGGAGCACTTATCAGAGTTCAGAGGGGGTAAAGGGAAAGGAATAAGCATTTATTAAGTGCTTACTGTGTGCCAGGTGCTCTGCTAAGTGCTTTATATTACGTCATTCTAGGATGTTTTCGTCATTGTCTAACTAGCATCTTCAGTTAAGGCTTCACAGAGTTGGGATTTCAGTTGGATCTGGAAGAATGGGTAAAATTTAGTTAATGATGGTGTGACTTGCAATTGACTATGTTTTGAGTGAGGGAGGGCTGTGCAAAGTCACCAGCCTCACTTTTTCCTCCAGAGCCATCTGGGTCCAGTGACCAGATATTCATCCAGGATGTAATGGGAGACCCTGACTCTTTTAGACTAAGGTCTTGTCAAATAATGCAAATATTATTTTAAGAAGTTACTTTCTCAGTGTCAAATAGCACTGAGAATAATGAAGCTGCTGAAGGCAAGGTATTTTCTACTTTGAAAATTTCTGTGTGTTCAGTAAGGTTTTAGGTGGCAATAAAAGCTTAACTCTAGATCTATTGGAATTGTATATATCTTTCCAGGATTACATGGGATCCCACCTCGTCATTAATGGCCTCCCAGGTCTCTAGGCCATATTGGTTTCTCCCTCTCTTGAGAGTTTTTTTGGGTAGGAAGTAAGTTGTGGATGCCAGGAAAGGAGAAAGCTAGGGAAAAACTAAAGCTAGTATTGCTCATTTGAACCGATAGCAGAGGCCAATGAAAGGCCATGAGTCAGGGCCAGGTAATGAAGCCAGAAGTGAAGTAAATAAAAAATAACTAGCAGGGCAAGTTGAGTACTCTACAATTCAGGTAAATAGGAGGGACCAAGAGACCTGCCAGACTTGAAAGAGAAAGGTAGGGCAAGCAAGGGAAGGAATTCTAGGCATCAATGACAAGAAGGACCTTGACACTGAGGTCAAGGTAGCCAGAAGTCATTTATACCCATCCAGCCTGGGCAGTAACAGGTCCCTGGACTCCAAGTTGGACTTAGATGTAAGTGAAAGTACCTAGCCTCACTTGGAAAGGAGAGGGCAGAAGTTAGGACACTACCTTGATAGGCTGGTCTTGTTTTTTACAATATGAAATTTTTATTCTGTATTGTGCAGTTCATTATTATCATAATTCAGTCATTCAGTATGTCTGACCCTTTGTGACACTGTGTAGTATACTGTCTTGGCTTAGATATGAGGGCTTTGCCATTTTCTTTGCCAACAGATTAATAAAAACAAAGGTTATGTGACTTGTCTAAGGTCACCCAATGAGTAGGGATCTGAGGCCATATTTGAACTGAGTCTTCTGACTCTTTCCACCAAACCTGACTAGATAACCTTCAAAGTCTCATCTAGTTCTAACATTCTACAATTATAGAATGAGAGCTAGATGGAACCTCAAGAGGTCAACTCATCTAATCTCATTTTCATATACATATATATATATAAATATACGCACACATATGTGTATATATATATATATATATATATATATATTACACACACACACACATATGTGTGTGTATGGAAGCTGAGACCTAGAGATATTAAGTGGCTGGCTTGTCTAATATTATGCAAGTAGTAGATGAACACAGGACCTTCTTCTCCAAAGACTTTTGTTTTTCACCTGCTTCAGTATCTTATGATGTTTCGCAGCAGCAATTAACTGGAAAAAAATAATAAACTACTACATCATAGATTCCCACTCTCAGTCCCAGAGTCAGAAGCAATATTCCTTTTAAGCTGAATATATGCAGGACTATTCTTGACCCATATCACCCCTTCTGTTTGTCACATAAGTAACCTAAGAATGAGTTCATCACGGAGTGTCTTCATCCACTCTCCTGCCCACTTTATTAGGGAGAATATTAAAATTTAAGGCGTGAAGTGGGACTGAAGGGAATCTTCTGTAAATAAGTCACACAATCAGGGGTAGTCTGGAGATAGAGTGGAGGAAGTAAATTCTCCAGTCTATGGAGACAACTCCCTCCCAACCAGAGGAAGCAACAGACATCAGTGAAAAAAAAGATACATGAAGAGATAAGTTGACTCTTCATCTTAGAATGATGATATTCATAGCTGTATGATATCCTTTTAATAAGCCCCATTTTCAAAAACAAAAACCATTTTCTATCAGCTACCTGGTTAGAAAAGAAATAGTAGGAAATGGCAAACCACAACAGCATCCCTGTCAAGAAAAACCCAAATAGGGGTCCTGAAGAGTCAGACAAGACTGAAACAACTCAACAACAACACAAAGGCAAAATTACAAAGTGTGTTTTGGCAGACTGCCACATCTTGTTCCATACTCCTTTCCCATTTTTTGGTATCCTTATCCTCCGGATCCCCTATATCCTCATATACCCTTTGATTGCCCAGATGTCTGCTATGACTCAACTCTTTTCAGGTCCATAATCCACCCCAGTAACATCTTCTCTTCCACTTTGACCCCCATTTCTCCAGTTTGAAGCAGCTCAATAAATTTAATTGAATGTGTGTAGTCTCCATCAGGTGTTCTGAGCAAAGAAAGCTGCTGGAACTAATTTATGCTAAAGTATACATTTCTTTTATACTTTATAAAGTATAACCTCCTTAAGTCTTTCAGGACCCCTTCTGTTTTTTAAAAAAGAAGAATCAGGTTAAATCAAAAGAATTTCTAATTGATAGAATTCCAGACAGATGATGGGGAGAGTGGAGTGGGGGATGTGCAAATAACCTAGCAGAGGACTCAATGCAGTCCCTCTGGAAATCTATAGATTATCCTCAGAATATTTTTCCTCCCAGTCGACCCTAGAAATGTTCTCTTTATCTGAGCTCCTGCTCTTCCCTCCCTAGGCCTATAGCTAGCTGATCTCTCCTACAATCTTTAACTTACCTCTTCATATTCACTTTGGTTTATTGATAGGGGAGCTGGCATAATTATTCATTCATGTTGCTTGCAGCCTTATACGTAGCATTCCTCACTAACCTCTGACTTGCCAAAGTAGTGCCCATGCCTGCAACAGAATAGGAAGAGGAAGAAAGGAAAAGGAAGGAGGCAGATAAATAGAAAAGAAAGCTATTTGTGTGAGGAAAAATATAGAGAATCCCTTCCCTGCCCCCAGCAATTTCCTCTAGTGAAACTCATCCAAATGTGGCTAGACAGTGTCCTCCTGAGTGCTGAAGAAGTATTATTTTTCATAAGTAAACAAGCTTGATCCAGATCTTAGACAAGAGAAAAAGTTTTAGTGGTTTATTTTTTTCCGAAAGCAATCAGCAAAATTTTTCAGGTACAGAGATGGATTTTGTCACCTTTATTTTCATCAAGGATTGAAGTTGGGTGGGTCCATTGTTTTAGATCTTTGATGTCATCCAGTTGCTTCTTTGGGGTTGAAATTCTTTCACCCCAAATGCTCTGAGTGCTTTCTACCTCATTTTGGCTCCATTCTGTGGCCCAGAGAGGACCGAATGTTGGAAGTGTAGGGCAGGGGGGTAAAGAAATTGGGGAGCTGGGGGTGATACAGTAATAAGCACAGAGATTGATGCCGGACTAGGGAAAGGACAGGTAGGAAACAAGATCAAAAACCACTACTTTCCCAGCTTCTCACTTGAAATCCTGCCTTAAACACTACAGTTTGAAAATTTAGAAAGACATCTTGTTATTCCATGTGAGCTGTTATAACAGATAATTTTTAAAAGTTATATATCTGCCTCCTGTCTCTTCCCTCAAAACTGATTTTCTTTGGACCTGTGCCTGATGGATAGATGTGTCATGGGTTCAAACATTTTATAGTATATTTAGAGCACTAATACTGCTTTCATTCTGTTTTGAATCCTTTATCTCAAATATATATTTATGCCTCATTTGCCACAAAATCTATTTTATTGTAGTGTTTAGTTAATGAGCAATTTTGCTATTTGTGGAAAATGGCCAAAAATTTATTCTCTCTCTCTCTGTGTCTCTCTCTCTCTCTGTCTCTCTCTCTGTCTCTCTCTCTCTCTCTCTCTCTCTGCCTTTCCTGTCTCCTTGTCTCTGTCTCTCAGTGTCTCCATCTCTCTCTCTCTTTCTCTTCATCTGTTTATTTCTGAATCTGTCTCTTTCTCTATCTCCATCCCTCTATCTCTCTACCTTTGCATCTTTATCTCTATCTCTCTATATTTCTGTTTGGATGTCTCTCTCTATCTCAATGTCTCTGAGTCTCTGTCTCTGACTCTGTCTCTACACACACACACACACACACACACACACACCCTGCCACTATTTGGATAAAACAGATTGAGGAAAAAGATATATCACTCTACCATTCCCAAAAACAGTTTGAAGAAATATCTCTGATTTTTCTCTTTGAATTATTTATCTAAGGGCTTTTTGTTAAAAAATAAAATGTTTGTTTAGAATAATATTAGAATATGCTATTTAAATCAGAGCTAATGCAGGTGATATGTATGATTTAGGTCCATAAGAGTATAGAATCTTTTAGTTGCTTTTCTTTATTTTATTCTGACTACGAGAAGAGAAAGTGGTCTCATCCCATGAGATATCTTTAAATCAGTCACACTTCTAAACACCTATTAAGAGATTCCAATGCGAAAGCCTATTTAGATAGCAAGAAATGTTTACTCCAGCTCCCAAAGCCCTATTAATACTCCATTTTGGTGCTAAAATGAAAGCTCTTTTTCCCCCTTTCTTCTCCTAACAGTTTACCTTTGATGAACAGGGAAATTTAGTAGAGATAAACCATGCTAGGTGTTTTAAAACTCTCTTATGACCAGGCTTCTTTGCAGACATCCTGGGAACCCCTGCCTATGATGTCAGATGTTGAGATGACAGCCGTAGAACTATGGAGGGAGCCGTTTTTCCCTTCTGTTTGTTTTACACGTACAAATGAGGAGATGCATTTATTGTCAATATCGTTAGCATCCAGAAGTTTCCAGGCTAAGACGAGGCCCATTCAGAATGCCTTTGCCTTATTTATACTGTGGCTACCACATTTGTATAAACAGAAAATTACTGTATTCATGCTTTATTACTTCTTCTTTTGTACCACAGCCTTGACCCCAGTCATCATAAATTGAGAAATAGTGGGGAACTAATGGAGACAGATGGGAATATGGCTTGCCATTTACTCAAATTGGTAAAGTAATTAACCTCAAGGTGCTGGTTTGCAAGAAAAATTGTTGGAATATCTCAGGACGCCGGTAAACAGACTCCTGCTTTAACCAGCTCTGACAACTGCATCATAAACTAGACTTATTCCATTCAATTGACCTGTCAACGTCTTGAGCCCAAATAAAGATTTGTATTACAATGCACTTGCTGAGAAGTGGGAAGACACTGCTGCTGTTTCTTTTTAAATGGGTTGCTGTTCTCTCTGTGCTAGATAGGAGTTGGGATGTCATATATTCATTCTTTGGCCATTATATTCCTTAGAAATCTTCCATTACTGATTGTGTGACAGCTTTGTGACAGCAGATGGTAGTCATTTGGCTTGAGAAAATGGAATGAAAAAACATGGGCCAGGCTGACTGGGCTCATTTAGAACAGCAGTGGACAGAGGCCAGATCTCGATTTTATTTATCGAGGGACATCCTGTAAATGAAGCCAGGGTTGTGTGTTTTTGTCCCTACAGATTGGGGGGTGGGGCAGATTTTTTTCTGCAGATTATTGTACAAATCAAAGGTGGTCTTGTAAACAGGAACATTTGACCAAAATACTGTATATTCCTTCTGAACCCTGACAGATTTCAGATGTTCAGAGTTGCTGAGTTTTCCTTTCTCCTCACCCTTTCCCTCTTTCTTGGGATTATCTTTGAGACAATCTTGTTCTCCCCACCTCCACCCCACCCCCCATTATCCACTGGATTTTTTTTTGTAGCAGCAAGTTAAATCTTGAAGGCACTGTATTAGCAAGCCAGCTTCTTCCAGATTTGGCTCAGTAACTAGAAAAGGTTGGAATCATTCAAGCCTGCCGCAGCTCTTTATTTCATATGTTTCGATTTGCAATTGAAACAGCCATGATTAAAAAGAAAAAAAAGCTCTCTCTGATATTGTCATAAAACATATCTGGAAGGCATATGTCAAGGAAACATAAAGAGTAATTTTCATCTAAAGTAAATACAGCCATTCAAGATGGATGAAAACTAGAAACATTTCATGGTATCTCAATATGAAGAAAACACAATTGATTCATCAGCATTCAAAGAACATTTGCTCATCATTCTAGTTTCCTTAATTCATCCACCTATGGACACATGCTCACTTTACTGTCAAATCCCAACCATGCCACAGAATGTTGATTTTAATCTAGTGTGGACAACTGTCATTGTGTTTTCCATGCCCCTGTAGAGTCTCAGTCTCAGTCTCTCTCTCTCTCTCTCTCTCTCTCTCTCTCTCTCTCTCTCTCTCTCTCTGTCTCTGTCTCTTTCACTCTCTCTGTCCCCTTTCATATCTCTCTTTTCCCCTCCCTTCTTTCTTTGTCCTTTCCTTCTCTTTCTCCTTTTCTCCTCCTTTCCCCCTCCCTTTCCTTTCCCTTCTCTCTCTCTCTCCTTTCCCTCCTTTCCTCTCTACTTCTCTCTCTCCCTCACACATGTACATACAAACTTCACAACGTATACACAGTAATGAAATTAATCCAAGTATAACTTCCAGATTGCCTACACAGTAACCTCCCCAGGGAGCAAACACCCATCAGGGTCTGATGTAACACTAGATAAAAGATAACACACTTCCTCAGCTACCCATGATTTGAGTAGGGGTAGACCTGCCTAGAAGCAAAGGAATATACTAGAAAAAAAAATTTCAATGATAATTTCTATTATTCTGATTTTAGGAAAAAGAAAAGTTGAAGAGAATTTGCCTCTGTTACTATCAAGGGGGAAAAATAAGCATAATTCTGAAAATGTATTCATGAAGTGAAAATACAAAAATGAACACATAAGCATTTAATAAATACCTACTATGTACCAGATACTGTACTGAGTTCTGGGGATACAAAGAGAAGCAAAAGCAATCAGAAGATCCTTTTAAGAAGTTCACAGCCTAGGAGAGGAGACAACCTGCAAGAAGAAATATTGTACAAAAAGATATACACAGGATACCTTGGAGGTAACTTGAGAGGTAAAGCAGTTATATTAAGGAAAACTAGGAAAGTCTTCATGGAGAAGATGAGATTTCAGTTGAGATTTGAAGAAAGCAAGTGAAACCAAGAAGTGGAGTTGAGAAGGAAGAGATGTCTAGGTATGGATTTGGCAACCAGTGAAAAATGGATGGAATCAGATGTATTATCCTGTGTAGTGAACACCAAGGAAGCCAATGAAACTGAATCCTAGGATACGTGGAGAGTTAGGTGTAAGAAGAGTTAGAATGTAAAGGGCTTTAAAACCCTTGCATATTTGATTGTGGAAGCATTAGGTAGTCATTGGAATTACCTTGTATTTCCATTCCATGGGAGAGAAATATATTTTTGTTAGAAAACTATTTCAATTTCAAGGCTAAGCAGAGGTCAAGCCAAGTGCTGTCTGTTCTGGCTTTCCCTGACATTTTTGAGCACTTCTGATCCCTGTTGAAAATATTTTCTGTCACTTTCTTTATTGTTGATATTTACTTATTACTTGTGTATATGTTATATTCTCTCAGTAGAATGTAAGTTCTTTGAAGGCAGGAATTGTTTCAAATTTATTTTTTTATCTTTAGCACCTAGAATGCTGCCTTACACCGACGAGACTTTGAACTGAATAGAATTGAATTGAACTGCACTGAAGTTTGTTATTCTGTTTGATATACAGCGAAAGACTTGTGTCCCTCTCCTACATGAATATAAGATGATCATCACTGAGTTTGTTAGAAGATATCTGCTTACTCTCCCCAGACCCCTCATAACATCAAAAGCCTGGTTAATGTTTCTGTGACTAACCTTTAGTGTAGCCCTTACCTATCTGTGTCAACTGATATGATTATTAATATTTGTGACATGAAAAGTATAGTAGTTAGAAAATCAGCCCCAGGATTAAAACCTGTATATAATTCACATTCTGGTTGAGTGCTTCCGGGTAAATCACTTCATCTCTCAACTGCCCAAGGCAACTTTCTTAACTCTAAATTGTGGGTATGTGGGAACAGTTGCCAGTCTGTATTGGTAGAAGGAGTGTCCTTACAGGGAGTGACAAATACCAGTAAAATCAGAATTCTGGTCCAAACGTTATATATTCTGCCCCAGTTTACCACTCCCTCCCATTCAACAAATTAAGTGCTTATGATGGCAGATTCTCTCAGTGCCTTCACCACTACTTCTGCACCTAGGGCTGGAGCCCATATTTTGCAGAAAAGCCTTATCTCACTTCGGCTTAACATCTGCTGAGTTTGTGTTCAGCCATACTCAGGAGTACAGTATGGGGTATTTTTCTTTGTAAATTTCAAAAGACAGAATCTCATTGGTGGTTAAAATCTCCCAAACCAACTAGGGTGCTTTAAGGAAAATTTGCATAAATGTAAATGTAAGGTAACTCAAACTAGACCCAGAATTATATTTTCTTAAGGACAAAATTCCACATTCCAGTGTTGGAAGATATATGCCTATATGTATATTTCAGCATAATTAAAATTGTATTATTCATAATTTCTTTAAGTGTATGGATGTTCCCAGGATTATAGTCTGCTATCACCCCCACTCCCCAGCCCCTACATTGTTTGCCATTGTTGACTTCTCACTAATTCCATCAAAGGAAAAGCCTGGATACCTCCCACTCCAGTCTATTTCCATCATTCAATTAAAACACTTGCTAATGTGTGATTATGAAAGAAAACACAAGGCAGCATTTTGCAGTAATAACTAATGGATTAGAATAGCATTTAATATTTTCCTCCTGGTGGACATAACATTTTATAGGTTGCCTTTAAAATAAAAAGTATTTTATATATGCAGCAATTCCATTCAGCTGTTTCCAAATCTTTTGGCCACTAAGTTGGACAGGTCCAGGTACCTTATCCATCTTCTCAACTTGTCAGTGTATTGAAAGTTCTGTGAGGTCTTCTTTCAGATTATATAAAAATTTTTAAGTAGCCAAAGAACCTATAGAAAAGGAAATAACCCCAATGTTACACAGAGCCATGTCTCTTTACACATAGACACATGTATAAGCGTGTATGTATGTTCATATAACTCTCAACCTAGGAGAAGGAATAGTTAAAATCCATTTGTTACCTGAAATGTTTTGTGCTGTTTTAAAACATTTTAATTTATAATCAGACAAGAAGAACAGATGTAAGAGTTGTAATTTAATCATTTTATCGCTATCTTTGTATATTTTGAAGAATTAGGTATTGTACTCATGGGAAGTCATATTTTATGCCTAGTTGGAAAAATGAATAATGTACTAATATGCAAAATGTAAAGTTTTAGAACTTCACCACTGAGTAAGGCATATAAACTAATGATCTAGTTAAGGTCCCTTGTGCACCATAATAAATATGGGCTAAATTTGTCATTATAGCTTTAGACAGAGGTTTCAGGCAACAGATTTAATTAAATCCTTTTTTAATATTCATACTTCTAAACTGCATAATTCCTTTCTACTGTAAAACTGAGTGCCATATTAAAACAAACAAAAACGGCAGATTACTAAATGAATATTACTATGGAGTCAATAAGCATTTAATTCTGAGGAAAACTATGAAGAGAGCTTGAGCCTTGGTGGAGCCCAGGAGGTCCCTGCTCAGTTGTAGAAGCTTGTATATAAGAGCTGTGCTCTATTTTAATGCTGTCTTTCATAAGGGAGGTTAATGAGTTATTTATGGAATTGGTAAAGGACATGGGGGCAAAACAAGGAGGTCTTTTGTTAGCCATTAAAGAGAACAGTCATTATTGAAAAGTATAATTTGCTCTCCATGACAAATAAGCACGTGGCTATGTGGAGGTGGTCTCACCCTTATCAGTAATGTTTTGGCATCTGGGCATGGGTAATGGTTAGCGTTTGTCTCGCATTCGTTGCTTGATACCTTTTCCATACCCATTCTTTTGACTGGATTTCCTTCTTAAATATTTAAGTATTAAATATTTTAGTATTAAATATTTTAGTATTAAATAGTTAAGGGTGTCAATCTTTCTTTTTTCTTGGAGCAATAGCCTGACTCTAAATAATTTTCTAGGACATCCCTGTTATGTGAAATCATGGATTTGTAGTTAAAAAACCAGAATTCAAATCCCAACTTTGCTGTTCACTCCCTATGTGACCTTGGGAAAAAAATCATTTAACTTCTTTGGGCTGCCATCTTCTCATTTTTTAAAATAAAGTAGTGGATTAAATAATCCCTAAATTCCCTTCTAGCTCTAAATCCTATTATCCTATTATTCAAGCTAATTCCTAATAATAAAAGGAAGACATTATTTGAGTTAAATCTTATGTCTTGAAGAGAACAGTTTAAATGATGCTATTAGCTGACATTTGTCCATTATGTTTAAGATGCCTATTTAGATTTCATAATTCATTTATTAATTCATTCATTTGGAAAATATTTAAGTTTCTACTATGTTCAGGGCACAATCCTAAGGTCTTGGCATGTGGCCAGTTCCCAATGGATTTGAAAAATTAGCTTCGATGTCATTTCTTGCAAACAGGATATAAATTTCTTGAGAGCACAATTTCATTTTTGTCTATATATCCTCAGCATCTTTGTACAATATCAATTATTATTTATTGATGGAATTGCAATTTCTAAAATAACTTTAATGAGTTTCCTTCCTTTTTTCTATTTTTTCTGTGTCCACATTTTCCACCACCTCTTTGATTGTATTTTTAAATAGCAGTGGATCCATGGTCATTGTAGAACCAGAAGAAGCCTTTGTGATAGGACCTTATACACAGTAGACACTTAATAAATGCTTGCTGAATGAAATTGAATTGAACTACCTATAAGAAAGCTGAGGTCCTGAAAAGGAGACATTACTTTTCCAAGGTTAAATAAACAGTACGTAAAGCTAGACATAAGCTAGAGAACATAAATCGGTCCTTGTTTCAAATGGATTTTTGAAACTAAAAATTCATCCAGTAGACTAATGCAGAATTTAAAAAAAAAAGGAATCATGCAAGAGAAAGTCTGAAAAAAAAGGATGAAGGGATTGAAAGTGAACTAATCATGTATAAGGAAATATTTTTTAGGGTCATCTGAGATCTAGATGAAAAAAAGGAATCTTCAATATTTATCTCCTTTTAGTATTTTGATTTGTTTTTAGATTCTCATGTTAACTCCATGTTCCTTTAGGTAGCAAAAGATGATAGGTTCACTCTAAAATCTCTAGAAATAAATTAAAGCTATCCTCAAAGCAGGACATTCAGTCCTCACTGGTATTAGATTTTTGAGAATCATGTCACAACTGTGTGCTGTAAAACATGGTTTGATTTTGAAAGCTTCTTTCTGTCTACTGCCAGCTGCACATTTTTAATTATTGGAAACGCTTATTTACAGAAGAAACCCAGAACTGACAACAATGACGAAAGAAGTCTTAATACCTAAGAAATAGGTCCTAAGGAAATTTTAAAAATTAATTTATTTTGTTTTTGCATTATCTGGATCCTCCCCCCACTCCTATATCCCATATATTCCCCCTCTCAGAAACTGATCTTAATAACAGGTTTGTTTTATTATTTTTTTAATGAGAAAAAGAGAGAAAAAAACTAAGTGAAATTAATCAACACATCAAAAAAATTCTTACAATTCTAGGACAAAATACAAATACTTCAGTTTAGCATTTAAATCTCTTTACAATCTGCCTCTAGGCTACCTTTCCAGATTTATTACACATTAATCCCCTTCATGTAACTTTAAGTTTCAACCAAATTGACCTATTTCCTCTTCCCTATTCCGTCTCCCACCACTGTACCTTTGTACTGGCTGTGCCTGGAATAACACACTTTCTTCTCATCTCTGCCTTTCTTTCATTTCTGACTTTTGGGCTTCTTTCAAGACATAGCTGATGACCTACCTCCTTTGTAAAGTCTTTCCTTATTGACCTACTCGTTTGTGTTCTAATCATGTATGTATTTGCCCTTTTATATGTTGTATTCATACATAGACTACCAACAGAATGTAAAGTCTTTGAGAATAGATACCGTTTTAATTTTATCTCTGTATTCTTAGCATTGTATGTGTGCCCTGTACATAGTTGTGCTGGAGTGGATCAGAATAGATTAAATTGATTTGTTTGGATTGGACATAAGAGTTGGAGCAGGTTTGTATTAGGGAATAGTAGGAGATAAGCTTTATTTGCTTCCAGCACCCCCTGAACTTCCTCTGGCATCACTAGTTGAACCCCGGGCAGAGAGGCATATGCCACCATGTCCTCATGGCATGAGTCTATTACCATGGAAGCAGACAATCCACTCTGAATTTATGTTATGAAACTGGCTCCCAGTCGATAATATGGTCCTAGAGTCAGGAGAAATAGAATCATTTTCATTTTCTAGGATGAGCTTTGAAGTTGTTGAGGAAGGATAATTAGTTTCCCTCTTCAAAGTATTTTCTCTCATCGTTTTCCTGGAAACGACAATTGGGCAGTGCCCCAGGTTGGCAAATCTAGCCATAGCCTGATGAATACAATTCTGAATACTGTCCTTGAGTCTGCAGTTTCCATGGATCAGAATACAGTTTTGCTCAATTAATAGTCATGAATTTGGAGGGGAGGCAATTTTTTTTTGTTTCTCTGACTTTCAGAATCCAGATTGGAAAAAGATAGACCTAGACTCTCATGGTAAAAGCAAAAATTAACTTTGGAGGCCACATGTATACCTATATGAAGCTTTTGTGAGGATTCCTGATTGACAAAAGAAAGACATTCTGAAACACTGAGTTGAAACTTACGGAGCTTTGAGTCAGGCCTGGGAGAGGTTTGGTCTGAGATTCCAAACTTCAGGAAACTCAACTATTTATTTAGTTCTGTGCTTTGTTAAAGTAATGAAACTGAAAGGAGGCAGGTTCTCAGACTGTATACTGCATTTGCAAACCCTATTTTTTGCCTGGGCATAAATGGTATTCCTTTCAGGAAAATTCTCCTTTAAATTGTCTCTCCTTCCTCCTTTCCCCAAAAGGTTATGAATACTCCAGTCACATTTTATAGCTGTTATTATTTTGTCTAGACCTATGATTTCATTATCTTAAGGAACTCCCAATGAAGAAACTCCCTTTTCTCTGCCTTTTATAATCAGAGAGTTCCTAGGGCACTGGGAAGGCCAGTATGTGTTGGAGACAGGACTTAAGGCCAGATCTCCTTGACAAAGAGGGTCATTCCCATCTTCTACTGCCTCTTTCAACAATACTATAAAAATATTTTCAAAATAAGACCAAATAGTGTTTTCTAGATTAGGATTATGATGAAAATTCAGGAAAGCTTGACACCAGTGAAGAATGAATTACCTCATCTGGAGATTGTCTTAGTTCATGTGTGTCAGAGGTAAGATTTGAACCTAGATCTTCTTAACTCAGAGGTTGACTTGCTTTGTTACTCTATACATCCTCCATTTTATTAGTATTTTCAATATTATTTATTTCCTATACTTATATTTAATATTTCAGGGATCTATGTACGTCCTTTTCACCAGTGAAGATCACGTCTCTCTTATACGTTAGGGAGTCAGGATGGGTTGAAAAATTTCATCACTTATAGACAAACTGGTGATGAGTCTCTCCAAATTGAGTGAGGCTTAGAGTCAGATGACATACCCTGTTTCCCTTCTTTCCAAATAGAGAACCCTTCCCATTATATGAGTCATTGGATGCCATACTCAGAGACTTTCCAGCCTGACAAGAATTGCCAGAACTAACTCTCTGCTTTTATATCTTGTGAGAACTCAGGATCCCCTCCATGTTCTGGTGAGGCACTGACTAGCTTGGGTGACTCTGGGCAGATCATAACCTCTCTGCAGTGCACTCTGCTCATCTGTAAAACAAGGGAGTTGGACCTGATAATCCCTAAGGTCCCTTCCAGCACTAAATCTGTGGACTCACATAGAGTGCATTAAGGTACATAGAATGCCTTTCTCACAACAACCCTGTGAGGTAGGTTGGTAAAGTATTATTCTCTCCATTTTACAGATGAAGAAACTGCATGTCAGAGAGGCAAGGAGCTATTGAAGAAGTAATCTATGACTAACTTACTGATTCCTGTAAAAATCTCCTAAGCTAAACAGTATTCTTAGGTATGGCAGGGTTAGCATTCTATTTATCCCTTTCAATCACATAATTCCTAGGATATTAAGTTTAGAGCTGAAAGAGGCATTAGTTGTCATCTAGTCCACCCTTGCCATTTCCCCTATAAGAAAATTGTGTTCCAGAGACATTGTCATTTTTTTCATATGAATAGTAAGCAACCAAAGCCCTGAGTTCATTGTAAGTCCCTTTCATTGTTGTTGAGCTGTTTTAGCTGTGTCTGATTCTGCATGATCCCATTTGGAATTTTCTTGGCAAGATACTAGTTTGCCATTTCCTTCTCCAGATCATTTTACATATGAGGAAACTGAGGCAAACAGGTTTAAGTGACTTGCCCAGGGTCACATGGTTAGTAAGTGTCTGGGGCCAGATTTCAACTCAGTGATTCCAAGTTCAGTGCTCTACTCACTGCACCACCTAGCTGTCCCTGTGAGTCTATTTAATTGTGCTTAAAGAAAATATGTCCAGAACAAGAGGATGCCCACTCATTAGAGTTCTTATAGTAAAAAAGGGATGACCACTTGTTTGCTATTTTGAACAGGAGATTCTAGGTCAGCCCTAGTTAGACCAGAAGGTCTCTGAGATTCTATGTTTCTTTAAACTGTCTTTGCAAGACTCTATAGATTTTAAAAGACTAAAAAAATTCTATATAAGACTTACCTTCCATGAGTGGTATTGGACTCTATGGATCTGTCTGCTCTTGCAAATGTTTCTGCTTCCTTTCACTTAGGTGGAAATTTGTTTGCATTATTTTATGTGAAGACACATTATTATTTATCTATCCCAGTATCGGGTGAATTTGATCACAGCTACCCTGGAGGAAAAGGAGGTTGAACATTCAAGTTAAGAAGGAGGTTTTTATAAATGCCATTTGAAACAGTCTAATATAAGATCATGAGATTCGGAGATCGTCTAAGTTAGTCCTCTTATATCAGATATGGGAAGACTAAGTCCCAGAAAATCAAATGATTTGTTCAGGGTTCCACTAGGTAAGAACTAGCAGATCTCCTCTTTCCAAACAGAGAGCCTTTTCCACTATGCTCTACTACAACAACTCACATTTATATCGTGCTTGAAGGTTTACAGTGTTTTTTCCTTACACCAGTTGTATGAAATGAGTAGTTCAAATGCCATTGTCTCCATTTTACAGATAATGCAAATGAGGCACAGAGGGATTAAGTGACTTGCCCAGGGTCACACCATTAATCAGTTTTAAAGGTTGTTTCTGAACTTAGTTCTTCTTAGTTCTAAGAGCAATGGTGCCAAAGTAGACGACTTTATTCTTAGCCCTGGAAGAAGAGTTGAAAGTAGATAGCAGACCCTGCTACTTATTTCTACCTGGTGCTGTTTGTTCTGTACTACAGAGGCGGAAACCACACTTTCAGAGCAAATTCCTTTGCGTTTATATGGGTCAGATCTTTTTTTTTTAAAGCCAGAGATTAATCCACCTAAGGAAAGATACAGGGATTCTGAAAGATGCAGATTAAGAGTTTAGCAAGCGCTATCATTGAAAAAGAATCCTCTCTCATAGGATTTAAAATGATAAAGAATGTCAGAGGCCATCTAGCCCAACTCCATATTAAAAGATGAAGTAACTGGGGCTGGTAGAGGTTAAGTTGTTGGCTCATAATTACAAAGGCAGTAAATAGTAGAAATTCAAACCCCAGGGCTCTTATTTTGAATCAGGCATTTTTCTCACTATCTCCCTCAAACTCGATGAATATTATTTCAGAGGGCACACATTCCAAAAAAGTCCTGATTCAGCTATAATGTTCAAAGTGAGCCTTGTTAAAGCAACAGATTCGGACACAATTGAGAATCAGTCAATAAGCATTTATTAAGCACCTACTATGCGCCAGTCCCTGTGCTTAACTCTGGGCATACAAAGAAAGGCAAAAGGTAGATCCTGTCCACAAGGAGCTCACAATCTGAGAGATAAGTCAAACTATAGAAATGCTACTTCTAAATTGTAATTTCTCTTTGTTATTTTTTCCCCATGCTTCTACACAGCCATAAGGCATAAAATTTCTTAAAGATAAGGGATTATTTTATCTGCTCAGACAAATGTTTTATGAATTGAGGGATATCCTCAAAGCATCCAAAACTATTTTTCTGTTTAGTTTGGGAGAGTCTTTCACTCTCACATATTTGTCCAGGTTCTTCTCAGGTGACATGAAATATGAATCTTGTTTTTTAAATTTTACCTAGTGGTGTAATGTCTATCTATTGGAAGTTTGTGTTGTTTCCAACTCACTAACAAGATAACTTGGTCTAAATGTTAAATCCTCCTCATTGGCAAGCTCTCTATCCTTGGTGGGGTGGGAGGAGGGAGGGTTATTTCACCTTTCAGTGACTTAGTTTCTATTTTTGGTAAGGAAATATAGGTATGTGAACTTTTCTAGTGATTAGTTAGTAACTGTCCCATCAAAACTTTCTGAACATTTCCATAAATAAATAATGGACACGAGTATAAGACATGATTCCTTTTCTGAATTTGACAAATTGAAAGTTCTGGGACCGTTGGGTAGGTTTTGACAGAGGACTTCTGCTTTTGCTTTCCACCAAAGGCAGCCATCAGCTCTCTGTAGTTTAGGGAAAGATTTGTGGTTCCTGGCTTATTCCGTTTTCTTTTTCACCCCAGAACATATTTGTACATTATTATAGGATCCTGTCTTACTTGATAAAGGTAACTGGATTCCACCCTCCCCAACAAAAAAGGAAGTGCAAGTGATGAAAGTAAAGTAAGGGGGCATATTCTCTTCTCACTGAGCTCTGTAGCATTAACATTAATGGGAGTTATGAGTGCATCAAGAAGAAAGTATATCCCTAAGATGTAAGGGCTCCAGCCAGTTGAAATTAGCCTTTGTGGGTCTCCTGTGTGCTGCAGTACCGAGGGCTAATTCTTATTCCTTTTCATCTTTTTCCTTTCTTCACTGGGCACTGACTGGATCATTAGGCATTCTGTTCCTCCCCTTCAAGCACAGGCTCCAATTCTGCCTGACCCAATCAAGGGCTTGAGAGTAGAATGTCCCCCAGTTGTCCTAACGTAGGACCAAGAAAGTATTATACTTGGGAGGGGACAGGCAGGGGAGTTAGTTTTCTCTCTTTCCTGACTCATGGGATAGTTGGGAACTGAGGGATACCTTTACATGGATCTCAATTCAGTGGAGACCTTATTGTTTCCTCCAGAAACTTTTCCTTTTCCACCGTGCATTTTATGGATGGGGCATGAGTGCCTCTAACTAGTTACAAGAACAATTCTGTTATCCCACGAGGAAAAGGAAAGGAAAGAAACCAAAATGTACCAGTAGCTGAAGAAAACAAGTGCAATCAGTGAGAGAAATTAAGATCTTAGGTTCATGTTGACAATCAACTTTGGATTTGTCTCAGAAATGTCCAATACTGAGTTTGCCATATGGTCAGAGATCAGATCTTGCCTGATCCTATCTGATTCTATCTGTTCATTGCTTTATGTTCATATGAACTTCTCTCTTCTTGCACCTTGACTTTTTGAACAAATTCCTTTCCATTATACTTACTAGCTTTGACCCTGGGCTGGTCCTTTACCATCTCTGGACTTCAAAGAGACGGATACAGTAGATGACTCTGAGATGCCTTACAATTCTAAGTCTGTGATTCTATAAAGAATGTTTATTTCTTTCTCTTCGTTGTAATTTTGGGGCAATAGGGATTTCATTTAGTCCAATTCCATTGCTGGAGAATTTCAATGAGTCAACTTCTCGAATAGCTAAAAAGTGGGTCCTTTCATTTTTCCTTCCCCCAAACGAATAATCACCCTCATGGTTATATTTGAGGGAGAGAGAAGCTTCATGTGAAACTGTGCATCCCCTTATTCTTTTCAATAAGGGCCCATATGGATGGAAAAGAAATATGACTTTCTATTTCTGTTATCTTTGCTTTCTCAAACCTTTAGAAAAAACTGAAATTTGAACTTTCAGATAAGATCTGATCCTAAGTCAAATCTTAAATCTTCCTTCTTCTCCTCTGATAAACAGTGAACTAGCAGCTCTGAACCTGAACAAAATATTTCTCCAAATACCATTGCCCTGTTTGAGCATCTGAATTTCAGTGAAATCGTTTTAGGTAAACCACTCTTTAGAAAGGCCCAAGTGGAGGATGTTAAGGGACCATCTCTTAATTCTCGTGCCATGAATTATGAACCACACATGCCTTTATCATGTAGCCTGCCATCACCAAGGGTGACATATATCCTGATGCTTAGCTCTTTAAATACAGCAAACAAGTAATTTGTGACCAAGCACATTTGATAAGAAAGGAAATGAGCTTTTTAAGGTCATTCGTGGCTCTCCCTCCTCTCAGATCGTTCTGTCGCACTGTATTTTGCTTTAGTAGCCTGAAAGAGTTAATACAATATGCTAAAAATCTTGTTATTCCTATAGAAGCTATTTAGATAGTAGAAAGAACATGGACTGAAAAATCCCCATTAGAATCTGAGTCAAGATGTATTTTCCCTTTTAATTCAACAAATGGCATAGCACACTCAGTATACGTTGTACACAAAAGACAGGCAGAGAACCCAAAAACTGAAAGGATGAATGTCCTAGAGAGAATTTTAGAGGTAAATCCCACACTACCTCTGTCTGTCTCTGTGTCTCTCTGTCTCTCCATCTCTCTCTATGTCTCTGTGTGTATGTCTCTCTCCATCTCTGTCTGTCTGTGTCTGTCTCTGTCTCTCTGCCTCTCTCTGCTTCTGTCTCTTTGTCTGTCTCTAACTCAGTCTCAGCAACTATCTCCCTCTTCCTGTCTCTTTCTGCCTCTCTATCTTTCTCCCTCTGTCTCAGTCTCTCTATCTCCATCTCTGTCTCTTTTTTGTTTCTCTGTCTGTTTCTCTGACTCTCTGTCTGTCTTTGCATCCATCTCTTTCTTTGTCTCTTTGTGTGTCTTAGTTTCTGTCTCTCAGTCTGTCACTCTGTCTTTCTCTGTCTCCCTCTCTGTCTCTGTTTTTCTCTGTATGTTTTACCTCTCTGTGTCTGTCTCTGTCTTCTTTTAACTATTAGATATATATAATAATAGAGAGAGGTTTATGTCTAAATCATTCTAGCTTTCCCAATTATGATAACTTCAATGCTATGGATGCCTTTAGGAGAAACTAGCCATCTTCCTTAAAATATGACTCATTTTCCTGTAATGTTTGTTTTTCAACTATCCATCTATATTGGTTGTCCATTAAAATAAATCTTATATTTTTCAAGCTGAAGATGCTTAATTTTTGCTTTTTAGAAAAAAAAAAGCTTCATTGATGTTTTAATGTCTGAGTTAAATGGCCACATTGTATTACTCTATAATGATAAACGAGATGATTATTTTACATTTTATGAAAATATATTTAAATTAGTTCATTTAGCCTAATGCAATCTATAAAATAAGCTTTAAGAGAGATGAAATCAATTAAAAATAAATGAAATCATATCTTTAAAAAATTAATGTTGAGTTATTGAGGGAAATTAATTTAATTACCCTGACTGAAATGTGTGGCCAGACAGCCCGGGCCCTGTGACCTCTCCAGGGAAAATGGCTTGCACAGCTAAGGGAAGGCTGTAGCTAAGCTCCCTTTTTAACATGAAAGCCTTGCACTATTCGCTCTAGACTTTTCTAGAATTCATGTGAAGCCATTTCAGAACCTCTTCCTGCGGACACCCACCACCATTTTCTCCCAGTGTGTGTGCTAGTTTAGAGAATAGGAGTCTACCTTGGTGCTAATGCAGTTTGGTCCAAAGACACCTCGGATGATGAATAAAAAAAAGCTCTTGTCACATTTGAAGCAGAGAGATGCCCAACTACTTCACTGATCTAGTCCCATGCACTTCCATTTGCATTCAAAAGTGACTGAACAAATCCAGCTGAGTTGCTTCTTTATCACTCCCCACACTGTGCTGTTACCTCTTCCTCTAAACCTGTTGTCTTTTCTACCCACCACTGGCACAGACAATGTTTTCACCTTTTCCAATTAGATCAACTTCCAAGCAGATGTTCTGTGGCAAAATTACAAAGCACCTATGTCACATTTTTAATTAATCAAACTCTCCCTTGGAGGGATTTTAGTTTGTCTGTTTTTAAAAGATATCGTAGTTTTAAAAAATTATTTTTAAAGATCTGCTAGTTTGTTTGCCATGTTTGGGTTCAAAGTGAAAATATCTTTTTAAGTGTGGCATCTCATTTAGGGACAACTTTTACATTTGTGGAAAAGCAATTAAAAAGCAAGAACCTCTCTCGGCCAACAGAGCAAAAGTCTGTGGTTTGCCTTTTGTTTTTGTTATATATGGTATTGTATTCATTCTCCCAGGTTAGCTAAATTGAACAGAACCACCAAATGAAATAGCTAAAGAAGGAGATTTGAAATAGCTAAAGAGGCTTCATTGTTTTCTAATTCTTTCTACCCTTTTCTTTGTCTTTGAAGAAAGTCAGAAACAATTGGGATGGAAAATCCCAATATGCCCAGAGAAATTATTTTCTTCTCCTCTGGGAGGGGGAGGAAGAATGACAGGGGTTACAAATCTAGTTCTATCATAGTGCTTAATAAAGACGAGGTAGATTTGCAAGGAAAAATTAAGAATTAAGAAATATAAAGAGGCAACTTCAAGTAGTAAATAAAGTGCTGAACCAGGAATTAGGAAGACCTAGGTTAAAATCTGACTTCCTACACTCCCTAGCTGTAGTACCATGGACAATTCACTTTCCCTCTCTGAACCTCTGTGTTTTCATGTGTAAAGTGGACATTATAGTACCTGCTTCATAAGGATTGTGTGAGGCTCTGATAATATAATGTTTATAAAGTGCTTTGCAAACATTAAAAGGTCACATATCACTTAATGTTCTCCCTAGTAGAATATAAACTTCTTGGGAAAAATTGCTTTCCCTCCTTCCCTCCCTCCCTCCTTTCCTTCCTGTTTCTTTTTCTTTCTTCCTTTCCTTTCCTTTTCTTTCCTTCCTTTTTTCCTTTCTTCCTTTCCTTCTTTCTTTCTTCCTTTCCTTCTTTCTTTCCTTCTTTCTTCCTTTCTTTCTTTCCTTCTTTCTTTCTGTTTCTTTCCTTTTCTTCCTCTTTCTTTCTCTTTCTTTCTTTTACTTTTTCTCCTCCTTTTTCCTTTTCTTTAGAAATTGTTTTATTCCAAGCACACTGATACTGTGCCCTATACACAAGGGAATAGGGGATGGTCCTGTGGTTTCACTGATATGGGGAAATCCCCATCTACCAAGGTGGGTCAGCACCTTGGAACTGGAACTTAGTGCCCCTGAGAAGGACAGAGAGCATTGAGTCCATATCACAGGTTCCAGGATAAACTTTCTCTATGCTGTTCCCTGCTGCCTCTCTGTAAGCATGTAGCATGAAGCTCAATAAATGCATGTTGTTTCAAACTGGATTTGATTTGCCCAAAGCTACAGCAAAACTTGGTGTCTAGCATAGATTTGTTGTACTCTTGGTCTCTAACTTTCCTTTCTAATGATAGAGGTAAGGTAACAGGAATATTAGGAGCTCTCTTAAATGAAGGTAAATATCTAATCTGGTACTGAATGATGTTTGAGGCTTTGTTATGGGGCAAGTATAAGGTGAGGATTAAAGTTTTGTCAGCCCTGGAGCTGCTTTGAGGTAATTTGTCAGTTTAGGAATGATGGACACATCCTCCTGGGAAAAGCAGGGATTTTATCAAGGTAGAAAAAGAAAGCATTTCTCAGGGCAGTGGCAAACAGAGGTTTGTTCATTGATGAAAATGACAGGCCAATTGTAAACAAGATGTTTTATGGAAGTATTCAAATGAACTATGTCCAATTTTCATTGCTTTACTTTTTAAAGTGGAACTCTTCCTAAGCCCTGGCAGTAGGCAGGCTACAATGGAAAGAGTTCTGCGTTTGTAGCCAGAAGACCGGGTTCCAGTACTAGCATTACTGCGTACAGTCTTGATGATTTTGGACTGGAAAGCCTTTAAAACTCTAGATCTGATGCTAATGGTAAAGGTGGTCTAAGAAATGCCCAGAAGGCTGAAACTTTTGCTCCTATTTTAATGACTGCTCTTTAGCTGCAGATTCATTACTGTGACCCCCTGTCTACCCACATGTCATAAAGTAGAATAGTGTGCAAAAAAAATAAAACAAAATTCTACATGTGGATTAGTGGTCTCCTCATTTCTTGCCTAGACCTAAGATACATGCTAACTGTTTCTTACTTAACTAGATTTTTAGTCTTTGCTTTTCATGGCTTGTTTTATTCCAGAGCTTCCCAAGCCCCAACCAAAGGCACTGTGAACTCATATAGCCAATGTACCTTTTGACATCCCTCTGGGGTGCTATCCGCTTTCCCATGCTCATCCCAGCTACACTATTGCCAGGCAGGATTGATGGAATCCTGGAGATGTTACATGATTTTTAGTCAATTCTTCTTGGTTCCTCAGTTCTACTTATATATCTGCTCCATTAAAGAAAGGCAGGTGGACCTCATCTTCAGCCTTTGCATGGAGCTGACTTTTAACTCTACTGTTCATCGGGACAAATTAGCCAGTTCTAGATTAAGTACAACTGGTTGGTGACAATATACATCTTAAGTTCATCAATCAATCAACAAGCATTTATCAATGATAGCACCAGGTACTACAATAAACTTTGGAGATGCAAAGGCAAAAGTGAAGCAATCCCTGCCATCAAGGACCTTACATTCTAGAGGGAGAGACATGTGTATATGTATATTGATATAGAGATAAAAGAATGTAGCTAATATGTAAAATAATTTAAAAATTAATGCCAGACCCAAGATAGTTTGAGGATGGAGTTCCTTTGCAGCTGGGAGAATCAAGAAAGGCTACAGAGATGAGGAGGCAGTGCATTCCAGGCATGGATAGATACATGTGATACAAAAGTTAGAGCATCATGTGTGATGAACAACAAGGAGGCCAGTATGGCTGTATTACAGAGTACTTGGAAGAGACAAATCTTTAAGGAGACTGGGACTATGGGAAGAGTGTAGGTAGTGAAGTGATTTAAATATCAGGCATGTTTCTAGTTCATCCTAGAGGTCATGGGGATTCACTGTACTTTCTTACTTGTGTATGTGGCATGATCATATTTGTCCTTTAAGAAGATCACTTTGGTGGCCCCTAAGTCAGGAACACAAATTTGGGTTGTAAATTCTGCCTCTGACACTGTTCTATCCATGTGATCTTGGGTAAGTCATTCAATGTTTTAATGCTCTTGGCAATTACCTGAGACTGTAAGTTGTGAAAATGTATACAGCGTATATTATAAAGGGAGTTTCTTTATTGGCAATTCCCAGCATCCATGATATCACAGATATAAGTCCTATTCTTATGTCTTTCATATTCTGTGTATAGCAGAAGTTCTTAACCTTTTTTTTGTTTTATGGACCCTTTTGACAATCTGGTGAAGTCTGTGGATTCCTTCTTTGAATAATGTTCATGTATCCATGAAATGAAATATAAAGTATTATAAGGGAAAGTCAAGTCAACTAGAATTTATTGAGTATTTACTATGTGCCAAGCATTGTGCTAAATGCTGGGGAACCAATTATCTTGAAATGCAAGAATCAATTTTAAAAAAGGTTATGAAGCCTAGGTTGAAAACCCCTGATGCATTAATTGACTGCCAGTGGATTAGATACACTCAGGGAAATGTCTTGTCTCCATAAGGAGGAATGTGGTCAGAGCCCACATATCCAGCTTTGATCCTTCATGCTCCTCAGGGTCTTTAGCCGCAACCAACGTTTAAGCCTCCACTAACTTTATTAATGTTAGTTTTATGAAAGCAGGGCCATCCCTGTAGACTTTGAAGAGAAACCCCAATCTTTTGTGGCTTTTAACATCCCTTCTAGGTCCCATGAATATCTTCAATTGAAATTAATATAGATCCTAAATTTGCCAATGATTCTTGGAGTTCGGTGAGTAGGAACTTCAACTTTCTCAAATTTTCCTGCTATCAGAGAACTCATTGATAGGCTTCTAGCCCCAAGCCAAAGAATGAATGGAAAAGCCTTTATTAAGTCTTTAGTATTATGCCAAGCACTGTGTTCAAGAATCAACTGTCTATAAAGTATGAAGTTTTTGAGGGCATTTTTAAAAAAGGGACCCTCAATATTCTTATCAGCAAATCTCTTAGATAATGTGTGATAGACCTGTAGCTTTCAGGTCACCTCTGTGCATGCATATTTCTTGTTGGGGCTCTAATTAGAGACTTTATGTGAATCCCTCCAAGAGAACTTTCAGAGACTTCATGCATTCCTCCCTGTTTCAGGCAGATCTTTCATTGTTTTTCATAGAAAAGGTCAGAGGATTGCCTTTCCCAAAATTCACTATGAAAATAAGGTACAGAATCCCTCTCATCCCATGGGGCTTCTGACACCTGAAAGGGAGCTGAGATTTCAACTAGAATTTTAATTTTGAAATACATACAATTTGTTCTGGACAGATGGAACCAAGAAGTGAAAAATAACTTATGGACAATTCCAATATTATGTAATTTGAATTAGGTAATGTCCCAGGAACCTTCCAATATTTTATTAACGTCCTTAGCAATTCCTCTGGACATTTTTTAGTCACATACTTTGAAAATCTTTAAGACTCTTAGAGGAAGAAGGATCATCTATAGACATCTAGCTCAGTCTACTCCCCAGTACAGGAATCACTTCTGCAATGTCTCTAACAAGTGATTGTTCAAACTGTGAACATTTCCGGTGACAGGAAAGGGAAACACTAACTCTCAAAAGAACTCACTTATTTGGGGGGGTGGCATATGGGTATTCAGGGAGCACTAGCACTTCTGGTGTGAGGGTTTGCCAAGTCCTTTTCAGGGCTGCTCATTAACCTTTGGTGCCCACCTGACTCACCCAACTTTCACCTGTGGCTCCAAGAAGTTGTGCATGTGCAGTGGCCACACCCCAGTATATCCCAAGTAAACACAGCAGACTTGAGGGCTGCTAGCACAGGTTCACTCTTGGTCTGGTAAGACAGGCAGATACCTTCAGAGGGTTTAATGATCTTGCTTTATTCTAGCCCAATGTTCCAGTGTTCTCACAAGAATTACTGACAATGGGAGCACTAACTCTTACAGCATTCCCTAATCACCTTCTCTCAGGGGCCAGCGAGAACATGGGGGGACCAATGAGGGGGCAACTACCCCTATATCTCCATGAGGTCAATTGAGACAAGCACAACTTGTGCACTCCCCTAAATCCCCTCCTCCCTATGAGAGATCTCCTCTCCCTCCTCCCCCTAGGACAGGTCTCCTATACAATTCTTGATGCGGGCTGGTCAAGGCACACACAGCATTCAATCCTAAAGGTCCCCCCCCCATGAAAGGTCTCCTCTCCCCTCCTCCCCCTAGGAGAGGTCTCCTCTACTCCTATCATCATCCACTTGTTCAGAAGAAATGTCATCACCCAGAAAGTGGAGAAAATACATCACCCAACCAAGAGAGTGCCAATATCTGGCTTTTGGTCAACTCGGAGGCCCCTTGATAAGAGCTACCCAGAGTCCTATTTCAGGAAATTAGAAAGGTCTCAGTTGATATGTCCCTCCCATGAGCAAACCCCAAGGTAAAATATCAGTTCCCCAGAATATATACCAATAGGCTCAGAGCCAGAAGGCACCAAAGTCTACATGACTCAGTACCTGATTGGCTCAGTGCCGAAAGGGGTGAAAGCCTATGTGACTCAACACAGGATGTGTTACAGTATGAACTGGGCCAGAGTTCAAAGGAGTAAGGCATCTGTGATTGATCCTTCAGATGTTTACAATTTAGCATGAGCCTCGGAAACTGAGACTGTTATGGCCATGGATCCTGGGAAACTAAACTCTAAGAACAAAAATCCTCTTTATATATATTTATATTATATTACTATATATAACCATTTTTGTAGACAGGTTAAACCAGGCTGAAAGTGACTGATAGGGCTCAGACTTATCAGTGAGTTAGAGGGATGTCTATCCCAAGCATGTGAAGACATAGCCTGACAGAATGGGCATATGAGAACAATTTATTCCAGCGGCCATGAAGGAAGACAAAGCAGGCACCCATGGGATGGGTAGAGCTTGGTGAGATGTCAAAGATGCTATCCTGGGACATAGCCAGTAGTATTGGCTTTTGTCCTGCTACTGGCCTTTGATGACTCTGGATGAGAGAGTAGGATGACAAGTTTATGCAACTCTGCTTCACTATATTTCATGAGAAGGTCAAGACACAGTGCCATGATGTCATTGGTGTTCTTTGAAGATGAAGGACAAGCAGTAGCAACAACTATTTTTAGATTCTTTCTTATTTTGTGCCAAAATATACCTATTCTAATTTCTACCTATTGGCATGTAGAGTTTTGGAGCTGGAATAAAATGTATCCTTCTCCTACATGATACCCCTTAAGATATTTAGAGACAGTTATCATGTTTCCCATAAGTTTTCTTATTTTTAGATCAAACATCCCCAGTTCTTCAATTATTCCTCATAAGATTAGATTTCTCCTTTACTTTCTGGCTCCATTGGTGCACACCAGTCTTAAAATATGGAGCCCAGCCCTGACTACAGTATTCAATGTGTAGTCTGCCCAGCACAGAGTACAGCAAGGCTGTGCCTCCTTCTGAAAACTATAAATCAATAAATTCAGCCCAAGAGTGATTCCTTCCACACTAAGCATCATCAGTACCAACAATAACTATGCAATACAGTCATATTACTGTCAACTCATCCTGAGCTATTAACTCATTTTTAAAAACTTTTTACTTTCATATTACATAAATATAGTAAATATGTGCTAGATTGGAGTGAACAAACTTTAAGTCCGTGAGTTTGACTTTGATTACTGGCACAATTGTAGAACTCAGGGTTAAAGGGAAGGTCAATAAATATCTAGTAAAAAAAAAAAAGCTATGATCACAGAAGGTCAGCATGGCTTTATCAAGAAGCAACCTTGGCATACGAATCTCATTTTTTCATGAACTTTGCTTTCATACCTAAATGAAAAAGCATTGTTTTTTTTCTCCCAATGTTAACCAATCCCATTCACTCTCTGCATTGTCTCTCTAAGGTAGAATCTGCCTTTGTTGTTGTTTCAGTCATGTCTAACTCTCCAGGACCCCATTTGGAGATTTTTTTGGCAAAGATATTGGAGTGCTTTGCCATTTCCTTCTCCAGCCCATTTTACAGATGAAGAAACTGAGGCAAACAGGGTTAAATGACTTGCCCTGAGTCACACAGTTAGTAAGTGGCTGAGGCCAGTTTTGAACTCAGGAAGATGAGGGTTTCCTGGTTCCAAGCCTAATGCTGCATATGCTGTACCACCTAGCTGCCTCTGTTGTGCTATGTGTGCCTAAATCTAAGACTAATCTACAAGTTTTTCACAAGAAAAAGAAAATGCCACATTATGTCTCAGTGACTACCTTCTTATGAGTATAAATTTCTAATTTACTATGACATCTAAGCATGCAAGGTCTTTCAAACACTGGTTTTATCCAAATGTCTAGTTCACAAGGTCACTAATTTAAAGCCTTCTTAAAAAAAAAAAAGAATGTGAATGTACAGTATTTATTATGGATTCTTAGTCACTGTATCCTATTTATCTTGGGAGGTGAGGAAGAGAAAGCAGAAGACCAACCCCAGTGCGGTGGATGTTATGTTAAACCCAGATTTATACCAGTCAATCTGGTTAATTTCAGCTAACAGTGAAAGCTATTGACAACCATTCATAGGAATTTCCCTGTCTTGCTTTTCTCTGAACTTTCTCTTGCTTGGATTTTCCTCTCCAGAGGAGAAAGCAGTCAGCTCATTCAGTGGCCTTCAACTGTTCTTGTCCTCTGCTAATTGCAAAACTCCAACTAAAAATAAATACTTTGCCATGAGTCAGTAAATGGAATACATTAATAAAGCTTGAGCGGTTGGCCTTCTCCCAGACTAAAACTTCATCATGTTGCCTGCAATGACGGCTTTGAATTTCTGCTTAGTGTAAAGGAAAATTACCCTATACAGCCTTTAACTCCCAAAGGCATATCCCTAAAAGCCTTATTCGAACTTCTGAGGTGCTCGGACTAGTATTTGAGCTTAGAAAAGCTGTTGGCAAATCCCAGTGAAATTTTCTGACAGATTCATCTTTTAGCCTTTGGGAAAGTGAAGGTGCTGCAGGCAAGATATTTGATTAATGCCACAAAAAAAAGTGTTGCTGGCACAGCTGGTATGTTGGGAGAAAAATTCATCACTAACTCTAAAACTGCCATGTAATTTTCTACCAACAGTTCTTTTCCTTACTTGACAGATTTGCACAGGACAAACTAGCCTGACAGGGGACAAGCCAGCCAGCTGTTGAGGTATCTCTAAACATGACAGATAACTATGTTTTAACTCAGATTAATTCACTTATTACAGGTAGACCTAAATCACTGGTCATTGTCAAATCAGTTGTCACCACCAGCAAATCATGTCAGATTTCTGAACAAAAATATTTCCAATTTTAAACAGTTGCTCTAACCTTGGCCCTTGCATGCTGAGAGAGTGATTCCGACAAGAGGCACGGGACTCCTTGCCAAGGAAAGCAGCACAATGAGTGCCCAGTCCTGTTCTAGCAACATCCAAGTCATTTGTTTTTTGAGGGTCCAGAGGGAACAGAGAAAGAGGGAGCTCAGATTCTGGAAATGAACAAAATTAGAATTGGCCTTTTTCACATCTTTCCCAATACCCCTTGAATTATTCCCCTTTGCCTTCCTATACTCCTCTACAAGGTATTTATTTGGAGACCAACTAGAAATGGGAAAAAGTAACACACACACACACAAACAAACAAGAATTCATTAATAAGGATGTTGGCGAGATATCAATCCAAATGACTAATTAACAAACTTCTCCAACATGCTGACATGGAGTTATTCCTGCCTATCCTGGGGACTAGTATAAAATACCTTTATTTGTCCGTTATCTCAACTCCCCAAAGACTAGTAACTATTTCACAAAGTCAGGACCACAACTGACCATTATGTGGCTACCCCTGAAAAGAGTGCCAAAAAGCACTCATATGCTAAGGAAAGAGAACTTAGATCTTTGTCTGAGAGACCTGAGATTAGAAATGGGAAACACTGTTGGAGGATTGGACCCATTTATCCAAATACCCTCAGCGTGGAGCCCTCTTCGGGAGAGAGGCATGGTAACGATTTTCACAGGG
Source organism: Potorous gilbertii (assembly GCA_028658325.1). NCBI lineage: Eukaryota > Metazoa > Chordata > Mammalia > Diprotodontia > Potoroidae > Potorous > Potorous gilbertii. The sequence goes on along the minus strand of CM053774.1, from coordinate 26,706,972 downwards.
TCAAACATTCTGTGGGGGGTCTGGGGTGCTAAAGTCATTCAAACAGCACAAGTAATTGAATGACATTAACTCCATTAACAAAAAATACATCTACATTATACATAGACAAATCATAAGACATTTTGTACTTGTGTTTTTCTTGCTATACAGGGTATGTTCAGCACTAATGTCCCTAGCTCTCCTTTTTATGCAAGAAGGGAGTTTCTGACTAGAGCTATGTTTTTCTCTATTCCAGAAGATTAGTCCTTTAAGCCAAGCAGTATAGCCAGCAAAAGGAAGCTTGAGAATTGCATTAGCTTTTCTCCCACGTTGAGGTTGCCCACAGAAAGTAGATAGAAGCAAGAAGGAGGAGAATTCCAAGCTGATTATTCCTGAAGGAGGGAAGAAGAGCTAGGAGAGAGCCCCTCGTGGCAGAGCAGCATGAGCTCAAGGGCCTTGTCTTCCTAGACTACTCTTCCTCTATGTCTTACTATGTATTCCTCTTTGGAACATGTGCTAGTAGAGGAAGTCTTACATGTGGTGTGGAGCTGTGGGTTGCCAGAGGTCTTGAACTTGGGAAACATGGAAGGGATAGGACAAAATTCTGTTCCAAGTTCACTGATATTTGCAACTTTGACAACATCACTTGAGTCTTCCTCTACTCTCAGTGGTATCTGGTTAGAAGTTGCCAACTCCTGATTATCAAGTGCTAGAGGATCCTGGCATCAGGAATCAAATATGGCATTTAGACCCTACCACTTAAATAAGTTGAATTTTACTCTTTCTATTTTGTGCCAAAAAAATGATAGTCAAAGTGGAATGGAAACATGAGAAAGCATATTGTCAATTCAAACTTAGTATGGGACCATGAGACCCCATCTCAAAGCAAAAACTCTTTCTCCTAATTGCCTTATATCCACAGATGGCATCACCATTCTGTTATATGGCATAAAAAACTTGGAGTCAGCTCTGATGCCTTCCTCTTCCTCTCTCCACATTCCCCACATCTAATCAATGCTATTTTTCCTCTCTTCAAAATACCTTTTGCTCTGTACCCTCTTTCTCATTTCTGTTGTCATCGCACTAGGTGAGGTCCTTATTATATCACAGATAGACTATTACATTGACCTCACTAATCTTCTTTCCCTTTTCTCTATCTTTCATTATATCATGTAATATTCTTAAGACTATTTTAATCAAGCTACTCCACCACCCAGTGGTTCTCCATAGCCTAACCAAAAAACCCAAACCAAAATAAAACATCTCCTCTTCTGGCATTCAAGGCTCTCCACACTCTACCCCTATCTACCTTTCTAGGCTTTGCTCAGACATGTGCCCTATTGAAACTCTTAACTCAAACTACAATAGTATGTATCAGAGTCAAGACTTGAACTCAGGTTTTCCTGGTTCTAAGATGAGCTTTCTATCTATTGCCTAGTGTTTATTCCTTTAGTAGATGTCAATCCTTCATCAATTACCATGTCTAATTCACCTTTCTCTCTGTCACAGTGCCCAATTTGCATGCTGTCATACATGTAGTAGGTGCCATATGAATCCAGGTTTTGTGATTTCAAATCCAGTGAGTATTCTTGCAACCTTTAGAAAGTAAGCTCCTTGAGGACAGGCAATATCTTTTGCTTCATTTAGCCCAGTACCTGGAACATCATAGGGACTTAATAAATATTGATTGATTGACTGACCAAGAAATGTTTGCTGAATTAATGAACATCATCCATTCATTCAGAGTACTCATTTATAGACAGCCAATTTGAACAGTGTTAGCCTAAATCCTTTGTTATTCAATGGCAGTTTTTTGAGAGGTAATTATATTGATAACTATTTTAATTTTTCACTTCCCCTCAGCTGATACGGTTGCCAACAAGTGGTTAAATTCTTTAAGTAATAAAATGTGACCTGTAGGGGCAGAAGACATAGTTTGTGAACTTGATTGTATTCATACTTAAAGTACAAGTCACAGAGTAACCCGGTATTGCATCCAAATCATCCTTGGTTCATGAATTCTCCAGGATGTCTTTTCTTCATGTGACCTCCAGGAAGTCACTAGAAGATGCAAAGCAAGGACAGTGTTTGGTGCCACTTATCTGTTATATAATACACAAACGCTAGACCACAGTAGATAATTCGCTTCAGAAAGCATGGCTCTTTGGTCTGGGTAATTACATCACATCTACTCCATCTGGGGAGAATCACTAATACTTATGCAGCACTTTTGGAGTTGCAAAATGTTTAGTCTAAAGATAACCGCTAGAATTTATATGCTGTTTTACATAGATTATCTCATTTGATCCATAAAACAACCCTGACAAGCAGGGGCAGTTACTATCATCCACCTTCTACAGACAAGAAACTAAAGCCAAGACAGATGAAGGGATTTGACTAAGGTCACCCAATCAGGTGCCTGAGGCAGGATTTAAACTCAAGTCTCCTTGATGACAATGCCACCTGACCACAACAATGGACTTGCTCACAGATTGCTGATTAAAGAGCATTTCAATGTGAGGTAAGGCCTACTGAGCATATGCCTCCTATAGAAAATTTGGATTCCCAATCCTTAGATTTGAGTCTAGCTGACATAGCATTATTCTTGTAGGGTAATCTGAGAAACTCTGAGGCAGAAGGAGAAATGTGGTGTTTGAGGAATACTTAGAAGGCCAACTTGACTGGAGGATGTATGAAGAAAAGTAAAATTAAATAAGACTGAAAAGGGAGATGGGAACCAGACTGTGAGGGGATTTGAATGCCAGGCTAATGATTTTTTGAAATTTTTTTTCCTGGAATCAATAGGGAGACATCGAATGTTTTTGAATAGGGGAGTGACATGTTCAGAACTATTCCAGTCAATTAAAAAATTGTTTTACTGAATACCTGCTCTGTGCACACCACTCAGGTATGTGTTTGTCCTTCGTTGCCGAAGAAGACCATGCCACCAGAAAAAAGATGACATGACTTGCACTTGACTTTGCTTTGAGTGAGGGAGGGCTGTGCAGGTCACCAGCCTCACTTCTCCTCCAGAGTCATCTGGGTCCAGTGACCAAGTAGATATTCATCAGGATGACTGGAGATGACCCAGAATGAGGCAATTGGGGTTAAGTGACTTGCCCAAGGTCACACAGCTAGTGAGTGTCAAGTGTCTGAGGTGAAATTTGAACTCAGGTCCTCTTGACTCCTGCGCTGATGCTGTCCACTGGACCACCTAGCAGTACTCAGGTACTATGAGCTAAGAAAAAGTTTAAGATAAGATCTCTGTTTCTGCAGAGCTTAGAGTCTCACAGGAGAGAAGAGATATTGCTTGTGCATGAGTAACGTTAAATAGGAGAGTTAGCCTATGTTCCAATGCTATTTGCACGAGTTCAGAATAAGATGATATCACTGTAGCTTTGTGTGATGGAGAAAGATTTTTTTGTGGAGGAAGAGAGATTTCAGGTGGTCTTTGAAGAAAGGATAAATTTTAAATAATTGAGAGGAAGCAGGTAAGTATCCTAAGTTGGTGGAACATAAAAGAAAACTGGACCTCTGCACCCATTCTTGACTCTTTCCTCTTTGAAAAATAATATAGGACAAAAATAGATGAAAGAATTAATGAATGAGTGAGAAAACACTTACCGTTGCAAACAATACACTTAGTGTTGGAGACATAAATAGAAAAAGAGAGACTCTCAAAGAGCTCATATTTTAATTGAGAGAGATAACATATATAAGAAAAATCAGCTTCAGTATGGATGGAAAGGCCTACAAGTCCTGGTGTAGTAGGGTACATGGCTAGGTTGGGGGGGGTGTGTACTTAGTGTCAAGTCAGATGACTGCATCCAGGATTATGGAGGAAATAGAAGTAGGGTAGATGACAAGAGCTGGAAAATCTTGGAACACAACAGAAGGGCAGATGATGAGTACTAAATTCCCTCTTCTTACCAGAAGCAACTCAGCACAGTAGCCTCACATCCAATAAACTTAGTATGCCAACTATTAGGTTAAGGATTCTCTATTTAACGAGAGCTGCTGGGAAAATTAGAAGGCAGTCTGGGATGAATTAGATTTGCACCAACATTTTATACCGTATGCCATGGTAAATATCAAATGGATAGACAACCGAAATATTAAAGAGTGTATCATTAAAAAAACTTATGAAAATGAAAGGAGGTTCCTTGAATAAATATGACTAGAGAGATAGTTATTAACTAAGAGATATAAATGAGCATAGAAGAGATGTTCAATTTTGATTGCATAAATTGAAGTACTTTTGTATGACAAGATCAACAGCTAGAATTAGAAAAGGAATTAAATAGGAAAACAATCTTTGCATAAAAATATGTATTTGATAATTGAACAAGATTTCAGAACCATCTTTAAAAGATAGATAGTCAAAGGATATGAACAGTCTTCACAAGAAGACATTCAGGTTGTTAGCACCCATAGGAAAGAACATTCCAAATCACCAATAATCAGAGAAACAAATATTAAACATCTCTGAAACTTTGCCTTGCCCCTAAGAGATTAGGAAATGTGAAAAAAAGATGAAAATGGTAAATGTTTATGGCAATATTGGGAAGATAGGTACACTGTTGGTGGGGGGAAGTTGAATTGTTCTAACTGTTCTGAAAACAATTTGGAATATACAATAAAATTCTCCACACTAAGCATATTCTCAGACCAAGTGGTACTAGGCAGGTACCCTAACAAAGTCAAAAGCAGAGGGAAAAGTCCTATCTGTTTTATATAGATATTCCATACAGATAGATGTTTCTTTCTTTTTCTTTCTTTCTCTTTCTTCCTTCTTTTCTTCCTTCTTTTGCTTTTTCTTTCTTCCTTTTTTCCATCTATCTATCTATCTACCTGTCTATCTACCTATCTATCTATCTATTCATCTATCTATTCCAGGGGTGGTGTACTGTGGCCTTGAGGCTAGATGTGGCCTTCTAGGTCCTCAAGTGCTGCCCTCTATCTCCGTGAAGTTTGAATTCAGTCAAAGGATCACTCTTGAGGACCTAGAGGGCCACATGTGACCTCAAGGCCACAGGTCCCCCACCACTGACCTTTATACACATATATGTATGCATGTATGTATGTGTACATACATACCCCCAAAAACTTTTTTGAAATAACAGTATGTGAAGTTTCTAGACATGGTAGAGCAAGTCCACAGGTCCATAGCCTAGAGAGGAATTACTCTGTGTGAGTGTGTGTGTGTGTGTGTGTGTGTGTGTGTGTGTGTATGTACACCTACACAGGCACATACACCAGGACTTTTTTGAACTAAAAAGAACTGTAAGGAAAGTGGGTGTCCATTGTTTTGGATAATGGGTAGACAAGTTATTACACAATAAGTGACAAAAATAATTCAGAGAGATTTGGGAAAATGCATATAAATTGTTGCAAAGTAAGTTGCACCAGGGAAAGAATTTATGTGATAAAACCACAAAAATTAAAAAGAAAACAACATTGAAAGACTTTTGAATTCTGATCAATGCATGATGACTAAAGGATACACCTTGCCTCTGAGTAAAGAGGTAGTGGACTGGTGCAGAATGAGGCATTTATTTTCAGATATGGCCAATATATTGATTTATTTTGTTTGACTATGCTTATTGTTCTAAGGTAGAATTTTATTGAGGAAGTGCAGTGGACATGGGTATCAGTGAGAAATGACAATATTATAGAAAAAGAAAACAACATGAATTAAACATTTTAAGAAAATAATAATGTAGGATTTAAGACTCTCAAGCCTGAGATCACATCAATTTCTTTGATGTTCTGCATGCTCACAACAAATCCCAAATGAGGTTAGTCATTTATTTGATTCAAATTTGTATTTAACAACTTTGTACTGTTTGTCTTTGAATCAGAGAAATTTGTTCAGGATGTATTTTCTAAACTTTGCAAAGTTGTGGGACTTCTCTGCCCCCATCTTCAGAGGATGAGAAAGTTCTCATTACGTATGAAATTCAAGTCCCCTCTCATTTCTGAGACTTAACTCTGTTTTTGTCATATTGGCAAAACCTCATTAACTAAGGCATTTCTGTGATCCTGAAAGTAGATTAGAAGAATAGGTTAGCCTATTATTTCCTGGTCTTGAACGTGCTTATAACCTATATGAAATGAGACAAGCCTGCAGATGATTAAAAAAACCCAAAGGTTACCATGATTAGACAAGCCTGCACACTATTAAACAGTTTTCTTTTAATAACTCAATGTGAAATTTGTTTCCCTAGTTCAGCTAGGATGCCATTTGAAGGTAAAATTGGACAACAGTGTATATGTTTTCTCTTCTGGAAAGTCCTCCTGCAACCAGACTTCCTCTGTATATGGCTTGTGATAATGAAACAGAATCAAAGAGATGGCATTTGAAACCAACTCTCATATGACCAAAAAGGTGTATTATTTGGAAGGTTTTTGATGTGGGTATATTTTACAATTTGACAACTTGGAACTTTGTAAACTGGCAATTGGGTACAGACGAAGGTATCCATTTATCTCATATATGTCTTGTTGAGGCAAAGCTGTCAGAAGAAATCTTATCACATGGTGCCCCATTTGTTTTCTGTAGTGATTTATGATGGTTTTGAAAAGGTCTTGTGATCCCACAGGCTGCCACGATTCTCTGACTTTTCTCTGTCAATGGATCAGATTTTTGACATTTTCTGAGAGCATTCAGAAAAGATTTGATAAATCAGCCTGTGGTGTTTATTTTAATTGATCTGAGGCCCATTCCTTCAAGAATTCATCAAATACAGTGACAGGGTCTGGGTGTGCTGTGCTGAAATGAAAGAATTGGGTTGGCCATGCTCCTGTGATGATGATAGAGATATTTTGTTGAAAGTTTATGCTCACAGACGAGAAGATGTCATAACTAATTTAGTATGTTGTAAATCTCTCGACGCAGATTCTAATTCATAAATCTCATCCATCACATGTGATTCATGGAACTATAGACAACCTTTGATGAGAGGGTACTTTTGTGTGTGTTCCAAGTTCTTTACATTTTTCCCCCTTCTTCAAACATAAATCACTCTAGAACAACAGGATTCTATTATGAAATTGGAGCTACAAATGGCTTCATTCTTTCGCATCTATTCATCCTCTCACAAAAGGTAAAGAAAGATCTTTCCTTTTTGAGATACAGATAAATAAAAGTTATTTCTGAGAGAATGCCTATGTGTGCAATGAGGTATACATTGTGTGTATGGAAAGATCTCTTTACTAAGAATCAGCCAAGCTGAATTAAATTCATTTCAACAATCGTTTATTATGCATATGCTATTTTAGGATCATGTGCTGAGACTGTGCTGAGAAAGCTTTTCTTTCTCTCTCCCCCCTCATCAGGTTTCTAATGCCCTCCCATGAGGAATTACTTTGTACACATTTTTGTATTTCACTTTCCATGTTGTTCCCTTCACCCCCATGCCATTAGAAGGTAAACACAATGAGACTAGAACTTTTTCATTCTAGTCTTTAGTATTCCTGGCACCTAGCATAGTATCAGTCACATAGTAGGTACTTAAGAAATGCATGGTGAATGAATGATACCATTTTTCTAGAGTATATTGAGAGATCAAAGAACATGTCTACCCAGAGCAGAAGTTGAACCAGTCATGGAGCAAGAGACATGTATAACAGTTTAGCAAGCCAGTGCTGCTTTGGCACCACATGAATCTTCAAAAGAACCAGAAGAAGATGTCTAATACTTGAGGTGCATCTTTTATAGGAGACATCTTGTATGGAAAGGCCTAGACAGGAACTGGAGAGGAGAAGAAAATGTGGAGTGGTTACGATCAGTGGTAGTGGTGGGAATACTCATACAGATAAAAACCACAACTTTATTTAAATACATAGATTCCCATCACTAATTTCAGGAACTCAGAGAATCATCAGGAAACTGCCGTGATACTTCCTTTATTTCAAGGTTTCTTAACCTGAAGTCCACAGACCCCATTAATTCATGGGAGTCCATGAACTTGGATGGAGAAAACCTCGTGATTTGGTAATTCTATGTATTTTATTTTATTCATTTAAAAACATTATTCTGAGAAGGATTCCATTGGCTTTCTCAAACTGTCAAGGGAGTCCATGACATAGAAACCAGTTAAGAACCTCTGTTATTTTTAATCTCTTCCTTTGGATTTCCTAAAGTTTAGGTAGCCAAAAAATTTCATTTTTTTTACTTATTCTCTTTCAGATTCACAAACAAGACCATTGACCTTCTCCTACAATGTACTCTTTAACCCAGAAAGAATGCAGAGAGCCCTTGTTAAATATAGCATTCCAACTAAGAGAGTAGCAATAACCAATAGACCCAATAACCAATCACGCAGTGAAATACAAATTCTGCCTGGCTTATGTTTTGGTGTGATAATTCTTCACCAAGTAGTTTTTTTTTAAAAAACCATTATGACTAGCACATTATCAATCAGACAATTAATAATTTATTTATTACTTTCTAAGGACTGAGAACTATGTTATCTTGTATGCAGGATAGAGAACAAGTATTAGGTGTGGTAAATGTCCTTAAGGAAGTTATAGACTAGTTGAGGAAGAATTCACTATCTATGAGGATCTGAGATTTTGTCTCTACAGGTCCTTCCTTTACCTACACAGATTGCAACCCATATATGACTTTGTAGATCTAGGGGAGTGAGTGACTATGCCTAAAACATTCATCACAGTAGTCAACATGGTGACAAATCTCTCTTAACTTAGCTAGGCTAATCTTTGGAAGATAGATCTACCACACTATTGGGCTCACATTTGAAGCCTTTCCAGTTTGATAGTTCTTGCCAGATCTTAGAGTCCATGATAGAGCTTTGGAAAACCCATGCCATGATGAGACTTTGGGGTAAGACCTTAGTGGAGAACAAGAAAAGTCAATATTGAGATAAATTATCTGATAACAGCCTTGAGAGGACAGCTAGGTGGTACAGTGGAATCAGGAAGACTCATCTTCATGAGTTCAAATCCAGCCTCAGACACTTACTAACACTTATTTAATGGGAAAATTACTTAACCCTGTTTGCCTTGGCTCCTGATCTGTAAAATGGGCTGGAGAAGGAAACACCAAACTGCTCTCATATCTTTTCCAAGAAAACCCCAAATGAGATCATGAAGAGTTGGATATGATTGAATGGAAGAACAGACTTAAGTGTTACAGTAGTCCAAAGAAAGTAGCCATTTAGTATGGCTTAGAGTGCTATGACAAGAGGAGATAGCATAGTGTTGTAGAAATATCATAGGATTTAAAATCAGACCAGGGTTCAAATCCCAATTCAGCCACAAGCTACCCATGTGACTGAGCAAATTACTGAGCTTCTCTCCCTCTTAGTTTCTCCATCTGTAAAATCAAAGTTTGTGCTTGATTGTCAGTAAAACTATTTCCAGCACAAAAATCTTATGATTTTATAGGGAAAATGAGAGTTGAACTTACTCTTGAAGATGAGTGAGATTTGAAATTGTTAAACTAAAATGTTTCAAATATTGTGGTTATTCCTGATGAAGAAATATACAGAAATATAGAAGGACCATGAAAAATGACAGCAATAGCAGCGTCTGAAATAGAATCTAGAACTCACGTGCCTTTTAAGTAGGTAACATTCACATAGAAATCATAAGCAGCCAGTTCTGTTTAATCGCATGAATATAGGACAAAGACACCATGGCAACTTGAAATCTATAAATAACATAGATATTCAGGAGATGGGAACTGAACCTGTGATTCTTTGGTATAGGATCTCCCTTGCAGATTTGTACCTTTTCAGCAATTCACTGTCTTAGAGAATTGCCTTGAACACTGAGACATTAAGTGACTTGCCCAGGGTCAAACAACCAATATGTATTCCCGACCACAGTTAATGTAGATCTTCCTGTTTCATATACTTCCTCTCTATGTCACACTGCCTCATAATAGAAAATTTTAATTCTAACAAATAATGTCCAATTCCCTTCACAAACCTTCCTTGAGCAGGTAATAAATTATGTAGTTAAGTATTTTAAGATCATAGGATTCTAGAAAGGACCTTAAAAATCATCTAGTCCAATGCTCACTCACCTACTCATCAATTTTACGGATAAGGAATTTCTCTTATTCTGCTTTGCCTTTATGATATAACACATACAATGTTTAAAAGTGAACAATAGGAAGTGGAAGGAGAAATAAGAAATTGGGATAGTCTACACATTTGATAATTAGCAACTTGAAAAATTTAGACCTGGCAATATTAAAACTCTAAGGGAGAAAAAAAGCAAAGAGAGAAAAGGTTACCGAGTAAACACATTCTCATCCCTCACTCCCCATACATATTCTCCCCCTTGAAATAGTGAAGCATTAGACATGATGAAACTTCTGACAGGTGAGAGGTCATTTAATCAGATGACACAGTGCAAAATGCCATGTCCCTAATGCAGAGTAATTTGAAATAAACTCCAGCTCAGAACCCATAATGAGGAGGTAGGGAAACAAAAAGGCAGAGGTCCTGTGTCTGAATATAAAATAGGTAACTTTTAGTGACTGTAAAAGGGAGAATGCCCAGTAATGACCAACTTGAGCCTGAAACAATGTACAATAGCAGCTGCTTTGGAAGAGGATTTCTGCCTGGTTATTTCACTCCTGCGCTCCAAGATCCTCATGAGTTCCTATCTTGAAATCCACCTGGCCATCGATGGAACCCAAAGGCTTGAAACTCTATGGCAAAATTGAGTCCTCTGTTGCTAAGGATGGGGAATAAAGAGCAAGGAAGAGGAGCATAATTTTTAAGGCAATTTTTACAAAGAGCTTGAGAGATACGTTGAACTTTAAGAAAAAGTAGAGTTCGTTTTTAAGTAACAGATATTTGTATAATCTTTAAGCGCTCAGTATCACTACCAGAATTATAACGTTTCTAGTGTCTTAATAATTCAAGCAACCATATATGATTTTGTTCCTGATTTGACTGCCTGCCAATTTAATCAATTGATAATGAACCTGATGTTTCATTTGCGAGAAAATTAAAAAGAAGCGAAAGGATGAAACACTCAAATTCTAGGGGAACAGATTTGACAGATCTTTACACACTGATCCTCCCTCAAAGACACAAAAAATTTGAATGTGCTTGGAGCATTAATCAAATTTTCAGATCCCACTGAGGCTGCCCAAGTGGTGACCCTTGTTATTTACATCCAGATTGCGGCTCAGAAAATATATTGAATAAGCAAATGTGTTGCATACGGTTATCTTTTCACCAATAACAAAAACTTTGTCAAATTTTCAAAGGCTTTGATGTCTCAAGCTGTTCCTCTTTCACGGTGGGAAAAAAAATGAAAAAAAAAAGGTGAGAGCAAGAACTCCAGAAGATGGTTGATATATCAAAAATGTATTGGGTACCCTATTAGATTCCCAGACCTGCACGAGTGGGATATAAAAGAAATATGAGAAATCCCTCAGATAGCTTAAAATCAATTTGGGTAGATGAAAGTAGTGCTCACAAAATAAATAAAGAAAAGCATGATACAAAATAGTAACAGCCCCATTTTGGGGATGTGAGATCACAGATTTAGAGCTAGAAGAGTTTTATTGGGCATCAAGTACATCTTGTTTTACAAATGAACCAGTCATTTAAACTGACTTTTTAGGAGAAATGACCAGATTTGAGGTTAATCAAAACATTCCATCATGCATAGCCAAAAGCGAGGGGTAATGCAGTAGCAAGTACATTAAATCTGATATCAGAAAACTTGGAAATGAAACATGGCTCTGCCATGTAAGCTGTGTGAATTGGCACAAGTCACTTTGCCACTTTCTTTTGGTTTCTTCATCCATGAGAAGCGAATAAAAATGTCCACATTGCCTAGTTTGTGGGATTGTCATTAGGCTCCCATGAAATAATGTTTATGTCATCCCTTCTTCCCATTTTACAGATGAAGATCTGAGGTCTAGAGAGGCTTAAGTGATTGACCCCAAATTACACAATACTAAGTTCAATGGCAGAAGCATTTTTTTTTAAGTCAATTCTTCTGACTCTATATCTAGTACTCTTTCTACATGTTGTGCTGCCTCCTTCTGGAGAAACATGACCTTAAAAGGGACCTGAGGTTCTTATGCCTTCATTTTATAGATGAAGTAACAGAGATCAAAATAGATTAAGGGATTGAAAAAGAAAAAGAAAAAATAAAACACATGTAGTTGCCACGCTGGTCTCTCCAGTCAGCTATATGCACACAGGAGATACTTAATCACTTATTAAATAAATAGATGTTAATTGAATTTTATGAGTTATTTATTGGTATATCCTCCATAAATTATCTAGAATCTTAAATTGAATTAGGAGTAAAATTCTAATTTTCCTAACTTGAGATCAGGAAGACTGGGGCTAAAATGCTCCAGACACATACTCTCTGTGTGACCCTGGACAAGTCACTTATACTCTGAGAGCTTGCGTTTTATCATCTGTAAAAAAGAGAGCAATACTTTTAGCGCTTACCTTACAGGGTTATTGAGGATGTTATAAAGCCCTGTACAAGTCTTAAAGCACTTAATCTCGCTTTCTTAATTTGTAAAAGAATGATAATAAACTGAGCTCCTCGAGCTAAAGTTATCTTAAAATTGGGACTACCAAGAGCTTTTCCAGTTCAACATCTGTATTAGTGCTGAATGATTAGGGTGAAGTCATTCTCAGAAACTCACCAGCTATGTGACCCTGGCTAAGTCACTTAACCCTTTTTGCCTCCGTTTCCTCATCTGTAAAATGAGCTGGAGAAGGAAATGGCAAATCACTCCAGTATATTTGTGAAGAAAATCCCAAATGGAGTCACAGAGTCAGACACAACTGAACTGACTGAAAACAATACAAATATGAACCAAAGATGGGTAGTAGTAGAGTGTAATGACAAAGGCAGTTAGATTGTTTGGACTTTTTTTGTATCCCCAGGACTTAGCATAGTGCCTGACTCATAGTAGGCACAAAATAAATGCTAATTTAGTACCTAGATTACATTACTCTACAAAAATGGAGTTAAGAGATTGAACATTCTATGTAAACCAACCTGAGCTGTCCTTACCACCCCTACCTTGGTGAGACAAGCCGCTTATCAGAAATATAGTTTGGCTTTTCAGATTAGGGAGTGTCAAGTGCTTTGCAACACTTAAAAATGTTACCTAAATGTAACTTTTGCTATTGTTGTTATTAAGTAGCAAGCGTTCATCCCATAGTTAATACTGCTGGGAATTTGCCTTTGTTGACACGTGGAGGCAAATGGAAATGTACCAAGTATGAAATTCAATGGAATAGCTGAGCTTTGGAGTAAACATACAGGAGCTCGCTAATGAAATTCTCCTCCATGCTGGCTTGTGCTTGGTGCCGAACCTGTATCCAGCAGACTAGGTAACAAAGCAGGTGTTTGGAAAAGCTTTGCCCAGAGGTATCCGGTTCCTATGATCTGGCGTTGCTCCAAAGGCAGACTAGAATGAGCTGTTGTAGATGTTGTCAAGGAGATTGATGGAGTAAGCAATTTTGAAATTTCCTCTGATTAATTATATAGGCGAAGTGGTTTTTCACCAAAGGCAATACTTGGAGTTGGGAACTATCCATTATGACTTTTTGTACTCTCTGGTGTCTTCACACACTCGGTGTCCTAGGTAAGAGAAAGAAAAGTGAATAGAGTGGGGAAATGAAGCGCGGTTCCAAAAGGGTCCTATTCAGGTTTTAGTATAAATCAGTACAAATATGGGTATCCATAATTTTTTTGCTTTTTTTAGCTCTCTTTCCCATTTTAGTTTTCCACCCCTGTTTTTAATCCTTCTCTGACCTCTCAATTGTGTGTCTCTATAGGTCAGCAGGATACATATGCAATGAGAGTATTTATTTACATGATTGCAGTTGTCATTTATTTTCCTGACATTTACACCTTTAATAATAAAATAGCTAGCATTTATATGACACTGTAGAGTACTTTACATATACTCTATCCTCACAAAAACTTAGGAGGTAGGTGCTGTTATCACTCCCATTTTATAGATAAAGAAACTGAGCCTCTGTTTCTTTATTTGTAAAAAGGGGACCAATAATATTTTTAGGACCCTCCTCACAGACTTGTCTAGCATAGTCTACTCAGGGGTGGGGAACCTATGGTCTCGAGGCCAGATGTGGCCCTCTAGGTCCTCAAGTGTGGTGGCCCTTTGACTGAATCTAGTTCTTCAATGTGGTGGCTGAATCTAGGTTCAGTCAAAGGGTTGCACTTGAGGAACTAGAGGGACTTTGGAAAGACTTTGGAAATCCTTAGAGCACTTTAGAGCCAATTTATTGTTATTTATTCCATTATCATTTAATTTTGAATCCATTGTGCCCCACACCCAACTGTATGTTTGTTCTTTGCTCTTGAAGAGGACCATGACATCAAAGAGGTAATGCTGGACTTGTAAGTGAATTAGATTTAACTGAGGGAGGTCTGTGCAAAGTCACCAGCCTCACTTTCTCCTCTGGAACCATCTGGGTCCAGTGGCCAGATGAAAATCAGGACGACTAGAGATGACCCTGGATGTAGTGGGAGACCTTGACCTTTTTAAGCTAAGGTCTTTTAACAAGTCTCAATGGTACAACCCCAAAAGACCTTTTTGATACAGAGAGGAATAACCAATAAGTTCTTTTCCAACACTAAGTCTGGGATTGTGTGCTATAGAATGAAAGATGTTAGTTGACTTGTCCCAGAGACTCATAGCTAGCTGTGTGTAGGAAGTAGGATTTGAACTCAGAACTTCCTGACTTCAAATCCAGTGCTCTGTCCACTATGCCACCTCAGTGCTTAAACCCACTGAATTCCCCATAGTGCTTATGTACTTCTGGACTCTCCCTCTACCCCCATCGCTCTCTGTTCTTTCTTTATGCCATCTAGCTGTACCACTTTCACCTGATTCTTATCACTGTTATTTCTTTATCTCCTTGGATTTTCCCTTCTTTCTCCATGTATTTGACAGACTCATTGTTTTCTTTTACACTCTCCCCTTTCATCATTCTTGAAGACTTTAGCAGGGATGGCTAACCTTCCTTGAGACCCAGGCACAGTGTTTTCAACTTCTAGGTATTCCATTTCCTTTTTAATTCAACAACCCACAAGTGTAAGTCATATATCAGACAGTCAGTCAGTAAACATTAAGTGCCTACTATGTGCCAAGATCCAATGCTAAGTAAGGGACACAAAGAAAAAGCAAAAGACAGTCCCTGACCTCAAGGAATTTCCAATTTAATGGGGGAAGACAATGTATAAAAAGAAGCTGAGAAAAGGTAGGAATGGAGGGGGGTGAAGGGGGAAGCTAACTGCTCCATGGGCATGATAAAAGTTCTGCAGCCAGGGGGGAAATTATGAATTGTCTTCCTTGGACTCTCCTTAAATAGAGGACCTTGGAGGAGCTTCCTGGTGTCCACTTCTCTAACAAGAGGGAGAGAAGGACAGGGGGCAAAGGACACTAAGGAGATATGAGTTTCTGAGTTGATTTGAGTTTCTGGAGACAATGATGAAGTCCAAGTGAGCAACTTGGTGGAAAATGATGAGGCATATGTCTGGACCCTCTCCTTAAATACAAGATCTGGGGGGACTTCTTCAAAGTTCACCCTCTACCCTCTCCCTTCATAATGGTCAGTGATCAAAGAGAGATGGTGAGATATGGGGGAAAGACAGCTGTCTGGTTCTTGAGTCAGAGAAACTGGATTTAAATCCTGCCTCTGAAACTTCTGACCTTGGGCAAATCATTTACCTTCCTTGGGTCTCAGTTTCCTCATTTGAAAGAGTTGGATTCTTAGTATTCATTTCAATGCTATAAAACCTCTAAATTTCAGTGAAAGTAACCACCTACATTGGGAAAAGGAATTTTCCCATTCATGAGTTTACTATATCCATGAAATCACAGGTCTGGTTTCTGCATATGAAAGGTAGTACAGAAGAGGACTGCCTCCTCCTCAAAGTGTCATCAGAAGAGAATATAATTTTAATTCCATTTCTAACATTTATTAGTTGAACCAAGATGTTTAACTTCCCTCTCAATTTTCTCATCTGTATAGTGGGATTAATAATACCTGTCGTGCTTACCTAATATAGTTGTCTACAAGAATCCAGTGAGGTAATGGATGTAAAGTGAAATATAAATTTCAGCTGTTATTCATCAGGTACATTATAGCTCTGTTGAGTTTCAAAGGTCTTGAATGTTTCCTGCCCAGTTAAAATGTTCACACTTGACAATTTCCACAGCACAAAGCTGATCAATCAAGAAATGATTAGTTCTTAACAGAGGTTAATAATACATATCAGAACTATAATTGTAACAGTGAAGTCTGACCTCCTGGATAAGCCTTTTGTGTCCCACGTGATTGGTGAATCCCTGACTGGGATTGTTATTTTCTGAGGAGGCTCAGCCATGTTCACTTTTTCCTCCGCTCAGTTCACTCTACAGACCTCTATATCCCCTCAGCATTCTTGCTTCTTGGACCATACTTTCTCCTCCCTCATTCTCAACTCCCCTTTATATTTTGTCTTCTATTAGAATGTAATTTTCTGATGTATGAGGACCATCTTGCTTTCTTGTGTTTCTATCCCTAGTTCTTAGCACAGTTCTTGACATATAGCAAATGTTTTACACATGCTTGTGCTATCTATCTATCTGATGAGTGCTCTAGATACAGTAATTGGTATTCCTGTAGAAGAACTTATTTTCTCCAGGTATGTCCTTTAGTTTTATCTTTACACAAATATCATCCATAGTTTAATGATCATTGTATTTATCAGGATGAGTGGGATTAGTAAATGTCAATCTTGTGAACAACCTTTGCTAATAATGCTGATATAATTTTATGCATCCAAAAATTTTCCAGTTCTTTAAAAATCTCTACTCTGGATGCAACTCACAGAAATTTCAAATGGCTTTTTTAGGCTGGGTCAAATTTTGTGTTAATCTTGAAGGTAGAGCCAACCTTTTAAAAAATAAGTAATGGACTCTCACTATCTTTTTGGCTATCCGTAAGTGTAGATTGTCACAATTCCACTTAGGCTATTAACAAAAAAAACAAAGAAATTGAAATATTTGAAATAATAGCTTAAGAGAAGAATAAGATATCATTAAACGAATTTGCCTATACCACATTGTCTCTGATTTCTAAAGCAGCACATTTTTACTCTTAGAAAGATGGTCTGTTTAAGGAATGTCTAAGGTGACTGTCTGCACTTATGAATCACATACTTTGATTAATATTTTGTTTTTTGATGGGAGGAGGAAGGGACAGTGGGAACAAAAACTCTTCTGAGTATCCAAAAGAAAGTTCAATAAAAAGATCATCCTGATCTAAAGCTGCTGCTTTGTTTTCTTAATCAGAGTTAAATATATATTAGACTTTGATAATTAAGTTCAGAGCTTTAGAGAATTAGCATTTCACATCTCTATGATAAGTTCAATATAAGAGAATTTCAGTAGGCAAACTCTATCCTCCAGACAGTCACAGTTTCCAGTTCAAGGCCTGACTCAGATACATAATAGGTACAAGCCCACAAACAAGTCAATTTACCTCTTCCAGGCAATTCTAACTCTGTAAGGCTCTTAAATTGCAGTGGTTGGTGGGCATTGCACACCCAGGAATTCCCTAGGTAATGAAATCACAGGTTCAAACAGGCAAACAAAACAAAACAAAACCCCAGTCATTACATCATATAAATACTGGCAGTGCAATCTGTCTATCCCTATTGTCTCAAAGTTTTAGAGGCTCTCTAAAAAGAGTTAGTGTTTATGACTGAAAGCTAGTTAAAGGTATTCAAAAGGCATACATCACAGGTTCCTAATGGGATATTTAGAATTCCTGCATCTGTCAAAATGGCCATCTCCAATGGATGTTCAGTATGCCAGAACACAGGATGGAGAACTGCGAAGGAAATTTAAAGTCAATGAAGGAGGGGGCTTCAGGGAGTCCAAAGATAATTGTGGATCAATCGTGCCAGACAATTTGAAGCAACTTAAGACTGCCGTCAGGACTTTAATTGTTTCTGCCGCAGAGTTTGAGAGAGCATTTAGTTCAATGAATGATGTGCTAACACCTAGTTTCAATTCTGTCCATTAGTTGTGTATCATCTCTGTCTTTTTATTAAGCTACCTGGTCCACTGCTCCATATGCTTAAGCCCAACAATTATGTCAAGAAGCGACTCATAAGTAGTGTCTCTAAGTCCAAAATTGTAGAAATAGGGCAGGAAAAGATTTCCTGCACTTCTGTCTCAATATAACCAAGTAATTGTTTTATTTTAATTGAAGAGACCGAATTATTCTCTTCCCTTTAATCTGGGCTCTTGCATATTTATGTAGGAAAACTGTGCATTTTTTCCCATGTACAGAAAATGGAGAATTTGACAAGCTTGGCATCATGAATAAAAGGTTGGCCTTAAAGTTAGGAAAACTTGGATTCAAGTCCTTTCTTTGACACATAATAGCTATATAACCACAAACAAATCACTTAATTTCTTAGTGAGTGGTAACTCTCTAAGACTATGAGTTACAGAGACTTCTCAATGACTCCTCTTCCTCCCTGTAACAGAATCCTCCCTTCTGGCAAGGAAGTAGAGTTGAGGAAAACAAACCAGTTCATTGACCATATCTAAAAATGTACCAATAGTCTACCAGCTCTCTGATGGAAGATAAGAGGTGTACCTCATTTATCAAATCCTCTGCAGTCTTGGTTGGTCACTGCACTGGGCAGAATTATGAATTCTTTTGGTGTTGTTTTCCTTTGCATGATTGTGGTTATTCTATAAATCGTTTTCTGATTATGCTAACTTCAATAATCATGAGACTTGTAAGCCTACATGACTGTACTGAGTAGCTTGTGACTTCAAAGCACCAGTTCAAACTCAAGAGATTTTCATATAAACTCAGATTAAAAATGTATATCTTACTTTGTGTAAGTAGACAGAAAGCATCTTGGAGAATAGTTACACTGGTTTTTTTATGTATATATGTTTTTTACCCTGGTCAACCCTTTGTGACCCCATTTAGGTTTTCTTGGCAAAGATTGCCATTTCACTCTCCAACTACAGATGAGGAAACTGAAGTAAACAGGATTAAGTGACTTGTTCGACATCACATAGCTAGTAAAAGGCTGAGGTCAAATTTGAATTCAGGTCCTCCTGACGCCAAGCCCAGCACTCCATCCGTTGTGCCACCTGGCTGGCCCAAACCACTTGGCATTTTGCACTGGACTCTATTCACGTCCAATTTCTCAAGCACTGTCCCCCATTTTCATCTTGATGGCCATGAGGAACACGAACTTGGGCTGATTCATCTCCTTGAATTGTATATACCATGTCTTCTCCATTTTTATACAGTGCCCTTTCCCAGCTATTGCTGTTCCTTTTTTCACCAAGATAGTGAATTTCTCTGTTTGGCACTTAAAACCATTCTTTATCTGCCCCTAGCCTATGTTCCTAGACTGATTACATATTGCTGTCTCTCATCTATTTTATCTTTCTTCCAATCATACTGTTCTACTTGCTCATTCACATACATGATACCCAGTCTCCCACCTTTGTACCTTTGCATAGACTGTCCACAGTGCCCCAAATGTTTCCCTTCTTCACCGTCACCTCTTGGAATCCTTAGCTCCCTTCAAAGCTTAGATCAAATGCTACCAAGAGGTGGTTCTTGATCCTCTAAGTCTTTAAACTCTACCTCTAACTCGGTAATTATTTTGAATTTACATTACAAATATTCTTTATTGACTTATCTGTATAAGTTTCCCTCCAGTAGAATAAAAGTTCCCTGAGGACAGGGAATGTTTGGTTTTTTACTTTGTATCTCTAACACCTAGTGAAGTGACTGGTATGTAATAAATGCCTGTTGAAATGAAATGAGGGAAGAAGGCACTGCTTAGGTCATGACTTATTTAATTGGGGGGCTAAATATCCTTCCTGCAAGTTTGGAAGGAATTTGAATCAGGTTGATTGGTTCAGAGTTGTGTGTGTGTGTGTGTGTGTGTGTGTTTAAAGGGAGTGCAGTTGGTCTCTGTTGAAGAACTCAGAGAGTTACCCTATCTCCTTGATGATAAGTTGTTCAGAAAAAGGGAAGAAAACAGGATTTCACTTATTGAATATTTAATTCTGGACAGCAGTTTAATCAGGATTGGGATTTGGGCAATTGCTCTGGCCCCCTCCTAACTTACTACAGTTGCAGTTCTTAGTATTCCTTAATTATCCCACTGAGATGTTTGAGAAGCAACTAGTAGTAAATGAACTTGGCAAATCAGCTATTACCCAAGTAATGAAATACAAATACATATGTTTGACAATTCTGCAGGGAAATTTTTGAAGCCAGGATTCTCACTGGATTGTATTGGCCAAGAGAGGGGAAAACAGGTGTTGTTATCAAGTTATATCTACAAACAATTTGACTAGAGTTTTAAAATAATGCACAGATTTTCCTTGCCTTGGATTCCAAACATGTCAATTCATCTATGGAAAGGCTTGATTGTCAAATAGCGAATCAATATCCTTCCCAGTGGAACTCTGGAAGGGAGGGCTCGATGTGACGTATGTTTAAATATTCAAGGCTTTCACACTGACAGTATATCTAAGGATGCATATCAACTTCACATCTAACCTTAAACAAAGCAGAGATCAGCTCTACTGAGAAAATTGATTTTATTCCACAGTAAGGCAAGGGAAATTAGTAAATTCAATATTTGTAGAAAGAAAAGAAGCCGAAGCCAGCTATTCCTGGTGGTCCCAGATTGTTCTTTGTTTTGGTAATTATACCTTTATGTTTTAAGTCTCATATTTACACTTTCAGAAGGGCTTGGAATAGTTCATGCATCAAGAATTCCTCTGAGCTCCCAGGTTCTCCTGCTGTACCACAATAAAGTTATCCCTGGATTGTTACAAATTGAAAATGAGTTCCAACTGGAGAGTAAGAACTCTTGCTTCTATCTCTGTTCAGGGGTATCATTGGAGCTGCCTCCTTGACTGACAGCCTCTCCAGCATCCAAGTCTTCTGTGTGCTGCTACCTCAATGTGGTAGATCTTCAACTTAGGGAAATGGGAAGTTCCAGAATAGAATCATGGAAATGATTTCTTCCCGATCTCTAGGCACCTGTACCACAAGACACAGGCAGAAATACAGCTCTGGGATGAATTTACTAATGTTTTCTATTGGATGGTAAGCCATTCTAAAGCTACAAAAGCCCTCTAAACCCCATAGGTCTCCATTCTGCCATTAGCTGTACCAGTTTAAACAGTGTGCTGCAAGAAATATTGACAGGTCAAGTACAGCTGGGAAGACAGTGTGTCCCAGTGGCCTTTACACTGACAGCTTCTCCCACATTAAAGAGTTAACTAGCAGCCAACCAGCTCAGAGTGGGAGCTAATGAATGAAATGGAGATTGATATAGACTCTCTTTGGAGGTGCATCGATCGGTATCTTCTGAACTCAGCTTAGGAATTCTGCAGGCAGCATTGCCTGAGTAACCCTGGCATGGTGCCCATTAGCAAATAACTCTTTTAATGTTGGTCTTCAATTGATACAATTATTGTGTTGTGGAGTGCAGTGGTACCCATGGACACTTACTTTGCATCAGACCTTTGTGGCAACAAGCAGAAGACAGGTTTTTGGAGGAGGGACTTGATTTTTGTCAGTGTTTAAGAGGAACAGACCAATTAATTGCAATTCTTGCATTTTATTTGCATTTTAACAATCAAGCACAGACTTAAGTAGTGAAATAGATTCTATTCTTGACAGAGGAGCATCATCCAATCAGTCCCACATGTTACTGGTTCCATCTCTTCTGATGATGTCACAGTGAAATGGTATCACAATGTTTCCCTTACCCTTTAAAAACTGTTTTCCTTGTTGAAATCAAGTTAAATTTGGTAGAGAGAATCTTGAAATATTAGAACATTTTTCAACTTTTTTTAACTCATATATTAAAACTAGTTGGAAACTTACCTTCAGACTTCACTGGGTTGGTTCCTTTGGGCCACGGTCTTCCGTTAGCTTTTTCTTTGTTTTGTTTTGTTTTTCAGTGCTTTTAGTGGTATCAGAAACTCCTTCTGTGAAAACTCCCTCCACTGATGCAGGTAGATAACACGTTTGTAACTTATAGTCTTAAAAAGTTGCCTGGGGAGGAGGATGGAGGAGCAGCTACATAACACACCAGCCTTCGAGTCAAGAGGACTCAAGTTGAAATCCAGCCTCAAATACTTACTAGTTGTGTGACCCTGTGCAAGTCACTTCACCCTGATGGCTTCTAAAAAAAAAGTTGCCTTCACTGAGAAACTGTGACTTGTCCCTGTGGTTATGTAATTCTTATGTGTCAGAGGCAGAACTAGAACCCAGACATTCCTGACTTCATGGTCAATCCCCTTTCTACCATACTATGCTGCTGCTCTTTAGTTTTACTTTTTGCTATTTTGGGAATTGCATCAACCTTTCCTGGTCTTGACTGGACTGATCTAATCGAGCTCAGGACTTCCGTATTCAAGTTATTGCCCACTTTGAACATTAACACCTTTATTTTTTTAGGTCCCTAAGGCAACAATTTAGTGGCACCACAATGTTTTAAAAGGGTTGTGGTTACTTAACTTACTACTAACCACTCTCAGATCATAGATATAGGGCTGGAAGGAACTTCAAGTATCATGTAGGCCACCCCTCCTCCCATTTTACAGAGGAGGAAACTGTAGACGAAGATCATCAAGTGATTTGCCTAAGATCACACAGGTAGTAAAAGGCACAGGTAAGTTTCAAGTCAATTTCTCTAACTCTAGAGTCACTGCTTTTGTCCCACTGGGAGCCTCCTGGGAGTTCTTACTAGGGCAGGAAAATACAGAAGGTTCATAATCCATGACACATTATCTGATGCAAGTTGCAAAATCTTTCAGAACCTCTTTGAGATAAGTCCTCAGAGCAGCAGTTCTGTAAATCAAAAATTTAATGTCAGCTTCTGGTGACCCCTAACTTGCTAACTTCAAATCCAACTGCAAAGATTAAAAATTCAAACTCAAAATCCCTTGGCAGTGAATAATGGTTTAGTCGAGAGTCTTCATTTCTCTCTTGCCATGAAATGATCCTCATGAGGAAGGATTGTGAATAGGAGTCTCAGTGGAACTTTGGAAAAAGTAGGCTAAAATTAAAGAAATTGGATGTTTACAGAGAATTGTGTTGCATAGTCAGAAATGCTCTGTCTTTGTTTTCTGGAAGCATTTTAAAGTATCCGTATAGGTAGAGAGACTCTTTAAAAATTTTTATTTCCTAGGATAAAATAATTATTTGATTATAAACTTGAAAAAAGCACCTCAATTTTGCAGTGAATCCAGTGTAAAAATGCCAGTCTCCTTTGAAATCATTTTTTAGTATGAACC
Organism: Potorous gilbertii; assembly: GCA_028658325.1. NCBI lineage: Eukaryota > Metazoa > Chordata > Mammalia > Diprotodontia > Potoroidae > Potorous > Potorous gilbertii. The sequence goes on along the minus strand of CM053774.1, from coordinate 26,683,640 downwards.
ATGAAAAGAAGAAAAATTTCCTAATAATATAATGGACTTGAATTGAAACTTTTTTTCATTGAAAAGCAGTAAAAATCATGTATCTGATTTTGGAATGTTCTTCCTTGATTCCCATTCATCTCACATATCACTTCAAGCCACCTGTTAATAATGAACGACCTTGTGTCCGGTACCATTTTCTGCAGTTGACTCCTCAATTTGAAAGCATCTGGTATTTTAGATCCATTATATCATTTGTATAAAATTATTTATATAATAATTTCACTCAATATACTTATTGGGGTGATGCTGTGAGAACAGGAGAAACTTGACCATTTATAAAGTACAAGATTTTCTGTTCACTTTTAATAAGTGTGGAGGTTGTTTCCTCTAAGACAAAAAATAGATTATACATCATTCAGGAAACAGAAAAAAAATTATAAGTAGATTTTGCCTATTGAATGTAATGGATTGTCAGGAACACTTGACATTATTCTACAGGCGAGGACACATAAAATCAATACATCTTAGGCAAGGTTTAATTTATTTGTAGGTTCTTACAACAAATGACTTACCTTTTGTGTTTGCTGTTTTTCTTTTCAGCTTTTACACTCATGACTAGCTACGGTTTTATCCATTTCATTATTATGAAACTCACCACAACGGGCTGATTGTGTCATTATTGAAGTTTTATTTTAAAATGAGAGGGACTACAAAGCATGAAAATGAAAAAAAAAGAATTGAAGAATATAGAGTTTGTATTGGGACTTGACAGTCTTGATCCATGACCCTTCTGTATTACCTCCAAAGCAGTATGTGCTGTGCTGTTAATTAACCAATCAACAAGTAATTATTAATTGCCTACTATGTGCCTGGAACTGTGCTGGGTGATGGGGATTCAAATATAAAGAATGGACCTTTTCTTATTTACAAAAATTTAACTTATAAATAGAGGCAAAATAGATAAATGGTATAAATTAAATAAATAGATAACAAATAGATAAATATAATATGTACACATTTATGCAAAATAGTTACATTCCTGAGGATCACCTTCTTCCTCAAATAATAGGACATATATTTTTTGGTTTGAAGATTTTTTATTTTTTTTTCATTCTTCTTAGTGCTTCAGAATCAGATTGGAGGTTCTTTTCATTTCTGTCTTTGCAACCCCAGCATCAACACAATGTCTGGCACATAGGCAATCTTTAATAAATTCTCATTGATGCATCAATTGTCTATTTCTCCTGCTAGAAATAGAGGCCGGTTCCAAGGAAGTGCCATTTTAAGTGTTAATGAGGAAGAAGGCTTTTGTCTTTGTTTTTAGGAGTACTACTGCATTGGTAGTATCAGAGAATTTTAAGGATAGACTATCCAAAGTAAGACATGGATATCTTTCTGTTTCCCCCACACAAATACAAATAGCTGAGCTTTAGGGCAAAAGAGTCTTCTTCCTATAATGTATTTATGGGAAGATTCTTTTCTATCTTCATTCAGCCACAAGGATCAAGAAAAACATTTCAGATCCATTGACTGACAAGAGACATAGGCTATGAGCCCATCACTTGTTCTTTCCAAATCATAAACATCTCTGGTTTCGTGGCCAAGCTGGAGAGAAAACTTTGTAAGTAGGAGGTGTTACATCCTTGTCCCTTTTTACTGAGTGGATGCATTTCAACCCAAGAACAGTCTAGACTCAAATAGGGAAGTAGAAGCTGTATAACAGATAGATCAAGCATGTCAAAGCAATTCTTTACAGTGGTAATGGATATGGCAAATGTGTGGATTTTGTTAGGATTTCTTCTGACAGCCATGAACACAGATATATTTTAAAGTAATATAACTGTCCTAAATCTCTAGAAGGGAATACAATGACTTCTAGTATTATTTTTCACCACTCCAACAACTCTCAAGAAGTTAGATTTGATGAATTCTTTAAAATTATTTGACCATTTAACCTTGGTTTTCCTTCTATTCAGCCCCGTACTTAAGTCCTATCTGCTGCAATCTATCATGAACATCGACATTGAGAAGGTTTTTTTTTGAGAGACCAATGAAAACAAAACAACCTTATAATGAGCTGTGTTGGAGAAAACACTGGAATGGGAATGACAGGACCTAGCTCTGCTACTTACCATTTGTGTGAGCTTGGGCAAGTCACCTATCCTCTTTGAGTCTCAGTTTCCCCATCTGTAAAATGACAGTGTCCGTGCTTTAGTGCTAAATCACTGTTACCATGAAAAGGTTGGATTAGATGGATTTTTAAGTGCCTTCCAAGGTTTTGAAGTATCTTCCAACTCTAGATTTCTGATCTTATCATGAGGTCCCGGTGCTGATATCCTTAAGATTGGAAATGTAGACAGGTTGGTCAAGAAATTTTAATTATTTAAGCACCTACTGTGTGGTAAGCACCAGGTTAAGTGCCGGAGATACAAAGAAAAACCAAAAAAGTTGTTTTATCAAGAAAAACTCACAATCTAATGGTGGAGAAAGCATGCAGATAACTACGTACAAACAAGATATGCACAAGATTAATTGGAAATGATAGACGGAAAACACTACCAAAGTTCTATCTATAGGAAACAATGTTATAACAAGACTCCATAAAAAATAACAAAGAAAAGGTGGAGGGGAAAAAAATGTACAACTAATTGATTTGGTCAGCACCTGAAAGAGACTGGACCTAAAGACTAAGGAAATAGGGGCGCTAGAGTGCCATTGCAGTTGCAAAATATGGCTCTCGGTGCTACAAGTAAAATTTGGCAACCTTAGTGTCTTGCTCTTTTATTCGTTATCATGATGGGCTTATTAAGTGTAAAAAAGAAATGATAACACTTTGCCCTTTGGTTTAAAAAAAATAGCTACTAATTCTCCTGGAGGGATCTCCAAATACATACATGTGGTTTTTCCAAAAGAGGTCCTGGAAATGAGTTTGTACTGGAGCTCACCTCAGCAGATTCAGGGGTAATAAGTACTTCATTCTATACTCAGTTTCCTAATACAAAGGTCACACAATCCCATTCCTTCTGAATTTAGGAAGGTTATAGCTGGCATTCAGGGACATCTTGACTAGAATTAGGCCACCCCTGAAGGGTCACCAGATCAGCACCTGTGTTTTGGTAAGAGTCCAGTATGCCTTTTGTATTAAATATAATACTTTAAAAAGTTTTTTTATACCAACATTAGATCTTTTCAGCAATCATTTGGGGCAGATAGTATTGTCTTCCTTTCACAAATGGCAAAAAAGAAAACTTGAAAAATTGGATTATTTTACATAGGGCAACCCTGACAGCCAGTGTTGGGACCAGGACTAGAACTCAGATCTTCTGGTTCCTAAAAATGTTCTTTAGACTATACTGTGCTGTCTGGTCTTTTAGATATTAACAATAATAACAAAGTTTTTCCTCTCCAGGGTAACTCATATCAGTTGAACACATTACTCAACCAAACCAGAGAATCTAGATTTAGAATGACCTTGGAGGTCACCTCATCCAACCCTCTCATTTTAGCAATGAGAAGTAGATAACAAAGTTAAGATTCAGAACCAGGTGACTGACTTCTATCCAGTGTTCTTTCCACTATATCAAGCTGCTGCACAAGCTCAGTCAGAGCAGATCTTCTCCAGAAGGACAGACAATTAATGGAATATGTTGAAAGCTCTACCCAAGAAAAGGTGATTTTTTTTTCTTCCTCGATACCATCTGACCTGTCCT
>CM053774.1:26672448-26674948 GCA_028658325.1 Potorous gilbertii | reverse complement strand
GTTTAGTGCCCTGTGTCTGAGTGGAAGACTATTCTTTCAGAGTTCTATGATGGCTAAATTTTTATAGGTTCCACAAGTAGAACATATAGGGAGGGACCTAAGAGGAAAATTGCTTATCTGGCCTCCCAGAGGCTCCACAGTCTTGATGTAAAGAGGGAAGGAAGAAGTTAGAGATGTGCCAAAAATTTTTGGAGGGTTTCTTCAATTTCTTTCATAACCTATGGCTTGATTAGTAAAGACTTTCTTACTTCTTCAGGTTCTCTTTATCCTATGGAGCTTACTTGAAGCCTCTTGCTTTTTTCACAGTTTGCAATTCTCTCCTTAAATACCACTCCCATCTTAGACAGTCCCTTCCACCAGGGTTCTTCTGAGCATTGTTTCTTTCAGTCCCTTTAGTGACTTTGCCCCTTCTCTGGATCCCATACTATCACTGCTTTGCTTACAACAATCTCAATTTAGGGCAATACAATTACAGTTATCCCTTCCACATCACAACTTTCCCCATCATGGTTTTGATATATTGTGGGTTGGCATAGTGTGTCCTCATCCTTCATTGCCAAAGAAGATCATGCCATCAGAGAAATAATGACATGACTTGCACTTGACTTTGTTTTGAGTGAGGGAGGGCTGTGCAGGTCACCAGCCTCACTTCTCCTCCAGAGTCATCTGAATCTAGTGACCAGATATTCATCAGGATGACTGGAGAGGACCCAGGATGAGGCAATTGGGATTAATGACTTGCCCAAGGTCACACAGCTAGTGAGTGTCTGAGGTGAGATTTGAACTCAGGTCCTCCTGACTCTTGCACTGGTGCTTTATTCACTGCACCACTTAGCTGCCCTTGTGAGTTGGCATAAGAAATTAAATGGAATCTTGGGGGGAGTTTTGTGGAAGCCTCAGATGATAGATGAAGTCCAGCAGATGACACCGAAAAAGTCTGGAAACTCAGAATATATGTATAATATTAATATCAGCTCAAATTTTACAATTAGATACTATCAACACCCCATAAAAGAAAAAGAAAAAATTCAGACTTCTTCTCTGGTGTAAAGGGAGGGCCAAAAAAAATTTTTGTGCATTTTTCTGATTGCCTCTAGACACAGTGATGTGGAAGGAATACTTATACCTAAGGACTGGGCTCTGTGCTTCTCATTTGAATGGTCCGTTGACACTCTGGTACTAATGAGAATAATAACCTGGATGTATATAGAACCATTTTTCCCTGATACCTAAAAGATATTACTCATTCATTTATGCTTTCTTCAGAGTGTCATTTATAGCAGCCATGAGAAAGGCGTGAGGACATAGAAGAATAGACAGCCAGCAAGCTGCCAAAGGCTAGGGACATGTCTGTCAGTAAGACATGGAGCTCCTTACTTCTGGTATGGGGTCCTTTCTACTAGGCTGTGATGCTTCTGTCCACCGATATGATTAACTAAATAGAATTCCTTTTTGTCATCCTCTACAAGGAAAGGGGGGAAAAAAAGAGCTTCGTCCAAGGCAAAAATAGGGAACGAGATAAAACTATTGTGGAGATGAAAACTGAAGAGAGCTCAAGCTCAGCAGCTACCAAAATAGGACATAGCAGAATTAGTCCTTCCTTTGAAAAAAAATAATTTACCAGGTAGATGGAAGATAGAGACTAGGTCTATTATTTCACTGACACAAAGAATTCTTGGGTAAGGAAATTCTATTAATTCTGTTGGGCATCTTTTCTGCAACTTACAGCATTAGGGGATTGCCTGCAGGTTAAGTGACTTGTTCAAGATCCCAAAGCCAGTATGTATCAGATCTTGGACTTGGACCAGATTTTCCTAACTTCATAGCAACTGGCAACCAGTATAGGTGGTATATTGCAATGGACAGAGTCCTTAATTTGGAATCAGAATGACTTGGGTTCAAATCTTACCTCACATACTCGCTGTATCACCATCCATTAACTAAGTCACCTAGCCTTGCTGAGATTTAGTTTCCACATCTTCAAAAAGATGGGATCAGATTTGATGATGACCTCTAAAATTCCTTCCAACTCCAAAATCTGTGATCATGTGATCTATGGAATATAGAGAATGTGATCTTACATCAAGGTATTTAGTCTACTTGTTAGGTTCAAGGGTCTGAAGGAAAACTCTAAGAAGGTATTTCCAAGACCTCAGTTTCCCATAGGTATCTGAAAGTACACATCCTCCAGAATTTCTCCAAAGATAAAGATTCCTTCTTCACATCCTTCCTAGATTTAGTGAAACATATGGTGTATAGGGTGTTCAGGAAGGACGAGGACCTCTGGTGTGAGCCCTTTTCAGAGTTGCTTTGGTGTCCACCTGGCACTCAACTCTCACCTATGGCTCCAGGAAGCAGTAGCTTGCACAGTGGCCACACCTTAGTAAGCTGTCTCAGCAGATAGGCTAACTCTGTCTCAGCAGATTTCGAGTAACTGATAGTGACAAACCCATCAGTGAGTTGCAAGGGGAGGAAAGTGGTGTCTACCCCAAGTATTTGA
>CM053774.1:26620741-26671948 GCA_028658325.1 Potorous gilbertii | reverse complement strand
TGTGCTAGAAGTGAGATCAGGAAAGACCTGGGCTCAAATACCCACTCTGGAACTTATTAACTAGATGACAGAGCAAATCACTTAATTCTCCCTGAGTCTTGGTTTCCCCATTTGTAAAATAAGTATAATAGTAACTGTGATATATTATGGAATTGTTGTGAGGACCAAAGGGGACCCTGTGTGTGTGTGTGTGTGTGTGTGTGTGTGTGTGTGTGTGTGTGTGTGAACTTCTTGAACCTGCAAGTGGTCTGTAACTACCATCTGTTATTTATGAGTAGCAAATGTTGGTCAAAGAGGAGTGAGACATGACATAAGAAAAAGAGTATACCAATACCTGGGTTCAAATCCCACCTGTGAAGTTTATTGCCTATATAAACATTTAACTACCATGAGACTCCGTTTCCTTAACTGCAAAATGACTTGGTTAGACTAGAGGAAAAGGAAGGGAATATATAGTGCCTACTATGTGCTAGGTGCTTTACCATTATTACTTCATTTCATCCACACAACAACTCTGCAAGGTAGGCGCTATTATTTTCCCCTTGTTACGGTTGAGGAAACTGAGGGAAACAAAACTTATGTGATCTTCCCAAGCTCACACAACTGGTATGTGTCTGAGGCTGGATTTGAATTCAGGTCTTCCTGATCCCAGGTCCAGCACTCTTATTGCCTGTACCACCTAGCTGCCTAAGTGGCACCTGTGGTCAGTCTGGGTCTAGATTTATGATACTGTGACTTGTCAGCAATATTTGAGTTTGAACCCAGGATCTATCACTTAATAGTTGAGTGACCCTAAATATGTCATTTTCTATCTCTGATCTTTGGTTTCTCCATTTGTAAAATGGGGGTGATAAGCCTTATAATAACTACCTTTGCGGGTTGTCATGATGCTTATATGAAGCATAAGTTGAATACTTTCCAAATCCTAAAATGATAAATAAATATCAGATTTTACTATGCTGAGATGCCATGCATATTCCCCCCTCTTTTGGTGTGAGCTAGGTCTTCTCTCACAGACCATATGCCTGGAGTCTTTCTTGGGTTCAGTGATGCTTCCAATAGGAATGAAAGTGTAGATAAAATCTACATGGAATTCTGCTCACTGTGTAAAATGATTGCAGATGCTGGAAAAAATGTACTTATATAACACTAAACCTTATGATCATTTCATGGGTAAAATAATCACCCCATCAAGCATAGCAATATTTTTTTTTTACTCTGGCTATTTCAGTGGTAGAATAACTAAAGCCAATGTGCCTGAGGTACCCACATCTAGGGTAAGAAAATAGGGTCCCTCTTCCCAACACCTAAGCCCCATTGTCTTGAATTTGAACTTGACCCCTTCCCCTAGTTAGTGACCTTTGTTGAAGCTGACTGGGGTATTGACTAAAACACTGGCCTTGCGATCAGGAAGACCTGAATTTGCACCCTGACACTCAATAGCTATAAGATCCTGAGCAAGTCATTTTATCTCTCCCATGAGGCCTCAGGTTTATTGTAAAATTGGGGCGATGATAGTACTTTCCTCACAGGGTTATTATCAGAGCCAAATGAGATACTATATGTAAAAGCTTTGTAAGCCTTGACGTGCTGTGTAAATATTAATTATCTTCATCATTGGTGTCATTGCTACTTGGCCAGCATTTACTTGTGACTACTTTCTCCCCAGGAACAGCTAGGTGGGACGAGGTGGATAAAGTACTGGACCTGGAGTCAGGAAGACTCATCTTTCTGAGTTCAAATCTGCTCTCAGACATTTATTAGCTGTGTGACCCTGGGCAAGTCACTTAACCCGGTTTGCCTCAGTTTCCTCATCTGTAAAATGAGTTGGAATAGGAAATGGCAAACTACTCCAGTATCTTTACTGCAAAAACCTCAAATGGGGTCACAGAGAGTTGGCCGCTGCTGAAATAACTGTGTAACAAAAGTCAAGACTTACCCCATGTCAGGCAGTCAGTCACTTAAAAGCATTTGCTATGTGCCAAGTCCTGTGCTACAAAGAAAAGAAAAAATAGCACCTGACCACAAGGAGCTTACATTTTAATGTAAGACAAGCATGTAAATGACTAGATCTCCATACTTGCTATATACAGAGTTCATGAAAGGCAGTCTGAATGAGAAGGCATTAGCAGCTGGGGGAACCAAGAAAGGTCTGTGTGAATGTTTAATAATCAGGAACCAGGGAAATCTGTAGTGCTTTCCACTCTGATGTTGTCAGCTTATCACAATCTGTGCCTATGCCGAAAGGCGTACTGCAGTATTAAATAAAAGATAGAGTTTAAGGAAACTGACAGAAATAGTTTATTAAAGTGCTACATTTTGCCTCCATGCAAGATGAGAGCGACTTTCTCATATTCGCTAATCCCCAAACAAAATAACCATCAAGAAATATTAAAATACACATTTTATTAGTTTCATTTAATTTCTTAATTGCTCAAATTCAGTTTACCAATTTATTGCTGTGTGAAACGCTTAGAGGCAATGCGTACATTAAAGGGATTATTTACATGTAATCCCTCCCTCCCAGAGGAGAGGAACTGATCACTTATGAATCCTGATTGAGACTCTGTAACAATACCAAATGAATGAAACAGTTATTGTAAAATGATATAGTCAGTAGACACATAATATCACAGCAGAATATCATTTAATAATCATGCGAAGGTACCTCATTTTTGGCAAACCTCTTTCAGGAAGTACCGGTGAACAACTGAAATCGACTTCTCATTTCTTTGGCTGTTAAGATTTTATTTGACAGATGTGGGAGATGTGTTGCCCCTTAAGATTTTGGTGGAACAGTGTCTGAAAGTAGGTGTGATGATCTTACCAGGACCAGGCATCCCATGCAACATGGTGACTTCCAGTGATATGCTTCTGGAAACCCTTGTGATAGCTTGCAATACCAAAAAGTCAAATTTCAATTTAGGGGAATGACAAAGGAAAGAAAGATCATAGGAACAGGGAATGTAGAACTGACAGGACCCTTCATTTTACAGATGACAAAGCTAAGATCCAGAGAGGGTAAGTCACTTCTCCAGAGTCATACAGGGAGTAAGTGTTGGAGCTGAGCTAATGATCCTAAATCCTCTTTGCTCTAAATCTAAGGATTCTTCCAGTGCACTGGATGGTTTCATGAGTGGGTCCCACTAAGTAACTTGTGAGAAGTTGTAAAGGGCAGCCAATTTCCATGGCCTGTGTTAGCTGATCTACTAACTATTAAACTACTCAGGACAGGACAAGTCCATTAGTGACCTGGAAAAAGGCTTTTTCTTGTCTTGTTGCTGGCACCTCTTTTTTTTCTGTAGTACTTGTAACCCCAGTGCATTTCCTTAAGCAGCATTATTGCTGTACTTGAAAGATGAGAAATACAAGATGGGGGTGTAGTGGGTGGCCTATTCAATCCTAGCAGGAGCAATTGCCTCCTTATCTAACTCATAATCCAAACTGGGGCCACTTCTAATACGAGTGAACCACGCAGGGCTTCCGCCAGAGTCTTGACTTCTCCGGCGTTCTTACATACGTTGCTCTGCGTTGGTAAGCAATCTAACCACATACAAAATAAAATATAAGAAAACTACCGTGGAGGAGATTTGTACCATCTATTTTATTAGATTGAAGTCAGAACAAGCTGATACCAGCAGGAAAGGAAAAAAAAAAACAACTCACTGGCTTAGACCCAAGCTGACCTTTTTCATGTGGAAAATTCTCCATGTGATTACAGAGCTAATGAGTAATATTTAATGAAAACATTATGTCTTCTCATATATTCCTAAACAGCACTTTTTTACATTTAAATTTACATAGAAATAAGCTCTTTGTACTGCCTACATGTATAAAAATGCATCCAAGAAAGCTGAAATAAACCAGAGTGATATCTACACGAATTCAGTTCTCCTTACTGAAAACTGAATGGTCCCTATCCAGAAACTTGGTCTATACAGCCTCAAATGTTTAGATATTTAGTATCACTAATCTAGTTTTAAAAGCCAAAGATTTTAGTAGGATTTTTTTTTTTCACATTTTAAACAGGGCTAAATATTTGCCACATAAGTGTAGAAATAACCTCATTTTCTTTCGGGTTCAGTGATTCTTCTGTAACCCATGCCCTAGGTCTGATCAAGGCGGGGGTCCATACTGACTGCTAATATAGCCTGTGTTTCTTGGACTGAGCCAGATTTGCATTTCTATTCGGTGTCTAACTTAATCGTGTCCTGGAGTTGGAAATGAAAAGCAAGTAACCCTTCTCTTTTCCTTCCTTTCCCTCCTCTCCCACCATTCTTTTGTTTCCCCTAGGTGGAACTGACAGGCAGCAGTGTATTTGACTATGTCCACCCAGGAGACCACGTGGAAATGGCAGAGCAGCTGGGCATGAAGCTTCCGCCCGGGCGAGGCCTCCTCTCACAGGGGACAGCAGAGGATGGAGCCAGCTCAGCATCTTCATCTTCTCAGTCTGAGACCCCTGAGCCAGGTGGGAATTGCAATCACAGTGAGTGGGTTGGCGGGCAGGACCTTTACCAAATGATTGAGCGCAAGTTGCTGGTGTGAAGAGACTATAAATAGGTCTAATGGTATTTAACAATGCTGTGCAAGGCTTTCAGTTCCATGCAGTAATTAAATCAGGAAGAGATTTGAAAATAAAGAGACATTTTAATAAGTATAATAGCAAAGATCTAATTTTGGTTGAACAATACAGACAAAAGGCATTAGTTTCTTCAGTTTTTCTTTCAAATGACTGAAAAAGGTTCTGATTTAGAATACCCTCTTCTTGGATTGTTACAGTGGCTAAATGCAATGTACTTATTTATTATTCAGCAAAATCTATGAATAGGTTTGTGTAGAAAGAAAAGTCCTGGGCACATGCAGAATTCTTGGTTCCCTTTTTTTTTTTTAAGCATCAGAAGGTACTTGAAAGATGTGAACAGATAAATTAAGGCTAAAAAGAAAACAGTAATGGCTACATTTTAAACTGCCTTTCCACCCTCAGTATTTAATTAGATCAATTGTATAGAGGAATGAACAGAGGTGACATTCCTCATTGGGATTCCTTCCAGGCTTCTTATAGACTTTGCATTCAGAATGTTCCCATTTTCATTGTGTTGTACTGATGATAATTTAAGTATTAGGGGAAAATCCATTTATAAATTAAACAAAATGACTTGATATCCATCAGTCCCCTAGTTCATCAAGCTGTTCAAACACGGGGAAGATTGGCTGGTCGGCCTGGGTCTTCCGAGAGCTCTGGTAATTAGATCTGCGAAGGATTTATTCTTTGCTGATTGGGGCTTTAAATTAATTGAAGTTCCACATTTGTGGTTTTGTCCTTTTTGTACTTTTTTAGAGGAGATATTTCATATTCTTGTGTGGTGGAGTGCTTGGCCAAGCAGCAGTGGTTTAAATGTTAATTTTTCTCATGAGAAGTTTAAGATTTTTAATGAATCAAGGCCTGATTTGAAGTGCAAAGTTTTATTTGCTTACTTGGGAAATTATTTTTGTACTCTTTAAAGATGTTTGTACTGTACTTGATCTGTTGTTTTAAAACAGATTCATAAGACAAAAAAAAACTTTATTACGAGAAAAAAAAATGAAGAAACAAGTCTCAGGGTTAATATTGGAGCCCTTGAGCTGATAAAGAAAGAAAATAATTCTTTCTAGGTCCCTTCAGGAAGATACTGACTTCATCTAGCCTTTACACAGTAGGTTTTCTTATGAAATAAGAAAGAAAAAAAAAAGAAGACCATTACCTTTGGGAAATGTTGAACCAGTCCCTGCTCCCTAATAATAGAAAGGGACAGAACTAGACTCTGGCCTCTGTAGAGGTTGTTATTCTGGACTGGCCACAGCTTAGCAGTGTGGGAAATTTATAATTTATAAAATCCCTGGACACAGACCTAAAGAAACCAGTTGTTTGCTAGTTCTTTTCCTTCAACTCCGTCACAAGGTAGGTTCGAGAACTCATCACACATTTCATCTGAAATGTTCATGGTTCTAAATTATTGTGAATATCAAAATAGGTCTAGATTTGATATTTAAGCCACTATGAAATCCCATGCCTTCTATGAAGTATCCATACAGATAAAATGATGAGTCTCATCAAATTCTTAGAGTGCTTATGGTTCTTCTGCCTTCCGTTATTGCTTTCCACAGATAGCCTTAGAACTTCACGAATCTTTCTCTCCTTTGAAATTGAATGCTGGTGCTTTTCTCACGCATGGCTCGCTGACTGAAAAAGGCATCCATTTTGCCCGACTTTCTTTCCCCTACTCCCCTCAAGAGTTTCCTTTGCTGCCCAGTAGAAGTAAAAAGCATGAATATCATTCCCAAAAAGCAGCTTTCTCTATTGCCATGGCAGCCCTAGTAAGAAGAGTTTCTCCCCTCTTTGCATGTGATTCAGGAGTCCTTTGGGTGAATGTTATACCTTCTTTGTGTTGAAAATCCTTAGTTGGGGCCATTTCAGACCTTCAGTTCTTAATAACATTGAAATTGACTGCTCAAGTACTGAAAAGCTACTGAAGGTGCTACCTTTAACCAAATATCTTCACTAATACAGATGATCCCTCTAAGGGAATTAGTTAAAGTTAGTGTCAGGCACTACATCCCAAAGCTGCTTATGTTTCTTAAAAGCTGAAGGAATTTTAACTAGATTTTCTGAATCTTAATAACGTGAAAGAGTGTTTATGTTCATAGCGACATAATCTTTTAAACTATGTTAAGACACAGGTTTTTTTTTTTTAAATAGCAGTGTAATTGGGGAGGAAAAGGTCTACAGATATATGAGTATTATGAAAATGAAGAGGCTAGTAGGTGTGGAATTTTTCAGAAGCCTTGTGATGTGTTCAGTGTAGCATTACTAAATGACTGAAATCTAAATAACATTTGGCATTATAATAAAAGGAAATAAGAGACTAAACTAGCCTAAGAGGCAATGATACTGGGCTGTAATAAGAATTCTATTGCTTTGAGCAGCCAGTCCTTTGATTGTCTTGTCTTAAATCAGTCTGAAGATAATGAAAAGAAATAATAAAAGGAAAGATCTTGACTGTACAGTCAACCCAAATATATACTTTGTATGTGTGCATGTGTCTTTCTTGATAGTTGAGTAAATATGATATTTCTTTTCATATTCAGCCCTTAGACCCTAAAGAAACTCTTAGGACATGTGAAAAGGAAATGAATTGCCTGGGTTTAAAAAAAATTATCAAGTTAAAGATTACTACTTCCCCCACCCCCTTAAAGGTTGATTTGACCATTTTGGAGAATGCTTTCCTTAACCTGCAGGCTCCCATGATATTGTCGAGCTCGGAATATCTGAACCATGCAACCTGAATGCTTAACTTACTCTTCATAGATCTTCTTATATCTTTTCATTCCTTTTAATGGTTCCACAGTCTTCGGGTTATGATTGCCATACTCTTCTTTTAATAAATTCAGCATAGCTACTGTTAAGTGCTCAAATGGAAAACCAGCTGTTTCCAAGGAATGCTAGAGAAATTGAGCAACATTTTCAAACCAAAGAACCCTATTTCTGAGGTTTAGGTCATAACATGACTATGGTCAATTGCCCTTTATATTTTTTTATTTTTAAAGAAAAAGTTTCCTTCTCTGTTGTGAAAGCTGTTTTTAGCTTCCTGGTAATAAGCCCCTAACTGTAGGTCTACCATCAGGAAAATGTATCCCAGCCCTGCTTTAGAGTGAATTGAGCCAGGACAAGGGTCCTTGCAGCTTATTGAATGGGTGAGAGCTCATAGAGGGAGAAATCAATACTACACCAGGATTTAGACAACTTAGCAAAATGTATGAGACAGTACTTTGGGTGAAGAATAACTCCAACAGTAAATTTAACCCGTTTTTTCTCTGAGATACTGGCTGTAAGGTTTCCTTTAAAAGTTTTAACTAGGAACTAGACTGCTACAGGGTGGAAAGGAACAGGTCGAGATGATCATTTGCTAGGTGGTGTGTATGTGTTTGCGTGTGCCATTAAATGTTGCCAAAATTTCTAAACTCAACAGACATCTTCATTATCCAAACGGAATCACAGAAGCCCTTACCCAGATGCTTATACCTATGAGATTAAGGAAATCTGATCAGATCCTGCTCTTACTGGAAAAAAACAGAAGCAGTTTATTTTTGTGGACCTTCATGTTCATCTCTCCAAGGAATTCATTAGAAGGTTCCTCAATGGGTGATGGGATAACAGGTACAAATGGCAGATAAGAGAACGATAAGGAATTTCAGTATTCATCTGAAGACCCGCTCGGTGCTTTGTTCCAAAAGCCACATGGATGGGATATACGTGTACTTTGACAGTTGAATTATTTACTGCCTAGTGTAGTTTTCTGAAATAGCTCCAGTTTCCTATCAATGAGCTCAATTTAGAAGTCAGGCAAGGGAAACCATCTTACTAACCCGGCATCCAACCCTGGTCCCAAGACAGTGTGACTGTATCTACAGCACTTTCTGCTGTACTGCAAATGTCAAACAGAAGGTATAATGGATTTAATATTAGTGCTGGCCAAGGTGTTGAGGGAGCTGTTAATAATGTCACTCCAGTTATTGATCTGAAGCCTTTAAAAATCAAAGAAAAGTGAGGGATCCCCTACTGGGGAAAAGGCATAACAGTGACTGGTTTTTATTGCCAATATATTTCTACATATAGAGTACTGAGTTTCTGGAATTATGTGGTTACCATTAATCTCTGTGAGATTTTTGGAATCATTTATGTGGTAAGATAATATCAAGGTGGGGAACCGGAGGGGGAGGATTTATACTCATGTTAATGCTACAAGGCCTGGCCTGCTTCCTTAATATGATAAAGAGAGCTTTGTGAAAGAATAACATGATGTTCCCAACATCAATATAAGTATTCATATGGTGAGGAAGGGTATTTACTCTAAGGTTATTTCTGATGATAGTGATGAGCTGGCAGGACTTCAGGGTTCTCTGAGAAAATTCCCCACCTGAAATGTTCTTCTGCCATCACATAGTCACTTAATTGAGCCCGATTCCACTTCTACTTTAGTGAAACTCCGCGTTCCAAATCATGTAGTGACTGCTTTAAAATCAGAATGGATTTTGTGCTCACAATTAGCACACCTTTTCAGGAGCCTGTCTAATCCTTCAATCTGCATGGCAGTTTGTAGGCTATGAAATCCCCGCTTTTCATAGTCCCTAACTAATAAATGAAATTAAAATGTATAATTTATGTTGAATGTTTATCAAACTGTAAACACACATTTAATTCTCTTCCATATTCATACAACATAAGCAAAGATAAATCCATCAGATAACTTACCACGGTTATCTCTGATGGATTGAATGTGAAATTTGTCTCTACTATAACTAGAACAAAAAGCCAGGAGGGTACATGTCTCCATAAGCCAGTCTTATTTCGGTTAATAACATCTGATCTGCATGTATAAGTGCTGAACATCCCATACGGAAAACAGTTTAACCAGACTCATTTCATTGTTATCAATGAAAGTTATAAGGTAATTTTAAAGTGGTACATTTTGGCAATGTTCTCATTAAAGGGGAAAAAAGTCCTGAGGGCAGTATGTGTACCTTAATTATTGTTCATCTTTAGAAATAAAATGTTTCTATTTCTCCCTATTTCATTACAAAATCTATTTGATGTTGCTCTGAGAAAATGATGAATAAATTCAAAAAAGCAAATTAGTATTAGTATAGGCTTCTGGTTCTAAAGTGAATTAATTTGGCTCTAAAGGTGGACATCAGCAATGCCCATTTTCCTTTATAGTCAAAGAGCTTTTATACGATAGCAAAAATGGTCATCTCATTTTCTATAGCACCCCCAGCAGAATTAGAAGATATCTTCTAGAAGGAGAGCTAGGTGGCTATACTTTCTTTCTTTACACACACACACACACACACACACACACACACACACACACACACACACACACACATATATACATACATATTTTATATATATATATATATATATATATATATATATATATATATATATAGTGTAGCTACTAGAAGTGCCAATCAATTAACAGATTAACAAACATTTATCAAGCTACTATTATGTACCAGGCATTGTGCTAGCACTGGAGATACAAAAAGAGGCAAATGACACTTGCTGCCCTCAAAGAGCTTACAGTCTGGTGTTACATATCAATGAAGTATATATCACCTGCATTTTAGCTGTGCCTGCATGATCTACATAGATGCTCATTATTGGGGATAAGATAATGTTCAAAATACTCTGGTGCCTCTAGCACCTGGAGAAATCACTCAAAAAAACCAATTCTGTCTTACTTATAAATAGGTTGCTCTTCAGGTCTAGCTACTGTAATCCATGACTGCAGACCCAAGCCACCCACCCCAACCTTTGGACCTTGACCTCTCTATTATTTCAAAATGGAAAAACTTGCCATTGAAGTTGCTCCAATTGTAGAAAACAGTCTCCCTTTTCCTTTCAAAAATCAGGCTCTGTAGTATTTGTCTGTCTTTTTCTCCCCAGTTCTCTTTCTAGTAATCAGTACCCCCATTTTGCAGTTCAAAAAGTATAATTCTTATACAAGTGAATATGGTGATATCATGGAAGTGTGACAAATAACCCACAGAATAATTGGAGGAGAGACCTCTCTTATCAAAATAAACAAGACGTTAAATTATAAGGGCCAATTTTTCTAAGCCCACGATAATAATAGAAAATCAATATTATTTTTAAACCCATTATTTTGAGGCAGTTATTTCCTAGCTCTCTAGATCATGATTTTGCTGTTTCCTTACCTGAGGTGATGAGGGGGAATTTTTTTTAATGTTTCTATAAAATAAAGCTCAAGCTAAGTTGCTAAGAGGCAACCTATTTTTTTTTCTGCATTTCAACAAAGCACGTCCAAGTTGGATGCTTAATAATTACAATTTATAGGTTCAATTTATAAAGCTCTTACCTTCTTGAACAAAGCTCACAAGTCATTTGTTCTTAATACATACCACTACACAGAAATCTCTCTCCTGTCAAAATTATACCATTCTGGATTCCTCATCTGCACTAAACAGTAGACTTACAAAGGATAAGTTACCTGGCATTGACTAAGCCTTGCAGGGTGCATAGATCAGAAGAGGCAAAATTGGTCGAAAACCATTTCCACCCCTAGTGAGCAATTTACTTGCGATTGCTTTGGGGAAAATGCTGGAAATATTGCTTCTGTGCAAAGTTTGCAACGTTCGGTTGTCAGTGTTTTGCCAAGCAGATCTTCTATGAGCCTTGTTCTTTTGAAACAAAGCTGTTCCTAAGGCTGCTGTGATAGTAGCTGGCATTAATAGAGCACTTCATGTATCCAGAGCACACCAACTGGTAATTACAGGAGTTAATTCACACCATCTCCCTCTGAGGGAGGTCAGCACCCTTATCCCTGCCTAAAGTCAGTTGCTGAGCCATGATTAGAATGGAGCCCAATTCAGGGCTGAGCTGAAGGAGAGGAGAGTCCAAGGCCTGAAGAACAGGAGAGTGAGAAGGGATGTTGGGAGAAAAGTAACCAGCATGTTCTCTGGTACAGAGAAGAGAGTCTTCTTCTCTAATCAGAAATCCCTGTGCACATAAGTTTGAAAATTTGGGTGTTTGATTTTTTTAAAAACAAATCCAAGATTTCCTTGTTTTTGAGAACTTCCACATGAAGGAATTCAATCTACTAATGCTGGTTAGCACCTCCTCTATGTGGTATGTTTGTATATAGTTGTTAATCTTCTTTCTCTCCCATTAGATTAGGGGATACTCTCTTCTTTGTATCCCCCGCATGTAGTATAATACCTGACACATAGCAGGTGTTTAATAATTACTTATTTAAAAAGGCAAAGCCTTAGAGTTGCCTAGACAAAGCACCGAAAAGTTAAGTGACTTGCCCAAGTCAACTTAGCCAATATGTGACAAGCAGACCTTCTTCACTCTGAAGCCTTTTCCTTAGCTGATGTTGTCTGAAAAAATGATGAAAAAATTCAAAGAAGCAAATAACTGTTAGTGTAATTTTTCTGATCTGAAGTAGATTCATTTGTCTCTAAGATGAATGAACATGCCTGTTTTCCTTTATATGGTAACATCCCTTGGGTAATAGTCATCACCCTTTTATGTGGAAACATTTTCTTTTAAATGAGAATGCTGACGAAGAGGACTGTCTTAATATTACCTTATGACTCATTTCCTTCATTGGTTGTAGATAACAATACATCCATGTTTTTCCATACTGTGATTTTACCCATGTCTTCCCAGACACCTTCTATAGAGGATAAATTCAACATGTTGGAGACCATCCTCAAGCAATTTTTCTATTTCTTCGGTACTCTCCACACACACAATCATCATAGTTTTCCATTCCAATAGTACTTTGAAGCTTATAAAGTCCCTTCTTTAGAAAAACCCAGTTAAGTGGAAAGTGCCAATATTACTATTTGAGAGGTAGCCATTGGACTCCATCAACTTCTCTACATGGATCCTCTGTGAAGAGGAGGGTATAACTACAATTCTCCAGGGAATAACTATATTCTCCATCCCCCAAGACTTGATGCATAGAACTTACTTGAAAAACTTTTTCCAACCTTCATTTGTCCATCATCAGTTTCAGTGATCTGGATCCATGATCCAGCATTGAGAGGAAATAGCCCACTGTGGTGGCATATACCTATAATCCCAGCTACGTAGGAGGCTGAAACTAGTATATCTCTTGATCTCAGGAGTTCTGAGCTAGAATGGATTAAACTGAGCAGGAGTCCTCATGAACTCTAACCAAGTCAATATGGTAGACCACTGAGAGCAACTCCTGTGCCAGTCATTATTAAAATAAGGTCAGTGAGTGGCTGCTGCTGCTCTTCTAGCTTGGGTAAGATAGAAAGACCCTATCTCAAAAAAAGTCTACTGAAGTAGCATTTGAACTCAGTCCTTCCAGACTTTTCAGTCTAGCTCTATCCACTGTGCTATCTAGCTAATAAAAGAGGCATTTGGACTAGAAGACCTCCTAAATTTCCTTGCAGCTTTAAATCTATTGTGTAGATATTATATGCCTCCCCACAGGGCTTCTCCTATCTCCCATCTTCTGGGCAACAGCGTCTGAACAGTTAGAGGATGGGCAAAACTCATCCCAAAGCCAGAACCTCCACTTCTGGCCATATGCATGGACAGGCCCAATGAAAATATTATCTTTATGCCCTTGAAAGCTGCTGTTTTGCACCTCATGCACTGGGAATTTCCATGAAACCTTGTAGTTCCCCCCCTCCCTTGCTATTTCACCATGGAATCAGGTGAAGGGCAGCAGAGGTTTCTCAAGTAAGTTTTAGGCATCAGGTCTTGGAGGGTGGAGAATATAGTTATTCCCTCGAGAACTACAGTTATTCCCTCTTTCTTCGTAGAGTGGTTCATGTCCCAATGCTAGAGAGGTTGACTAGAGTGAAGCAAGCTGGTGGAGCAGATAACAGACTGTCTTTGATGCTCTGCATTTTCTTGGGCCTTATTTTCCAAAAGATGAAATTCTTCATTGTATTTACCTAGCAAGCAGCTGGGTGGTAGAGTGGATAGAAGACCAGTCCTAGATTCAGGAAATGGTTGTTGCTCACCCTACATTTCTGAAGAGGACCAATGACATCAAGAGGGTGATGTCTTGACTTGTGTGTGAAATGGATTTAAGTGAGGCAGAGTTGCCCAAAGCCACCAGCCTCACTCTCTTCTCCAGAGTCATTGAAGTCTGGTATCAAGACATAGGTCAGTATGACTGGCATGGTCATCCAGGAAAGATTAAGTTCAAATCTGGCCTCAGATACTTATTAGCTGCAGCATCCTGGGCAAGTTATTTAACCACTATTTGCCTCTGTTACCTCTTCTGTAAAATGGAATGATAAAAGGACCTACCTCCTAGGTTTGTTGTTGAAGAACAAATGAGATATTTGTAAAGTACTTAGCACAGTGCCTAGCACATTGTAG
This sequence comes from Potorous gilbertii, assembly GCA_028658325.1. NCBI lineage: Eukaryota > Metazoa > Chordata > Mammalia > Diprotodontia > Potoroidae > Potorous > Potorous gilbertii. Next base: position 26,658,012 of record CM053774.1, on the reverse strand, counting down.
GCACTGTGTAAATGCTTGGTCCCTTTCCTTAAATAAGAGTAATAGTATATGAACTTCTTATCTCATGAGGTTCTTACTAGGAAAGCACTTTGTTAACTCTAAAGCATTACAGATGTGAAGTATTATTATTTAATTTACTAAAGCAACTAGTCCAGACTCTGGAAAAGTAAAGAGTTAGGAGAGATGTTTACATCTTCTTCAGGTCATATATTTTTACTGTGAATCAACTGAAATATACCACTTTTTACTCAACGTAATAAATTTAATTCTATAGTTATTAAGTGCCCATTGGAGGCAAAGCACTGTACTAGATCCTGAATTAAAAGCAAAGATATATAAGGCATAAGTGTTTTCCTTCTGGAAGCTTACAATTTAGCATCTACACATGTAGGTAAATATGTATGGGTAGGGATTTAGAGGGGAGACAAGATTTGCATCTTGTAATAACTGTAATAAAAATAGAACATAAGTGCATCAAAGTACAAAGAACTATATAAGATCTAAAGAAGGAGAGACCAGGGAAGGACCCATGAAGGAAATGATCTATGATTTAGACCTGGAATGACATGAGATTTCACCAAGTGGAGATTGGAAGGGGAGGACATTTGAACCTCGAGGAACAGGACAGGACAAGTAGGAATAGAGAAATGGGTGGGCAAAGGAATGTTTGTAGAAGGTGTTTCAGTGTGTTTGGCTGGGCTGGGTGTAGAATACATGAAGAGGAAGTAATGTAAGATAAGGGAAAAGAGGAAGTTTAGTGACCTATTTCAGAAAGCCAATTATCAAGCTAGAAATATTCACCTGGATGTTGGCATCATTTTCAACGAAGGAGTTGTGTGAACCGGATCTGTAAATTAGGAAGATTAGTTTGACAGTGGCATGTAAAATGGATTGCATTGGAGAGAAACTGAAAGGAGACTAGTTAAGTGCAATTGTAGTCATCCAGATAGAACGTAATGAAGTTTTAGACTAATTATAAAGGTAACTAACATATAGCGATCACTGCTATGCTGAGCACTTTACAATTATTTTCTTCTTTGGTCCCCACAACAACCCTGGGAGGTAGGTGTTAATATTCTTATTTTACAGATGAGGGAACTGAGGCAAAAGGTTAAATGACTTTCCCAAGGTCACACAGCTAGTAAGTATCTGAAGATAGATTTGAACTCACATCCTACAGACTCCAAACCCAACACTCTCTCCACTGCACCATCAAAGTGTCAAAGTAAAGACAGAGAATGGCATATTTCAGAGGTAAAATTGAGGGGCCTTGGCAACTCAAGAGTTGCTGTGGTTTAGTAGAAAGACCTCTATAGTTAGAGATAGAAAACCTGAGTTCAAATGACACTTGAGAATCATGTCATCATGGGCAGATCACTCACCTCTCTCAGCCCTAATTTCTTCATTGGAAAACAGAGATTATGTTACTTGCACTGAGACAATACATGACCCAGTACATAAAGGGCCAGTCTTGGAGTCTGGAAGAGCAGAATTCAAGTCTTGTTCAGCCAAATACTAGTTGTGTGACCATGGCCAAGTTGTTTAATCTCTCCCTGCCCCAAGCAAGATTGTAAAGTTCAATTGCATTGATAATCTATATCTGGTGAAGGAGTTCTTAGACTGGGAATTGTTTACACTGATGAAATCACTGGTCCGAACCTTCCCACACAAAAAAAAATGCTCTCATGACCTACCTTTCAGGATTGTAGTGCAGAAAACCTTTTGCAAACTTTAAATCACCAAATAAACGTGGTAGTGTTTAGTGTTACTACTAGAAACATGTGATTGGATGTGGAAGCAGAAGAAGAGAGGAGTCCAAAATTACTCTTAGGTCTTCAGCCTGAGTAATGTCATGACTAGTATGCCATTTTTGAAGTAGACAAGTCAGAGAGAGAAGGAGTCAGATGTGTCAACATCCAGGTGAATATTTCCAGAATATCTATGGAAATGCAGGTTATAGGTTCAAGAATGAGGTCAAAGTTGAAGGTGTTGATATAGGAATAGTGGTGAAAGTTGAAGATGTGGGAAGGGATGATACCAAGGTAGATAGTATGTAGAAAAGAGAGGAGAGAAGAGGGAAGGAGAGGAAAAGAGAAGAGAGGGGAGGAGAAGGGAGGAGAAAGAAAGGAGAGGAGAGGGGAGAGGAAGAGAAAAGAAGGGATAAGAGGAGAGAGGGGAGAAGAGGGAATGAGAGGAGAAAGGAGAGGAGAAGAGAAAAGAGGGGAGAGGAGAGAGAAGAAGAGAGGGGATGAGATGTAAGATAACAGAATAGGAGAGAAGAGAAGATAGGAGGAAAGAGGGTAGGGGATGAGAGGAGAGAAGAGAGATTAGAGAACAGAATTATGGCAAATGGCTATACATAAGAGTAGTTAGTGAAGAAGGCAGTGATGGAATGATTGTAGGTAAGAGAACCAGGAGAGTTCACTGTCATGAGATGAAAAGGAATAAAAAACAGCAATAATTAACAAAAGATAAGAACTCCTAATACTGTTGATGCTTATGTAGTATTTTAAAGTGTGCAAAATACATTATTTCACCCAATCTTCATAGCAATCCTATGAGGCAAACACTTAAGAAATCATTAATTCCAATTTAAAGATGAGTAAACCAGAGATCAAAGGGTTTAATTTATTTGTCTAGGCTCACACAGTTAGTATTAGGAATGAGATTTTAAATCAGGACTCTCCTGACTCCAATGTGGAGCGCCATTAGTGCCAGATACTGTAGAGGAGCAATAGATACTGAGAAAGAAAAAAGGCCATTGAGTTTGGTAAGTACAATGGGAAGGGACCTTTGGAATTATCTAGTTCAAGTCCTAATGAAATCACAAATTCCATCCACCATATCCCTAACAAGCCTCCACTTCCATGGTGATGGGGAACTTCCATCCTCAGCTCAGTCTACTCTAGGACAACTCTAACTATCATCATCTCTGCTTTGCTTTATACTTTTCTATAAATATAATATATCACATCCCCCAAGGATAATGAAAGTTCTTTGAAGACAAGGATTGTTATATTTTTGTCTTTATATCACCAACATCTAGTCTGTTGTCTTGAACATAATGAGGGGTTAGTAAATCACATAAACCACAGAATTTTGGAGTTGGAAGGAAATTTAGTGGTCATCAAATTCAACTCATAGCTACAAAGGAAGCCTTACACCAACATACTTGAGCCTCTGCTTAAAGATCATGAATGAGAATCATCTACTACTTCCCAAAGCAAATGTTGGAACAGAATGGCAAGGATTATGCTTCTCTATCAGTTCCAAATAATAATACAAATACTTCTGCTACTTGGGGACAAGCCAAATAGATCAAATCTATTTTTCATAAGGGAACTTCAGATTATTTTGTGCAGCTATCATTTAGCCCATAAGTCTTCTCATTTCCAGGATAAATATCCCCAGTTCCTTTGGAAGATCTCTATATAGTGTGGTGTCTAGTCACACAGACTATCCTGGTCACCAACCTCTGGTTATATTCCAGCTCTTGCCTATCCCTTAAAAGGCTGGCACTCAGAATTAGATAAATATTCCAAATGTGGTCTGACCAAGGAAGAATATGGTGGGACAATGGCCATCCTTGGGCTATACATTAGATTGCCATTAATGAAGCCAAAGATCTCATTAGATTTTTTTGGATGTCTTTCACCATTGTGAAATATATTTTGAAATACAATATACAAAATACTTTTTAATTTGAAGTCAACTACAAAATATATGTGTGTTTGTGTGTGGTTGTTGTTGAGTCATTTCAGTCATGCCTGATTCTTTGTGACTCCATTTGGGGTTTTCTTGGTAAAAATACTGGAGTGGTTTGCCCTTTTCTTCTCTGGCTCATTTCACAAATGAAGAAACTGAGGCAAACAGGGTAAAGTGATTTGCCCAGAGTCACATAGCTAGTATGTGTCTGAGGTCAGATTTGAACTTGGGAAGATGAATCTTCCTGACTTCAGTCCTGGTATTCAATCTACTGCACTACACATACATATACATATGTATATACATGTATGTATGTGTATATATGTGTTTGTGTGTATATATGTGTGTGTATACCCAAAACCACACGCATACATATATACACACACACAGCATAAGTGTGTGTCTATATATATATTATATAGACACACATATATACATTCACAGCATAGGTGTATATATATGTAATACATATATACACACATATACATACATATATATGTGCACAGCATACATGGCACACTGGATAGAACATTGATTTTGGAATCAGGAAGACTCATCTTCATGAGTTCAGATCTGGTCTTAGACACTTAATTGCTGTGTGAACCTGGACTAGTCACTTAACCCTGTTTGCCTTAGTTCATCATCTATAAAATGAGAAGGAAATGGCAAACCACTTCAGTGTCTCTGCCAAGGAAATCACAAATGGAGTCACAGAGAGTCAGATATGACTGAAATGACTGAAAACAATACACATATACATATATATGTATATATATATATATATATATATACCTATCTAAACATATACATGTATGTATATGGATACCCATATATATTTGGTAACATGAAATTTTTTCTACCATCCTGTCCTTGGGCAGTTCTTAAAGTGATATATCAAAGTCTCGGTCTGAGGATTTTAACATGTGTCTTCTTCTCCTAGACTCTATATTCTAAGAGATACCAATTAATTCCTCTTTCCTTTCGACTAACCCCACTGGTCCTACTTTAGAATAGAACCACTGCTATCATCCAAGTTTTTGCAGTTTCCAACCTGACTTCTTGATGCATAACATGGTGGGCCAGAGCAAAACATGTTAAACATGTTGTGCAAAAGAACAAATGCTTGTTAAAACAACAACGATTCATTTCATTGGAACACGACCACTTCCGGTGGCCATTGTAGAGAAACAGTCATGGATACTGACTATGTGTCTTGGACCCTGGAGGAGGAAGCAATACCTAGAGCATAGATGCTGGATTTAAAATTTGAGCCTGGATTCGAATTCTGATTTAGTCACTTAGCTGTAGGACCTGAGGCAAATCAACTCCTCTCTCTGGCCTTCAGATCCCTCATTGGTGCAAAAAGAAAAGTACGAGGATGTTGATCCAAATGATCTCTAGAGTCTCTTCTGTCTCTAAATCTGTGAACATAAAACCTGGATCCATACAAGTTGAGAAACATCCAGAAGGGGTGTGACAGATGTGTCTTGCAGTCCTGTGATTGTAGACATTGTCTCTTCAGAACGAAGAGAGCGCACTGTGATCTCAGAGCCCTGTGACCACCAAACCTGCTTTTTCATCCAGTTCACTGACCTGTGATGATCTAAGATAGGGCAGGAGGTAGTGGGGAGGGGAGGGAAGAACAAGTTTTCATTTGAACTTTGAATAAATTGATTCATTTAGTGAGGAAGGCTTACCGTGTGATTTCAGTTAATCATGAGTCTGGGTAACTGAGATTATTGGAGTTATGATGGTGTGATGTGTGTGTGGAAGAGAGAAAGAGGGAGAGGGAGAGGAAGGGGGGAAGGAAGAGAGAGATACCCATAGGTCCCAGACATAGGCCCCATATATGGACTTAAATAAATAAATTAAGAAACTCATTTCACATAGGCCACCAAGCAGCCATGAGATGTTAATGACTTTTAGTCACTGCCAACCTGGGCAAAATTCAAACCAGTGACCCAGGGTTGAAAGGCTCTGTATATCCTATTACCAATCCCCTGAGCCATCCAGTCCCCCATGACAAGGTATTTTATCATACCAAGTGTAGGGCAATATGATAGCCCCATCCATTGTGCCATCCAAAAAATTTTTTAAAGCTTCCCATACTCTTTAAAATTAAATGAGAACATTTAAGGACAAGGTGGGGTAGAGGGAAGTAGAGTACATGTTTTTTCTATGAAAAGACAATAACCAGTAAAAGATTTTTGAAACACATGTATACACATATTAATACATAATATATACAAACATTTAATATATGCATACACACATATATACATATATAGAATACAGACATGCCTACATATTTGCACACATATTTCATATACACGTATTTTTATACATATGTATAAAACATACATAATTTAGAGACAAAAGCAATATTTCAGTATCTTTTTCATCATGTTTACTTCACTGCACGTTTTATTCTGCCCCTGGATATTTAGTGAAGAGGCATATCTTGGAGTTCCATTAAAAAAGTCATTAGTTTTAGTTTAACATTTGTATAAAATAGATGCGCTAAACCTATGGTGCTTTTTTTTCCCAAGCTTGTTTTCAAGTGTCATAAACAAATGACTTAAGTGTCCCACAAGACAAATGTTCTTTAATCATCTAATGCATTCATTTATCCTAAGCCTTAACCTTAGTCCTAAATTAAGTGTGTTGCAAAAACATAACTTCATCTAAAAACACCCATCAATCCTACTCGATTTTGATAAGCACATTTTAAAAACATAAACAATCAGACAGTTGTCAATCTGGTAGAAGCCCCATCCCTTTTAAAAGTTATTCACCAAGAGCCATATCTCGTGGCCGCAACACCAGTGGAATTATAAAGTAAAATGGCTGATGCTTTGACCTTTTCTGGGGGGCTCTCGTGTCTTTGGTGACATTTTTCTGGGATACGTCAGGGTAAAATAAAAGTGAAGACCAGGTTAAACATAATTCTTTATTCACATCAAATATATTTTATTTTTATGTTTTCTGAAAATTTTAAAGTTTAATACATTCTCATTTGCATTAAAGTTTCATGATGATATGTTTAGGCAAATTCAATGTCTTACCTTTTTTTTAGGTTTTTTTTTCGGGGGGTGTCATTGCCTTCAAAACTGGCCAAGAAATGTACTCAGTAATGTTCATATTGATAACAGTTACCCCTCCCCCAAAAACTGGCCTATCAAAGAATAAATAAAATATGTAAAATGAGACATTTTGCCAAATCATGGACTTACTGCCATGCCCTTAATCCTACCTAAGGTTGGGATAGGGAGAGAATGAGGCCTGTTTGTGTTGACATAAAGGATTTAATTCATCATTAGCCTGGAATTCTTTTCAGTTACCAGTGGTGCCATTTCACAGGAGGGCAAAGACAATTTTCTTTTTCTCTTTTCCCCTTACTGGCCTCGTCAGCCCCTGCAAAAATATTACCATTGAATTCCTTAAGTTTGGTGTGGATAATGATATTTTCACCGCCTCGTCCTCTTACACACACACACACACACACACACACACACACACACACACACACACATACACACACACACATACCAACTAGAGCTTTAAAATTCTAACGAACAGATAAGAGCAAATAGCAAATAGCTGGGTTTAGAATAAACTCAGAAATTATCACAAAGGTCTTCCCTCTGCCACAATTCGTCAAATCGGCTGATAGGAAACAAATTCTATTCATAAAGATTTTATTTGGGGGGGGGGACCCTCTTGTGATTTGGTAGCAATTCAATTATAGTTTTGTGAGATAGTGAGCCCAGAGAGGGAATCCAGACTGACAAGAAATATGACAGGACAGTTACAGAGTGTTTATGCAATTAAACTTTCGCTGACAATACCTGCGGAATGATGAATGCGTGGGCGGAGGTATGTGAGAGCAGGCAATGCCCCACAAGTCTTACCCATTTTTCATTATTATACAACTGTTCAGATCTTTCAGGAATAGCCTGAAGTGAAGTGAAATAGAGAATGCTGTCCTGTAGCATGTTAACCAAATGCCTCCCCCCCATTCCCTCCCTCCCTTCCTCCAAGTGATCTTGATGTGCCAGATGATAAAGGTACATCTATTTTAGAGAAACGTTTCGAAAAGATTAAGATTTACCCTGAGTTTGACATATATTAATTTTAGATTCCAAAAGGGGTTTTTATTCTTTTTCTATCTGCAACTTTATATCATCTCCAAACTGATAGCATATTGCATAATTAAACTGTGGGGTTATTCATTTTATGCATGCAGGTGCAAAAGGGCACTATAAAAGTAGGATTTCACTGATTGTAGATTAAAAAAGAAAAGGAGAAACTTAAAAAGCCTTTTGTAGAGAACCACAAAGGCTCACAGACTAGATTAATTTGGTTGGTCATCGGTCTGTTTTACAGGGCTTCTGTCTTCCAAGAATATGTGAAATCAGACTTACAGTATTTCAAAGAATCTAAAAGATTATAGTGAGTTTTCCCAGCTGTGAACAGGATACATTTGGGGTTTAACCCAAAGCTGTCAGCAGGTAACAAGGTTCTGAATTTGGCAGTGAGCACTTAAAGTCTGTTGAATTGGGGGGGCACCCTCAGATGTCTTAAATGGAGCTTTAAGGTAATGTGTGCTGACCTCATCTTGGATGAAAACTCAGAAAGGAGAGAGGAGAGGCTAATCAATGGCAGTGTAAATTCCTCTTGAACACCCCAAAGCTGGGGTTTGATGTAGGAAAGAAAATATTTTGAACAGGGGTACACAGTGATGGTTAAGAGTTGGAAACCTAAACCATTTTGGCTGGGGTTAACAACTTCCTTCCTCTTTAAATGAATGAGAAATTAAAGGAAAAAGAGGGGTGGTGGGATGGTAGAAATGGTTGAGGTTGTTTCAGACCCTGAGATCATTGATTGCTTCTGGTGTCAACACAGGCAACACTCCCTGCTTAAAGACAATCTCTCTCTCTCTCTCTCTCTCTCTCTCTCTCTCTCTCTCTCTCTCTCTCTCTCCCTCTCTCTCCGTCTCTCTCTCTCCCTCCCTACCTCTCTCTCTCTTTCTCTCTCCCCTCTCTTCACACTTCTCTCTCTTTTCCCTGTCTTGATCATTCTCTCTCTTTCTCTCTATGTCTCTCTCCCTCCCCTCTCTCTTCACCTCTCTCCCAATTTCTCTCCATCTCTGTCTCTACCTCTCTCCCCTTTTGTGGTCTAGAATATTCCTTTTTTGGCAGTGACATTTGCTCAGTCTTTACTTATTCTAGCCATTCCTGGTCTCAGCAGCTTGACAACTGCAGTACTAATGTGAGTCCACTTTGGGCCACGAGAAATGAGTTTAGAGTCACATGGCAGTGTGGAGAAGCTTTTATTCCTGTGGTCTGGATTTGTGATTCATAGATAAATTCGATGTTCTTTTTGGGGAGAGGTTAATCACAAATCAGCCTTCATTTCAGAAGACTGAAAGATCCACATGACACCAAAACTGGACAATTAGGTGAGGAAAAAAAATTACTGTTTTATTGAACTATTTGTTCATTTTAGTCAAAACAACCAGTTTGAGTTCTGAAAAGACACACACAGCTCTGCAAGAAGGGTGCCAGGTAGCCAGCTGCTATACCTGCAACTACAGCACATGAAAAAAATAGACTTGTTTTTGTCAGATGTAATATCTAATATCTACTAAAAATTATAGTTAAAAATATTGTTTTCACATTACTTAGGTGTTAAAATTACATGGCAGTGTTCCTTTATTTTCAAAAACCAAACCTAATCCTGTTAATTCAAAGTGAATAACAAACAGGACTAAGACTTTTTCCCAAGTTGTTACATTTATTCAACCTGCTTGTGTTTTGTTCTTCATCATAATTATTTCCAAGTCAAATCTGCGCTGATTTCCTTGCGGACCTGCGTACCTCTGACTAACTTAAAGAATTGAGCTGGGATAATTCACACAATTCCTCAGGGGTCATGTTCACTGTTTTTTTTCAAGGACATTTTTATTACAAAGCTGATGAAATTTGCATATTAATTCATTTCTTTCAATTTTTTAAGATTAAATGTTGTCAACATGTATCAGTGCAAGGCTCTGACAGTACTGATGAAATGGGTCAGTCAAGCTTGAACATTTAGAGTCATGCAGCCATCTGCAACCCCCCAGCCCCTGGTGGATGGAGTTCTCTGCTACCATTGCAACTTGATTAAAAAAAAGTTTTATTCAATGCAGGATATTAAAACATTATCTGTGAAATGATATGTGTTACTCTTGCCACTTACTCCGAAAGTATATTTGACATCAAAATGGATCATATGCTATCCTAGCTGCCATGGAGTTAGTAATCAGTCAGCCTTCACTTAACTTCAGTAGGAAAAGTGAAAAAAAAAATTATTTTTGTAAAAAGAGCTGAAAGGTTAGGAAAGTAGGTGTATTATTTTCTCCTCATTGTGATTTAGCTACTGAAGAATCATGGTTTATTATAGGCATTTAAAAAGGAGACACCTTTAGAATTTTATTAGGATTCAGAGAAAGACAAATTTCTCAGAAACTGGGTGGAGTTTTTAGAATTATAGTTTATTAGATCTGGCAAAAAAAAAATGTTATCCCTTTCTCTCCAATATCTTCAACGGCAGACTTGTGCTTTGCTGTATGTTACATCTAATGAATGGGTGTCTTTACCTCCTGTTCTTAATGTTCTCATGATATGGAATTCATGTTCACATTTCTATCCACGGAGCTGACCATTTATTAAGTGTAGAAATATTGAATTGTGATGACATATTGAATTTCCCTACAGTCAGAATAGTAGTTAGTTCAGTGAAGTATCCCCAAACCATATCATCATTTTTAGCCATGTGGGCTAGTGTCAATCTGAGTGTCTTTCCCCAAGTGACTAATTCCAGAATTTCCATTTTGGTATCCATATCCCTAGAATTATATAGCTTTAATGGATGTCAGTGAATTTGGAGGGAAGGATAGATAAGACAGAGCAAACAAGCAGCCAACTGACTTTAAGCTTCCAACATTAAAGACTAATTCTTACCATAACTCTGAGTATATACCAAAAGTATATCATCAGTGAGAAAAATAGGTCTCTACATCTATGATGCTCAAGAGAAGACAACTCAAGACCCTAGTCAATCATTCATGTGGGCAGAACAATTTCTTTGCTTACAGAAAGTCAACATAACTCTGGAGGGCAGACGGAGTAATCCAAAATATATTTCAAACTATTTCTTTGAAAATACTTAATAAAATAAAGTATTAGTATGTTAACCACATGGAAGACTATGACCCATCTGACTCAGTATCACTGGTAGTTACATTTCGGAAGCATTTCCCAAACACTTAGTTTGGCTTAGCTCCAAAAGTTGTGTCCCAAAGAGGTGAAGGGTGGCTATGAAGGTGGCATAAGGAAGAAGGGAAAGCAGAAGGAGAAGGTAGTTTCAGAACTGGTTTTATCTTGAATTTGAATTAAACTCCAAAACTCATACTGGATTGAAAAATCAAAATCAGACTTCACATTGTCGAGTTGGAAAATGTCAGATATGAAATATTTAAACTGTGGAACACAGTCTTCGACTCTGAGTTATAAAACTTTAATTTTGTGAGTTGGTAGCACTCCAATAGTTCAATATTTTTAATTCTACAAATCCATGTTTATTAACTTTCCAGGTTTAAACAGTATCACCAAGTCTATTCAAACTAAATTATTATGACTTGTCAGAGCTAAGGGCGGCTATAATTTGTTTTCTATTTCTATGTAAGTGACAAAGACAAAAGAAAGAACAAATAAAAAGAATTGATTACTACAGCAATTCCTTTTCATATTTGGAGAATGACTTAAAATACCATAGGATTCTCTAAACAATGGTTTTCAAGATTCAAATGTGCAATCTTGAATATGTGCCTACCTGATTATTCTATACTTAAGTTTGATGTACCCACATATTCTCAAGTGAGCTTTTCCCTCTCACCTTATAAAGACGGCAGGGGCAGCTAGGTGGTCCAATGGATAGAGCAGGAGTCAGGAGGACCCGAGTTCAAATCTCACCTCACTAGCTGTGTGACTTTAGGCAAGTCACTTAACCCCAATTGCCTCATCCTGGGTCATCTCCAGTCATCCTGATGAATATCTGGTCACTGAATTCAGGTGACTCTGGAGGAGAAGTGAGGCTGGTGACTTGCACAGCCCTCCCTCACTCAAAACAAAGTTAAGTGCAAGTCATGTCATCATTTCTCTGATGGCATATGAACACACATAAGGATGGCATCTGTCTTATTTTTTAAAGACATTTCATTCCTTTAAACTGCTTCAGTGCGGTAAATAAAATCTTAGCATTTAGAATGACAAAGTCCTTCAAGAGGTAGCACAGTGGACAGTGTTAGACCTGAATTCAAATCCTTCCTCTTACCTAGTGTGAACACTTCACTTAATCCCATCTAGCTTCTGTTTCTTCCTCTGTGAATAGCAGGATGCTTCTATTTCTTGCCTTGCAGGGTTGTTGTCAAATGAGATAAACTAATGTAAAGTATTCTGTTATTATTCATAATTTTAAAAATTCCTCATTTACAGAGAAGGAAACTCAATTGCAATTACTAACACAAGGTCACACAGGTAGGTGATAAGGATCAAAAGAGAGATTTGAACCTAGGTTCCCTGACTCCAAATCCAGGCTTCTTTCCACTGTCTCATGGAACTTTGGAAGTGCAGTAACCTGGAAAAGACTCTCAGATTTTATTTAAGGAAAACTCCAATATTAACTGCTAGCAATGTCATGTAATAGAAAGCTGAAATCTTAAGGGAGGGGTTCAAATACTGGCTTTGACATTTTGTGATGATGGGCAAGACAGTTTGCCTTAGCTGTCCTTCCCACCCGAGTCTATTTTCTCATCTACAACATGAAAATACCACTACTACGTACTACTACTACTACTACTACTACTACTACTACTACTACTACTACTTCTACTACTACTACCACTTCTACTACTACTACTACTACTACTACTACTACTACTACTACTACAACTATACTACCAGCAATACCTGATTAACCATGATGTGGTGAAAAAAGTGCTTTATAAAATGTAATACACCATTCACATATGAAGTGTCATCCTTTCTTTTGTGCTCCCCTCTTGACATTAGCTTCTCAAACTCATCTTTGCCACACACCACCCCCAAACTCCCATCAGGATACCATGAGTGCCTGATAAAGAGACACTTTGGTTTATTGAAAAAGCATTAGATTTACTGGAATTCAGAAAGTCTAGATTCTAGTTCCAGCTATGTCACTAAGAAATCACTTAACTTCTCTAGATCTCAGTTTCCTCTTCTGTCTAATGGGGGTAATCACTGTCATTCTATTTATATCGCTGAGTTTTGGGAAAATCCAACAAGATAACTGATTCACAAATAGTTTAAGAAATATAAAGTACCTGAATACCCCATTAAGTAACTATTTCACTAAAGTTCTTGTAATGTTTATGCTCTTTTGGGGTAAACATGAATTCTGATACTGCAATGCTGCACAAGTGGCAGCTGCTGTTGACTTCAAGATCCAAGTTAGATTATCCAGCACAGTTTTGATGAAATTCATTTCTCCCTCTAACTTAATTTTTTTATTTAATTTTGTTTTCTGGCTGTGAAGGAAAGTACATTTACTCTAAAGCAAGACTCCAGGTTGCTGGCAAAGAAATATAGTGTGCTTTGTTTATTTCTTTTATTTCATTTATAATGTATATGATTTCATAATGGTTTGTGCTGGCATAGATGAACAACACATCCTGAGCAGAAGGGAAAGCTCAGAAGTTAGCCCAGCATCCAGGTTCTGTTATATATGCCCTAAAGAAATCACAGGCTTTTAAAATTTTATTTTATCCGAATCAATTTTGAAGGTCATCTTGTTAAATAAGGGCCCATTTTTCCTTCAAATATTTAATGTTCATGTGTCTTTTTTTAAAATTAATTTAGTAATGAATCCTTCCTGGGCTTCCCATGAGCTTCTGGGTTTGGGGTTTTTGTTGTTAATTTGGGTTTTTTTTGTCCATTTCATGTTTTCAAGCTATCACCCCTAGATGGTTCTGTCTTTGACACTTCTGAGCAAAAGTTTGCCTCCTGCATCAATCTGCTTCTCATATGCATCCAGTTACTTCCTTGTTGAACTTAAATGAAGCCAGAATTTGCCCCTGGGCAGCTTTGCCTGAGACAGCTAGTATTTACCCAGCTGTTAATCCAGGGGGTTTACTGGTCTTTCATTCCTGACTGGGGTAATCTCATGTCAGGATGAATGGGCTTTCATTTATTTCCCCTCTATATCTGACAGACAAACTTGTCCTCTATTTCAGACATAATCTATCTTCATTTGAGGAAAAACATATTATTTATGGCACCTAGCACAAGGAAAGTCCAGTCCTTATAGAAATGTTATTTACATAGCCTGCCAATGTCATTCTCCCCAGTGTCCTAATCACAGGAATAGAAGAGGTCAACTGGTCTGATCCTCTCATCTTACAAATGAAAGGAATTGAGACTCAGAAAGGTTAAGCAACTTCCCTAAAGTCATACAGGTTGTAAATGACAAGATTTGAACTCAGGTCCCCAGAACTCTTAGTCCAGTACTCATTTCACCCACACTCTGCATACTGTCTTTCAGACTTGGCACCTTTCAGCAGACTAATGACTTAATGTGGTCCCTGAACACTAGGGATTCTGATTGTATCTTATTATAGGACTCTAGACATATCACTGAATCTATGTTTCTGCCTGTCAGAAGTAATGAGAATATTTTCTTCCACTTCTCTTAAAACTTGCAAAATACTCCAACACCTTCCACCCCTCTATTGGCACTGCCAAGTGAATGAATTTTTCCAAGCGTTGTAAATCTTTTTCAAGAAAAATGGTGGTTGACGTTGCAACCTTGCATGAAATTTATGCTTCCTACACCTCGTTCAGTAACCCTAAGTGTGCAGTTAGCAGTTTTCAGATCACTATACTGTTCCTTGGTCCTCCATTCTGTGGACTGGGAAGATGGATAATAAGTACTGAGTCAATATTATCTCTCCAACCTGGTAAATTATACAGCAACAAGATGACATTACTTTTACTACTATACATACCTTTAAATGGTAGATTTTCTAAATTCTTTGAAAGTATTGACCCTCTTGGAAGCTCCAACAAGGAGATAACCATAAATATTGTTCTCTCTACTTTTAAATTGGGGGAAGAAAGAGGGGGCTGGAGTAGGGAGATGGGGACATAAGAGGATAGAATAAGAGAAGAGAGGAACCTTTGGTATCATGGGGTAAACTTGGACTTCTAATTCCCAATCTGCCTCTGTGACTTAGGGCAAGTCAATTAACTTCTCTGGGTTTATTTCTTCATCTGTAAAATGAAGAAGTTTTACTAGATGATTTCTAAGGACCTTTCCAGCTCTAAATCTATAATCATATAGAATATATATGTATACATGTATATATGTATATATGTATGTATATAAATATACACACATATGTATGTATGTATATGCCAAGTAGATGAAATTTCCATGGAAATTAAGTCAATAAGTAGTCAATAAGAACCTACTATGGGGAAGACACTGTGCTAAGTGTTGGGGATATGTTGGGGATACAAAGAAAAGAAAAAAACAGTTTCCACTCTCAAGGAGGCAGTTCCTTTCTGTGGGTTCTCGGAAGTGGAAATTGCATCTCAGTGTCTACATTCAATGAAAATGAAAGACAATTTTGGACATTTTAAGGCATAACCTGTCTCCC
This sequence comes from Potorous gilbertii, assembly GCA_028658325.1. Taxonomy (NCBI): domain Eukaryota; kingdom Metazoa; phylum Chordata; class Mammalia; order Diprotodontia; family Potoroidae; genus Potorous; species Potorous gilbertii. Next base: position 26,642,570 of record CM053774.1, on the reverse strand, counting down.
TGGGAATGAAAGTACATATTAAGTGACAGGTCAAGAAGACTCATCTTCATTAGTTCAAATCCATCCTCAGACACTTACTAACTGTGTGACCCTGGGCAAGTCACTTCACCCTATTTGCCTCAGTTTCCTTATCTGTAAAATGTGCTGGAGAAGGAAATGGCAAACCACTCCAATGTCTCTGTCAAGAATGGTGTCATGAAGAGTCTGACAGAACTGAAAACAACTGAACACAACATGTGATGTACCTACCTCTCAAACCCTCATTCTATATTTAAGGGACACTAAGCATATTGTGATTCACACAGTAGCAATTTTCTTGTAAAATGATATACAAATCAAAATTTTAGTAACCAAGATGTATTTTCTCATTGACTTTTATTATACATTTATCTAATTTTCTGGTTAATCCTCATTTGACCAGAATTTGCCTGGTCTTTTCTTACATTCTTCGGTCTACCAGTCAAGTACAAACACTTAAATGCTCTAGGAGAATCTACTATTTAAAGTGCCTGCTGGTGATTTCTTTTACAGGGTAAAGAATATTTCTGTCATGAAATTACTTTATATTTCTGCCAGGATGTGCATTAAGACCCCCATCTCCATCCCTTAGTAGATGACCTGCATAGGTTGCTATGATAAAATAAACAAAGATAGAAAAACAGACAGACAGAGAGAGAGCGAGAGAGAAATGATAGATGATAGATAGATAGATAGTTGGATGGATGGATGGATGGATGGATGGATGGATGGATGGATAGATGGATGGATGGATGGATGGATGGATAAATAGATAGATGGATGGATGGATGGATGGATGGATAGATACACAAGCACTTGGTTACCAACTACCTCGACATGAGCTTTTCTGAACTTGGACTAATCCTCAGATAGTAATCATAGTAAAATAGTTTGCATTTATTAGAGGAGAAAGGAACAGAACAAACGTTCCTATAGCATCCACTGCATAGTGAGCACTGTGCTAAGTACTTCACAAGCATCTCATTTGATCCTTACAACAATTCTGTGAGGCAGATGCTATTAATAGTCCCATTTTACAGTGGTGCACACTGAGACAAAGGTTAAATGATTTGCCCAGGGTCACACAATGAATAAGCGTCTTAGTCAAGATTTGAACTTCAGACCCAGTACTCTATCCATTAAGCCACCTAGCTACCCATTTATAGAGTTTGGCATAGCTCTTCAAGTTTTGCAAAGCCCTTTTCTCACAACATTGTGAGGTAGGTACGTCAGATCTTATTTTCCACATGTCATAGATGAGAAAACGGAACCTTTGAGAGTTAAACTGGTTTTCTCATGGTTACTCGTGTCATAGGGAGAAATCACACCTAGGTCTCTTAATCCTGATATTTTTTTCCACTCTACCAAACTGGCTTCAATAAACACATTGTCCATCATCAGCTTGGAGGTGAAGTCTCTTCAACTTGGTAGACCTTGCTAGTGGATAGTTTTTTTAAGAATGGGTCTTTTTGTTTCTTGGAAAAGTTAGGATCATTAGAGGAATTTATAATTTTTCTGAAGGTGGTCTTTTCCATTGGTGTATGGCTTTGAGATATGGAATAAAGAGGTCTCTGAAGAACTGAAAATTAATCTCATACAGAGAGCAATGGGGAGACACAGTGAGTGTAAGCAGGCTGTAGAATTTAATTGATGAGACAAGGAGGTATTTGGAAGAACAGAATTCAGAGCAATGTATGACAGGAAAAGATGATGGGCTACCACTGGAGCCAGAATAGGAAATTATAAGTGGACAGCTTGAATACTCCACTAGCATCTATGTGATGTTTAAAGAAAATGAGGTTGAGAATCTGCTAATTCTCATGTTCCTTAAACGTCCGAGTACCTAATGTTATCAAGCCAAAATGAGGATGTAGTATAGGACTTCCATGGTAAAATGAAAATGATCACCTTTAATGTGTTTGTTTTGCAAGTTTGAATTCCTCCCCCATTGCCTTTTTTCTTCAAATATCAGATGAGGAAAGCTCAGGAACTGTCTTTATCTACTGCTTACCAATCAGCTGACCACCAGGAAAAACACCTGTGTTGAGGTAGAGTGGGGGGTGGAGTAAGAACAGGGAAGTCAGTCAACCTAGAGTCTTTTGAACCCTGCCAACCAATGGCCCCATGTGAAATGGACCTTAATAGAACAATTCATTGTGGGGACCCTTAGCTCCAGCTAGAGTAATTAGGGCTGTAATTCAGATTTGGGGTTTCCTCTGTGGTTTCACAGCTTATGAAGTCAGCAGAGCTGGGTTATTAAATTACAGCCTGGTACCAAGTCAAAGAGATTATGCTAAATGTAGACGACAGGGCAAAATGCAAGTGCCAACTGAGCAACATGTAGGCTGAGGCAATGAACCTTAAAGTTGCACAGCTAATGACCTGTTTTATGGGCACAGATCATATATTCCCTAAAACAGGATGGGGTGGGAATTGGGGATGAGGGGAGGGTAAGAATTCCAAATAGCCTTGCCATCATTAAGTCTGAAAACAGTATTTGATATTCTCTCTCTCTCTCCCTCTCTCTCTCTCTCTCACTCTCGCTCTCCCCCTTTCTTCTCTCCGCTCTTCTCTCCTTTTCCTCTACCTCTCCCTCTCCCTCCCCTCTCTCTTCTCTCCTCTTTCCCTTCCATTGTCTCATTCTCTCTCTTGTTACTTTCTCTCCCAATCTCTCACCATCAAAAAACCCCAAACCTCTTATTCTAGTAAAGAAGAAATTTGTTTACCATAAATCATGGAAAGTTTATGCCACCCTGATGCGAACTTCTCACTAACTTATTCACTCTGGGGAAGGTTCATGGTTTGATTTTGTTTGGGGGGTTTAGAGCTTTGTGGGGATTTTTTTAAGCAATAATAGTCTTTGTAGGATGGCTGCCGTGTCAGCATTTATCTTGAAACTCCTGGATATTAGTTTTGACTGCAGTCACCTTTCTGACAAGTGTTATTGCGACTGTGCTTTATGTGCCTGTTCAGGATGATTTCTAATGATAATGTTCTGTCTACCTCACTGCCTCACACTAAATTATGGATACCACAGTGGCAGGACCAACTACGTCCAAGTGCTAAACTCTCCTCCCTTTGTGTGATGTCAGTGCCTATACCGCACACTACCTCCCTCCCCCAGCTCAGAGCTGTGCTCAGACTGCAAACCAGGCAGCCAAGACATGCAAAACATTTGTGCTTAAAAATAATGTTCTGTCAGTTATTAAACAAGTGATATTTCATTTAATCAGCTCAGGGGGATTATTTTAAATGAAAAGGCAGAGAGTATGATTTTATTAACACATTCCTGCCCTAGAGTCCTACTGTAATAATTCTTTACCTGGCTAAATTAAAAAGTTATAATTCAAGCTGGCTACGGTCAGGAGTTCTGGGTGGCTGGGTTTTATTAATGCTTCAATATTTTTTTGGTGTTGTTGTTTGCAAACTGAGGTAAATACAGGGGAAACTGGTCCTGTGGCAACAAAGATTCTCCAGTAACTTAATAAAACACCACTTTTTTAGATTGGTTTTGTCTAGTCTATGTAAAGCATAGTACTCCTAAATACAGCATCTTATGCTAGTAGGAACCATCTAACTATCCCACTCTATTAGAGGTATTATTAATAGTAAACTTATATCTTCATTACTTTATGCAGCTACAAAAAACAGTATTTAATCATCTTGCAATAGTTCATAGAAAGAAGAGAAAGGAAGGACAGAATGAGGAGCAGGATGAAGAACAGGAGGAGAAGTAGAAAGAGGAGAAGAAGACAAAGGAGGAGAAGGAGGAAGGTGATGGGTAGGAGGAGAAGGATGGGAAGGAGAGGAGGAGGATGGGAAGGAGAGGATAAGGAGCAACTTATCTCAGGACCATTTCTAGATGAATTCCATTGAAAGAGATGTGAATAAAATGATGATGATGGTGATGAAGATGATAGCTTGCACTTATGTAAATATTGAAAATTTGCAAAGCATTATACCTTATTATTTCCATTTTACAAGCAAGCAAAATGAGTGTAAGAGAGGTGACTCATGCAGACTCAATACAAAGTCATGAGTTCCTGAGTCTTTGTTACTTACTCCAGGTCCATAGCTCTATCTTGGAGCTATGCTGCTCAACCATCTGCAAATCATACTTTCATTCATCAAAGTAAATGGATTTTTTCCACTGTAAGACATTATTTCCATTCCGGTTAAGTATACCCACTCCTTTGTTGGAGTAGACATCATTCTTGATCTAACTATAAATCTGAGACCTTCTGAATTAACTCTGTATATTCTGTTTTGTCATTAGTTACTATGTAGGCTCATCATTTTGAGCCATCATTTCTGTTGACCACTAAAGTTAGTGGAATTTTTTAAAATAAAGTTTTGTTGATAGCTTTTGCTTCTATTTCATCTAGAACTCCTTCATTTCCTTCCCCCGAGAGCTATCCCTGATAATAAAAGTTGGGTTTTTTTAAGTAAAGGGGAAAAGAGAGAGAAACAATTTGGTGTAACCAGTAACCACACTGGAAATGTTTGAAGTTGCCGGCAATTATTTCCACCCGTGAACCTCAACTTCTTAAAAGGAAAGTGGGGAGCAAAATCATTCCTTATAATTTTGCAACTTTCAGTTCTGAGTGTCTTGTGGTTATTGTTGTTTCCATTTATGTTATTATAATCATTGTTCATGTTGATTTCCTGCTTCTACTTACTTCACTTGCATCAGTTCATGTAGAGTCTTTCTATGCTTCTCTAAAGCCATCATGCTTGTTCTTTCCTGAAGCACAAAAGCATATCATTGTATCATGTACCGCAATTTGTTTAGTCATTCCCCAATGGATGGATAGCTACTCTAGTTTATTGTTACCACAATATATTTTTGATGTATACAAAGCTTTTGCTTTTGTCAGTGACCTACTTGATCTAACTATAAATCTGAGACCTTCTGAATTAACTCTGTATATTCTGTTTTGTCATTAGTTACTATTTAGGCTCATCATATATTTGAGTATATGCCTAGCAGCAGAATCTCAGGGTCAAAGGGTATAGATATTTTAGTTACTTTATTTGCACAATTCCAAATTGTTTTCCAAAATGCTTCTCCCCATTCACAGCTCTACCAACAATGCATTAATGTCCCTGTCTTTCTGCAATCCCTCCAACCATTGACTATTCCCCCTTATTCTCATCTTTGCCAGTTTTCTAGGTATGCGTTGAAACCTCAGAATCTTTTTTATCTTCATTTTCCTATTATCAATGTTTTAGAACAGTCTTTCATATAGTTGCTAATAGTTTGCAATTCTTTTGAGAACTGTCAAATCCTTTGACTACTCTGTTGGGGAATGGGAAAACAATTTCTAAGAAAACTGCTCTCAATGCAGAAAAGGGAAAAAAAAAATCACAGTTTATTTCATTTTCAGACATTTTTCCATTGTTCCCCATATGGTTCATTCATTTAACCATCTATTCATTCAGAAGTAAATATTTGTGCCTTCTATAGATAGACAACCTGGCATAGTGGATAAGAAGATCAATCTTGCAGTCAGGAAGACCTGGGTTCAAGTCTTGCCTCCGGTATACACTCTTTAATCATAAGCATTTGCTCTTTCAGCAATCCAAGCTAATTTGCTTCAGAGGAAAGTTCCACATTAGAAATTCCCCACAATTATGAAATCAGGAATGTAGACCCACCTCCCCAAAATATATAAAACAATATTCTATGCCATGGAAAGAGCCCAAGACTTGGAGTCCAAATACCTGATATTAGATGTGTGACCTAGGGTATGTCACTGAATGACAGTGATTCATTGGTAAATGGAGAGCCACTAATTTTCTGGGAAAAAAATGTGTACATCCATTCCCTTAAGTCTCGACAATCCACAAAATACTAAACCAAGCCTTGATTTGCCTATTTTTGAGGCATAAATGCTGACACAAAGAATTTAACAATTGGCTATCATGATCAAGTTCAAGCTGGTACCTGCACATCCCTGAACTCCTCAGCATCAGTTTCTTATTCTGCACAATGGGAATTGTAATACTTACAGGACCTACCTGTCCAGGTTATTCTGAGATAAGTACTGTGTAAACTGTAAATCACTATGTAAATATGCTAATATTCTATTGATTTCCATGAGTTTTATATAAAGAGTATAAAAGGTCTTTCCCTGAACTTTGTCTTGATTGACCAAATCATCATCTAATGTTATGTTATAATGGAAAGAATATATTTAATTTTTTGTACTAAAAAATCTTTTAAATTAGGAGTAGATTTGGGGAAAATGCATAAAGGAATAGGAGATTCCCTTTGAGTTTCCTCTCAGAAATCAATCCAAAAATTCAACAAGCAGTTGTTAAGAGTTTTCTCTGTGCTGGACATCATGCTAGGCTCTGTGGAAACAGACAGAAATAAAATAATCCTTAACTTCAAGAAGCTTACATTCTACTTGCGTTATGTTGGCACTTACCAATGAGGGAATCAGGAAAGACCTCTTGTAGGGAGTAGCCTTGAACTACTTCTTGAAAGAAGCTAGAGATTCTAAGATATGAGCATTTCAGACAAAAGGGACAGCTTGTGCAGAGATACAGAGGCAAGAAAAGGGATTTTATGTATGGGAAATATGGAATAAGTGAGAAGCAGCTCTCAAATGTATCTGTTCTTAGCTCATGCCTGTGTTCTTCCTGATTTTCTGCAAATATTCATAATAGTATTGGTCATTTAGTTATTGCCTCTTATTTGTTATTGATAGCTTTCCTCATCCCTTGTGCAGGATTATCCTGGATTTATAAGGAGAGAGGGAATGCAGCCAAAAATTCAATTGGAGAGAGGGTTGCCTCCTGCTGCATTTGGGACACTTCTCTCATTTGTAGCGTTCTTGATGGATTCTCCTGTTGGAAAGGAGTCAAAGCTTATTTCATTCCAGATGTAAACAATCCAACCAAGGTATTTTCTACAACAAATTTCATAAACACATTAAATATAATAACACCTTGAAAGGTTCAAAAACAATATCACTCATTTAACACATGGGGAAACTGAACTACTGAGGCTGCATCCACAGGGAATGGCATTCTGATTTAATCTGGTGAATCTGATCTATTCTTCATGTAAGTCAGGGCTACTCCAAAACAAAATTTTACTTCTTTTAGTTTCTGTATGGTGTAGGGATTGATAGCTTTTCAAAAGCTGATAGAGGGTAAAATAACTTGACACTACCTAGTAAAAACAAAGAAAGAAAGAAAGTGTAACTTAGGTAAATCACGTACAACAAGGCCTTCCTTTTGCTCTTTCAGTGTCTCAGGGATGCTGATGAGCTACATAAGTTGTTCACAACCACTGTGAACAGGTAGTTCTGTATCCAGAAGAGAAAAAAATCCCATATCCAGCACAAGTCAGAAAAGCAAGTGATAATACAGAAAAGGAAAAGTCAGGATGGATAGATAATGTCAAAGAGAGGGCTACTGTAAGATGTAGTATGCACATATAGATATGCATAAGTAGTTTGATATATGGATGGAGCTATGACCAAACTGATGTGAGTATTCTATCTACTACTGCACATTGTATCCATGAATCCCCTTTCATCCTATGTGACTTGCATTTACACTTCCACAGATTGCCTACTGAGGAGCTATCTAATACACAGAAAGATTTCCTTTGGCTCTTTTAACATTTCATGATTGGTAGATTAAACTGTCTTGGTATTTTTCTATTCTCTCTCTCCTTCTCTCTCTCTCTCTCTCTCTCTCTCTCTCTCTCTCTCTCTCTCCCTCTCTGTCTCAATTTCTCTCTCCCTCCTCCCTCCTTCCCTTCTTTCCTCGCTCTGACATTATTAAAAAAAATCTTTAAAAAACTAGTCAAGTCATGAAACTCCAGTGTAACATCATTTAGCCATTCTCATTTGTAGGATGGTTCTCATGGGACTAACTGCCCCCATATTCCCTATAATGTCATTTTATCTAACATTGCATTTTTGGGAATCATTTAACAAAGGTAGGGTGTACTTCTCTATGAATATACATTTACACACATACATACACACACAAATTTTGACAAACTATAAATAATTACATTTTATTATTAGACTGACCCCTTAATTTCATTGGTATGGGGTGCTTCCCTCAATGAAGTCCTATTCCTAATGAAAATCAGCATTTTTTCTACAATTTACAGTCTTAAAGAGTTGCTTGGAGCACAGAAAGGTTGAATGACTTGGCCAAAGTCACATAGCTAGTATTTGAACCCAGGAGAACAAGAGAAAACAAAAGATATATAGATATAGACAAATATACATACATACACACAGAGTCAAATTTTAGTTTTGCTATGTATTACCTGTATAACCTTGGGCATATATTGAACCTCATGTTTCTCATCGATCAAATGAGGATCTCTTGGCTAGATATTCTCTAGAGTCCATTCCAGCTTAAAACCTAAGTTAGACCTATATGCATAAGCATATATATAATGTAAATTCCATCCCTAAGGATTTTTTCATTTATCCTTTGAGTGAACCTTTCTCATTACAAGCTGTATTTCCCTTAAAAAATTAATTGTTTATTAAGAATTAATTAAAAAGGTTAGCATGAGATTAAGTGCTAAGGGAATAAATCACCTTGCCTACTTTGAACTTCTTTCTATGTCTTGTCGGTGGCTGTAGTTAAGACATTATGTTCCTTCTCAACTACCTTGCAGTGGGTTGTGTCAAGAAAATCTTTAATATAAAAATAAAAAGCAGTTCATGCATAAAGCATGATGCCCTGAAGCATATTAGATCTGTTTATCTCTCTGTTTAAAATGAATGCTACCTGGTATAGTTTACATAACATGGTAGGGATCAGCTTGATAAAGCTTTTATATCACCTGGGGAACACACGGGCTCATTTCTTCGACACCTTTCCACATGACTAGTTTGCCAGCAAGTATAATGGCAAACAAAGTTTTAATAGGTCAAGAGCCGGATAGATGCTTGAATTAGCAGGAGGGCGGGGGAGTTGACATGCACCATGGCTAATAACTGACACTTACAGCCCAAGTTTTGAAAGCTGCTTAATAGGTAGTTTAGAAATAAAGGCTTGTGTGACTCTGATTATTCACTCGCAGAGTTCAATACCGAGATGGGGGGTGAGTGGGGATTGGAGCCCGATCTTTCTTTGGGAAGGTAAAGAATCTAATACAATCGCCCTTGAAAGTCTGGACGTATTACAGGGCAACAGTCGGATGACCAGTTTCTGAGTCATTTGAATGCCACTTGTTATTAGGCTTAAAAATGTTGAACTCTGGCTCCGTTTTCTTTAAATCTGTCCAGGATGTGAGTCACTCTCATTTGTATTTTCTTGTTGTGCCTTCATGAGAAGCTGTTTCTGTAGCTACTGTTTCTGTCATATCACATCAGCTTTGTTGAAAGCTGCAACAAGACAGATAAACATATGATCTATTTTAGAAACTTCTCTTTCCAAACAGGAGGGAAAAAAATAGATGAACATTTTTTTCTCTTATCATCCCTTTACTTTTTCTTCTCAACCCTGTGCACCTTGGACAGTGCAGGGGTCTGCGGGGTCAGTAGCATCTGTATGCTTCAGGGGGTCATTTTTATCCAGGGTCTGTGCAATAATAACTTTTCACGAAAGTTTTGCACAGTGCCAAAAAGAACTCCATCGCTAACCCTAGCTTTGGCAGCCTACGATCAGTAGAGTAAAGACAATATTGTGTTTATCCTTTCCATGCTAGCATGAGGGAGGCGAAATCTGCTGCTGTATTTAAACAGAAGAATGAGCAGACTTTCCTTTGTTGTAGATCCTGTGCAGTCTGTGGGCATGCTGTATGGAAAGCCTGTTTAATAATACAGTGTTTGGGGACTTGAGGAAGAAAAAGGAATTTAAAGTATACGTGAAGTGTTCATTATTTATTACACAATGTAGCAAATAGGAAACAGCCCACCACCACTTTGTCAATATAGATCCAGAATCCTGGGGGATACAGATCAGTAACTGAACCGTAGGTAAATAGATAGATTAGATATGGCAGGGACGGCAAATAAATGCCAGGAAACAAATCCACAAGAACAATTTTACAGGGCTTGCCTTCTATTTTCATAGGAAACTAAGCCAAATCATCTGACAAGGGGAGAAATCAAATCATTTGTCAAATTCTTCTACCTTTCATTTATCACACAGTTTAATGCAGTAATGAAAAATCGCAAATGAAAAATGAAGTGAATGACCAATGGAAAATGTGTTCTCTAAGAATACTATAATATGTTATTAGCCCAAATCCCCCATGCTTTTGCATGCACAAGGGCTATTGACCAGGATGGGAACTCAGGGGCCCTATAATCACACAACCCCTTTCACTCAAAAGTAACAAAGCTTAGGGTAGTGGGCATACTATATGTCTTTGAAGGATGGGGATGTCTCAGCTAGCTCTGGCTTTTTTTCAGACCCTTCTACTGCTTTCACATTTATTTTCCTTATATTGAAATATGAGTAGTCTGGGCTCATTACATTTTACTGGATAGCTGGGAATTCCATATTCAGCTCCGGTGGCCTGTAAGGTTGGATAGGTGCTAAAAAAAAGAAAGAAAGAAAAGTGAACATGGGGACATCTGGGCATGAGCAAAATAAAGACATACTGCTGGATCCTTCTGGGAGACTTTAAAGAGAAAATATGAAGCTGGAGGAGGAAGGAAAAGGAAACATAATGAAAGAAGGAATATGCGAGGTTGCAAGGGTATTAGAAAAAGACTTATAGATAGATAGATAGATAGATAGATAGATAGGTAGATAGATAGATGGATAGATAGAGATAGAGATGGAGATTTTTAAAATTTTAAGTGAATTTTATTGGAGCCTTTTATTTTAATATAATGGGCATTTCTGGATACAGTGCCATATATCCCCTGCCCCCATCACTGAAGCTTTTCTTGGAACAAAGGAAAACACTAGGCAAAAACAACCCACAAAGTGATTTAATTTAACAGTGTTCTACTCTCTGAATTACCCCACCTCTCTTGGAAGAGCAGAGAGGTATAAGAAAATGTTATCTTTAATCCACTAGTTCCGGGAAGAGATGAGAAAATATTTCATCAGGACTTTCCTGCAAATAAAATTCCATTCACCTTAAATACTTGAGAGGAGGGAAGCACATATCACATATTGTGCCCATTTGGTACAGCCTCACAGGCTGTGGGTACTCAATAAATTAGTGGCTCACTCTTAAGCCCCAATGATTAATAAGGTAGGATGTGTTTATGTCTGAGTAACACAGAGAAGTTGATTCCGATTGAGGCAGGATGTGCTGTTGAGCTGCAAAATAATATTGACCTTAATATAATTAGGTTGGACACTAGAGGAATGAAGACCTGAACACAAATGGTTGTATTTTGACAAGTAAAATTCAAGAAAGGGTTTTTTTTTCCAAAGAGAAGGAGGGAGGGCTATTTAATATTTGTTGAGTTCCAACAGTATACTCAGTGCTGAGCAAGACATAGGAAGTGGATGTTGGAAACCGCCTGGAGGGAAACGTTAGAAAATTAAAATCCATAGAATCAGCATGAAGGTTGCTAAGGAATATCTGATTAGAAGCGGAGACTATGGGCTTGTCCCAGAAAAACGGAAAAGGAACCGATAAGGCAAGGAATAAAAACCAGAAAGGTTCAAATCGCAGGAGCTCAGTCAGGTGGAAAAGTATCCTTTAAAAAAAAATAGAAATCCCATCCAAGTGAAGCTAATGGAACGGAGTATAAACTTCAACAGGTAAGATGGAGGGGAAGGGAAAAAGAATAAATCCAAAGGACAAAGATATCAAGGCAAATCATCAGCCTTTCCTGAAGTCCTTCAGAAGAAGGGAGCCTCCAGGAAAGACAGTGGGTGTAAAGAGCAGTGAAAGGTTTAAAGAGAGCACAGCTAAATTATAGCTTTGCTTTTGCTTTCAGCACAGAGCAGGATGAGTAAATATCTGGCCCCAGGGTGGAGGGGGGTGGCGCACTTTCAGGAGTGAAGGTGAGGCAGTGTCTGCAGATGCAGACATCAGAGAGAGCAACAATAGAAATCAAATTTCATTAAATCTCCAAGACCTGATGGCCTTCACCTACAAGTCATCCAGCAGTCAAATAAAAAGAGCGGGGCAAGAAACCCCAGTATGGTACCTGTGATCAAGGACAGCTGTTGCAGCTGACCTAGTGGCTACCCAGGCCTGGGGAATAGTATGAGGTGTAAGCCTAAGAATTACTTCCCAGGGAGCTTAGGGCACACTTGCGGAGAAGTCAAGGGTGAGGGAGAGGAATGACAAAAGCATTTTTTTTTTAGCAAATAGGTTGGTGCTATGGACCTATCCCTTAAGAACATAGATTGCCTAACTATTAAATAAATTTGGTAACCATAGGGTATGAAGAAAAGCCTTGCTCTGTCTTTAAAACTAGTTAAGAGGTGGGAAGCAATGAGAAGAAATAAAAGGCCATTTCTCTTCATGGAAAGAGGTTAATTGTGGGGTGCTCAGGGGAGAACTCTGAGCCTGGTGTCATTCAAGATTCTTATTAATGACCTGGAAGAGGGAGATGAAAAGCGAGATGGGAAAACTTGCTGATGAAATAGAATTATTTAGGTCATTCGAGTTAGGGAAGATTCTAGGAGAATCTAAAAAAATATACTAGCAAACACTCACTCTAAAAAAGAGAAATTAAAAATTCCCTAGCCGATGAAATTTGGCCAACACAAGCATCAGGCAGTCTACCTCAAAAGCAAGGGGGTAAAATTAAGAACAATTTGAATGGATGTCCACATCATCTGTAACTCTTCAAAAGAAGCAGGATGATGCAATGGATTTATGTTGGACTTGCAGTCTGAAAGACCTAAGTTCAAATCCTGACTTAGAAACTTACTAGTTATCTGAACTTGTTCAAGTCAGTTAACTTCTCTCAGACCTTCATAATGTAGGCCCCTTCTACTTTTCTAGTTTTCTTATACCTTACTCTCTAACTCAGACTAGTGACCCTGGCTTCCTGGCTGTTCCATGAATAAAACTCCCCATCTCTCATCTCAAGTCGTTTCCTCTGGCTTGGAATGTGAAAAGTGCAGAGCCAGGAGAACATTGTACACAGCAACAGCAACATTCCTGCTTTCCCTACTTACCTGTGCCCACTGGCTTCTTTTAAGTCCTAAATAAAATCCTGTCTTCTACAGGAAGTCTAACCCTTCCAAAATCAAATGCCTTTTCTCTATTAATTTTTCCTATTTGTCCTGTACATAATTTGCGCATACTCATTCATTTATTGACTCCTCGTTAGCATGTGAGTTCACTGGGGGTAGGGCCTGTCTTTGGCCTCTCTTTGTATCCTCAGAGCTTAGTGTGGTGTCTGGCACATAGTAAATACTTAATAACTTCTTATTGTTTAATTTATTATTGATATTGGTTGATCTCAGATTCAGTTTTCTAATCTATAAGATGAGGAAAATAAGAGCATCTATTGCACAGGGCTATTGTGATGATCTATGTAAATGCTGATCTATATGAGATGATCTACATAAAGTACTTTGTAAATCTTAAAATGCTACGTAGATGCCATCTAGCTGGATTTCTTGGCATTGTTGCAAAGAACTGTTTCCTTTCTGAATAGTGGTGGTAAAAAATAAGAATAAGATATTAACCCTTCAACAAAGGAAGGACAGCGATTGAAATGTAGCACCATCATCTGATTTGAAAGTTGAGCATTGGAAGTTTTCAGTGTTAGCTATACACTTTGGGAAAATGTAAAAGTACTACAGTTCCATGTCTAATAAAGCACCAAGACTTTGAAACGTGTCCAAACAAAAATAGTGCATTTCATAGCTTTAGAGATGAAGGGGACCTAGAAGGTCATTGAACCCAATTTCCACATTGTGTACAGATAAGAAAACTGAGGCCAAGTGACTTGCCTAGAGTAACCTAGACAGTAAATATCTGAGGTGGGACTTGAATCAAGTCTTTCACTTGACTCCTACATTGGAATCTTGTAAATTCAAGAATTCAGATGCCTTTTCTGACCTATCACCAAATAATAACTACACAGTGATATGGGAGACGAGGCTAGATTCAGGAATAACTAGGGGATTCAGCTTTTACTTAGGGTACATTCATACTTCCAAGTCTACCTTAAGTAAACCACAACCTCACCATAACCGTGGAACCAAGGTTCCTTGATTTATACTGTAGATAAATAGTAAAGAGTCATGTACCTGAATGAATAAATGAGTGAAAGTTGGAGCATAGATAAATATTTTTAATGGTATTTTACTTTTCCAATTACATGTACAGACAAATTTTAACATTCATTTTTTTAAAATTTCGAGTTCCAAATTTTCCTTCTCCCTCCCTGCCATACCTGCCCCCTTCTTAACATGGTCAACAATTTGATATAGGTTATATGTGTGCAATAATATAAAACATATTTCCATATTAGTCATATTGTGAAAGAAGAAACAGACCAAAAGAAAAAAAATTCGAAAAATAAAGTGAAAATCGTGTGCTTCGATCTGCATTCAGACAGTTCTTTCTCTGGAGGTAGATAGCATTTTTCATCATGAGTCATTTGGATTTGTCTTCTATCACTGTATTGCTATAAAGAGCTAAGCCACTCATGGTTGACCATTGTACAATATTGCTGTTGCTGTGTACAATGTTTTCCTGGCAGTGCTCTCTTTATATCATGTAAGTCTTTCCAGGTTTTTCTGAAATCCACTTCCCCAACATTTCTTATAGCGCAACATTATTTCATTATATTCATTAATACCAACAAACCAACCATGCGGCAACTTGTTCAGTGTGGGAAACAAGGAAATTCTGTTTCCACAGTTCTGGGTGATCAGGGTTGTGACCTAGCATAGTCAGATTACAGATGAGAAACTTGTGTGCAGGCTTGTACAGTGTCGAGGGAGATCCACAATTCAGAACAGGTTAAGAATCTTCAATTATTCTGAATACATTGTAGGCTTCCTATAATCTTACTGGGGAGATTACCCATCCATTTAAGGGGAAAGACATAAAGATTAATAAAAGCATTCCTTATTTCACAACAGGTGGTCTTCTTTGTTTAAGGTGAGTATGTTTCTCACAGTTAGGGGCTTATTAGATGAGGGCATTTCTAATATTCAGCCATTCCCCAATTTGATGGGTATCCCCTCAATTTCCAATTCTTTGCCACCACAAAAAGAACTACTATAAATATTTTTGCACATGTAGGTCCTTCCCCCTCCTTTCTAAAAAATTTCTTTGGGTAGTAGGGGTATTGCTGGATCAAAAGGTATACACAGTTTGATTGCCCTTTGGGGATATTTCAAATTGTTCTCCGGAATAGTTGGATCAGTTCATGACTATAGATTAATGTGCACTTCTAATACTTTTATGGGATGTATGGAGGAAGAACAAATAACCTTTGGAAGTTCTTCTTAGTTACTTTGCTTTATGGTAGCATAAATCCAAGCATCTCTTGCTTGGAGTAGCAGGACCTATTCTGTAAATGCTCTTGAATGGTTTGGCACATGGGTGGGGAACCTTTGGCCTTAAGGTCATCTTTGGCCCTCTAGATCCTCAAGTGTGGTCCTTTAACTGAATCTAAACTTCACAGACCAAATCCCCTTAATAATAGAATTTGTTCTGTAAAACTTGGACTTAATTAAAAGGCTGCACCCAAGGACCTAGAGGGCCACATGTGTCCTTGAGGTTGCAGGTTCCCCAGCTCCGATTTGATATTTCAGGTCAGGGATAAGTGGATCTGAGTCCCCTCCTGCACCTCTATCATCACCATTTCTTATTGTTAGTATACACAGAAATAAATCTAAGTGCCCACCCGCCCACCCCACACAAACAACAGTAACAGCAGCAACAAGTAACATTTATGTAGTGTTTTAAGGTTGGCAATGTACTTTGCATATATTATCTTATTGAAACATATAACTGAAGCTTTATTTTGTGGAAATCAAATTGCAAATCCTTTGATTGCTTAAAACTGGTTTTGCAGCAACCATACATGTTTTGGAAGATGCATAAAAGCCAAATGAATCTAATGTAGGGCTAGAGGTTGCATGCACTTGGTATTATCGCATCACCTCCATTGACTTGCAGTAATAACTCCATTTAGACTTTATAATTGTTTCTCTTATTATATGTATGATTTTGAGCAAGTCACTTAACATCTCTGGGCCTCAGCTTTCTCATCTCTAAAATGAAGGGTGTAGATTTTATGGCCTCTATGGTCCTCTCCAGCTGTAAGTATAAAACCTATGATGAACAAAATGCCTCCAAACAACTCTTTGAGGTAGCTGGGGAAAATATCATTATTTCTATTGTAAAGATAAAGAAACTGAGACCAAGAGAAGGTAATCAATTTTCTAAGATCTGAAATTCAGTAGAGGTACAGTACCTGGAATTCCAATACAAGTCTCCTGTCCTCAATTCTAAGGCTTATTCCACAATACTACTCTGCCTCCCTGTGTTTCTCTGTGCTCCATTTTCCCTTCACATATAAAATGAGGATAATGAAACTGACCTAATTCACAAGGATGCTGGGTGAATACATCAATTATTGATTGAAAAATGAATTGAAAATTCAAAGTGACAGCAGTATTACGGCCTATATTTATTTATTGACTTATTGGAGCTTTCTCCAAAAGCCCAAATGGTTTTTGAATTCCCTTGCTTTGTATGCACACTGTGCATAGTTTAAAAATCCTTTTTTGAACACAAAAATACCTATTGTATTCTTTCAAGTGCACCAAACTTTGCCCTTTGTATATGCCCATCACTGTCCCCTGAAGAAAGGCATGGTTCATGAATGGGAAGTTAATCAGGTTTCTTATGTACTGATTGAGATTAAATTTAAATTCAATTTCAAAATGTAAAAGAAAAATTACCCTACTCAGAAGCAGATGGGGCAGCCCAACTAAGGTAGAGAAGGGGAGTGATATTAAGACTATAGTATTTTCTTCTTTCTTCTTTAGCCTTCTTGATGGTATCTCCTACATGATTAGAAATTAGTGGCAAAAAAAGACTTAAGAAAACCAAGAGGTATGAGGGAAGAAGAAATAAAAACAGGTAGACACAATCTAGTGATCCACATTTGGGATTTAGGGAATCCCCTCAGGCACCTTGGGGAATTTTTACTTTTCTGGATGTTAGTCTTGTAGAAGCCACCTGCCTAGAGAGCATATAAGGTAAATAAAGTGGCAACTTGGTTAGCAAGTGAAAATCCCAAGAGGAATTTGTTTACACATTCAAAATTACCTTTGGTCTGTGGAGATTTGGGTTTCTATTTGCACTAATCTTAGGTTAGTAACTTTCATATTATATTATCAAAATTAATCTCGTTTAATGTGATGGAAAGTTACAAACACAAGATTTGTTAACAGAGTCACCAAATCATTAATGTGATACAATTCCACTATTGAGTAAAAAAAAAATCTGCTAATAATTGTTGTGAATGTTTCCCCATCACATTAGAATGTAAGCCTCTTGCATGTAGGGATTATTCAACAGTAATGCTTGTTGATTGATTAATTAATTGATTAATTTTTGGTACATTGCTATCTGTGTTTGGCCCTTCCAGATGCCGGGCTTTTGTAAATGCTAAAAGACAGTTTGGAGCAATCATTGGACTAGGTTTTTTGGGGGGATTTGTTGTTTGTTTGTTTTTGTTTTTGTTTGGTTTGGTTTTTTTTTTTTACAAAATCAAAGGGAATGACATGGCCCTAGATTTTCACATAAGTTTGAACTATAGAGTTTGTACAAACTGGAGACCAAGAAAATATGAATGCAATTCATAATTCAATAAACATGTATTAAGCATACCAACTATTTCAAAAATAAAAGTCAAACAGAACTGAAAAAGATATAATTTGTGTCCTAAGGAGCTTCCTGTCATCTGTGGGGTAAGGAGAGGGGACTGGGGAGATGTGATACAACACTCTCAAATATTCAGATAGATCTTTGATCTTATCAATGTGGATATTTCCTCTATCTATGCAGATCATAACTCATTCTTGCCTGCCCTGTACTCTGGAGCTTTTGTCCTTGTCCTCCCATAAGTTCACCTCCTGGAGTCTACCCAATAAAATTCAGGGGACTTCCTTGCTGTCTCTTAACCCTTCGAAGAATATATTGTTAGAGCACATGGATCCATGGCTTATCCCTTGCTCTTATCACATGACCGGCCCTTCATTTTTAATCATGAATTTCATTGATGATGACCTTTACTCTGGAACTTCTTTATAGTTTCTTGGTATTTATTGCAGATTGCTCCTATCCACTGTGAACTCCTCCGTTGCCTTCTGGATGATGTTCAGTTCTAATACTTTGGATTCTCATGTCCATAACATTCAATAATACAAAAATAACAGTAGTAAATTGGTATTAAAAAGGTGGACCATCATACAATAACACCACCAGTAAAATATGGATGTTAAAAAATAGGACTTTGTGAAAGATAAAAGAGCTCTTCAATATTCCCCTAATGATACTCATTTTGGATGATAAACAAACCAAAAGCAGCATTAGAGGAAATCACCAAAAGGACTGAGAAAGCGAAGGTCCCAAACATGTATAAACCATTGCATAAATCATCAACTTGTCACCAATAGTAAGAATTAATGGATTGGAACCTGGAAGGAAAGTGGCTGGAAAGCAAGGCAAAATTGGGATGATATCTACAGAGAGCACTTTACTAGGCCTATGGCTCAGGACATGAATATTGAGTGGAAATATATTTCTGTTTATTCAAAAGTTAAAGACAATAGAAGAACTCACTGATTAGACAGACAAGGGACTAGAAAGGAAGAAGGCTTAATATTTGCAGATGTTGAATTTGGCTGAAGACAATATTTCCATCTAACCCCTACCATGCATTCTCTAAACCATCTTCTCTATTATTGTTTTTTCCCCTTTCTTTTCACTTTTTTTGTACTCATGTGCTTTCTGTTTTTCTCTTTATGTTGCTTTAAATTCTTTTTAAAAGAATACAAACAAACAATTGTAGGCTATCAATGAAGATAGGAATTCACATTCACTAGTCAATGAAAAGCAGCTATGAGTACAAAAAAAATGCAAAGAATCTATACAGAATTTCTCAACTTGAATGGTGAACAACTGCAGTTCCTCCATGACAATGGAAAATGCATTTTTTGTATTAATAAGTTCTGAAATGTTTTCCATATCTTTTTATCTTTCCTTATTTCATATATCTCACAAGTTGACCTATCAATGACTGCTGTCATGATGGTATAATCTCCAGAAAAGACTTCCACTTTGTAAATTTAGTTTAATACAGCCAATTTTCTCACACTGGTTTGCTTTAGAACCATGTCAAGTCTCCTCTGCAAGGCTATCTAGGATTAGGGTTAAGGTCTAATTTTGGTGCTTCCAATTTCCTGGATTGTTACAAAAAACTTTGCAAATCTTTTTCCATCTTTCTTCTATCTGTTGTCCTCCTTCCAGTGTCATCCCTAAGTGCCCTCAGGGTGTTTTACTCACTAATCATTAACCAATTAAAACCAATTAAATTGGTTTTACCCTCCACCTCTCTCTGTTCAATGAGGCAATATTGCTCACTCTCATCTAACCCTTAGCACAGTGCCTGGCTTATTGTAGGTACTTAACAAATGTTTACTGAATGAATGAACATTCATTCCTCCTCCATTCTCTCCTGTAAGATTTCACAAATGAATTTATATTCTAAATCATGTTACCCTTAGTTGCCATATATCTCTGTTTGGCAAAGAAGTCAAGTATTTGTTCACTGAAGTGTTTTCAGTCTATTTTGGTTTCCTTGTTATAGCAATTGATTTATTTTGCTTCAACTTAAGTATTGTAGAAATGTATTTGATGTCGATACCATTTGTTTCATTTGTGTTCAACATAAATAACCTACTCAAATAGGTCAGATTGGAGTTGTTTTAATTGTATACCACCATATCTTTTCATCGGAGTTTTTCTTTTGCCTAGTTTTGTACCAGTTTTGCTCTTTACTTTAACAAATCAGTGGTCTGACTATACATAGTGACAGCTGATCCAGAGATAATTCCCACATCAGTAATGAGTCATTTGCTATTTGTTAAAATATAATCAATTTCAATTTTTGTGATGTTATTTAGTACTTGCCATATCCACTGCTTTCCTTTCCATTTTTTTCATGGGGAAATAATTCATGATGTATAGGCTTGAGGTAACATACATTTTAAATGCTTTTCAAACCTTCAAACATTATACAAATGTTAGAAATTACTATGATTACAAGACTTCTGTCTAGTCTACAAATCTTTGGTATCTTTAATTTCTTCTTCCTCTTCCTGATCCCTATTTTCCAACATATTTTTCATAGTCCTTATCTGTTCCTAATGAGTGTCAGGGTATTATTATTTGGAGGATGTTACCACTTTTTTCATAGTATTTCTCTACCTCTGAATCCTCTGCAGCCAGTGTTAATACCTGAATTGTCATTATTTTCATGGCTCTATTATAGCAAATAGTTGTGATGAACACTGAAATACATGATGTCCACATCGCCTATGAAATCATATTTCTTGCTTCTTTTAGACATACAACAAAACCAACTTAGCTGAATTCTTATTTCTCTTGAAAGAGAGACTGTGAGATAGTCTTCCATGTAGCTTCTACTTTCTTCTTCTGGTTTCATTTATGAGGAGAAGGTCAAGATTTATATGATTAAGTTCTTCCAAGGAGTATAACCCGTAGGTCTAGGTCATTGGACATGGATCTCACAATGAGAATATCAACAGCTAAGTTAAAGATTGTAGATGGTCTAAAAATGATACTATTCTAAGCATCCTGTGTTTCCTTTCCTGGAACTCTGCCACCATCACTACAGAAATACAATGGGCACAAGACTGAGGGCCATTTACATTTTTCTTTGTTTCATGGGTTGTCATGGCCAAAGGACTTATCATCAAATGGCCAGTCTGCTGGTGATGAATCTCTATATATTCAGCTGTGCTTATCTCTGGAAAGTGGATTCATTCTACTTCCAGGACCATATGGGAAGCCTTTCTAGGAAGCTTCTGGCATAACTTTTGAGAATGCAAAAGTGCCACAATATAGAATTAGAGCACAGCTGAAATAAATATAATTCAAAATTGAATATCATAAGGGTAAAGTGGATTTCCAATGTGCTCTAGGACATTCTGAAAAGAGAAAGAACACTTTAATTTGCAGGAGAAGGAAAAGCTTTATGGAGGAGGCAGAATCTTAGCTAAATCTTGAACAAGCATAAATGAGAGGAGAGAGAGAATTCCAGACATGGGAGACAACCCACGTAAATTTGTAGAGGCAGGAGATGGCAAGACAAGATAAAGGAACAGATTACTCTATTTCAGATGAAATATAGGAAACATGAAGAAATATATTATAAAATAATTCTGGAAGGATGCATTAGAACTGATTTGTAGAGGGCTTAATGCCAACCTAAGGACCTTGAATTTTCTCCTATAGGCAATGGGGAGCCATAGAAGTGATTTGATCACAGGAGTGGCATCATCAGATTCATGATATAGGTAGATTATTTTGGCAGCTATGTGAAGCATAAACTAGAAACTGTATTTTGCACTTGTTTGTATTTATACTGTTTATATTTCTTCAATATATACTTACATAGGCTATTTGCCTCCTCTGCTTGGTAATTTGAGCTCTGTGAGAGTAGAAATTATTTTGTCCTTTATATTTGTATCCCCAGTATCTGACAGAGTGCCTGGCACACAGTGGAGATTTAGTAAATTCTTGTGGATTGACTAGTTGATAGATTGACTGAGTGGGGAGTGCCTAGAGTCAGGGAAGCTATTACCTTGGAAGCTATTACCACAGATCCCA
>CM053774.1:26569792-26620241 GCA_028658325.1 Potorous gilbertii | reverse complement strand
TAATTGTTATATTTATTATTAATGATTATATTTTATATAATTTTATATTTATTATTAATAATTATATTGTTATTGCTTATATCAAAGTATTCTAAGTTGAAATATTCTAACTCTGAAGGATCTTGATATTACCTTCCATTTGGTATTTTTCCTCACTGTGTTCCTAGCAGGGAAAGAAAGATTTTAGGAAAGGAACCAAATAGTGGAAGAACTCAAGATTTGCCTAGTTTTGTATCCTGCCTTTTGTTCTTAGTAAATCCTTTCTATGGATAAGAAAATCCATAAGAAAGTGGTTTCTCCTAGTAAAAGTTTCTTTAAATATCAGATGGACATATTAATGCCTACACTCACTACCGCAAGGGATTTTTATAAGGAAGGTGGTTTATAAATGTTAACGCTCTCTGTAAACATGAGTTTCTATTATAAGTTTTCTCCTTTAGGTGACTATTAAAAAAGAATCTTCTTGCCACATGAAAATTTTGTTTTAGCCCTTAAATAGTAAAATCCTTTCGAAAAGGAAACTCTGAATCCTTTAGCTCCTTTAAAAATATTCATACCTGTTTCTTCTAAATGTTGGAAAATAAGAAACCATTTAAAAAAGGGGGCATAAAGGAGGCAAGTGTAGAGGAGGAGAAAGTTGTAAAAAAAAAAAAAGCAACAGCCTCACTGTCCAGGTGGGAATATGTGTTTGTCCTTGGTTGCCAATGAAGACCAATATCTGGTCACCAGCCTCACTTCTCCTCCAGAACCATCTGAATCCAGTGACCAGATATATGACCCAGGATGAGGCAGTTGGGGTTAAGTGACTTGCCCAACGTCACACAGCTACTGAGTGTCAAATGTTTGAGGTGAGATTTGAACTCAGGTCCTTCTGACTGTGGCACTGGTGCTCTATCTACCATACCATCTACCTGCCCCTTCCTTGCAGGTACTCACTTAGGGTGAGTCAATGCCCATTCATTGAATAGACCTGTTTAAGAAGTAGCCAGGGCATGGCCCCTTTAATGAGGTCAAAAAAAGCAAAGGCATCAGGCTGGGTGGGAAACTGCAACAGTCACTACTGATAATTACTCTAAAGCTGGGGGGGTCCAGGAGCCCTTGGCAGGGGCCCCTTGGAGTTCCCAGTGTCATAGATTTAGAGCTGAAGTCACTTTAGATACCGTCCAATCTCTCTTTATAGATGAAAAAACTGAGGCCCAGAGAGTCTATGATTTGAACCAAGGTCCCTGACTTAGAGCTGGAAAGAGGCCTTAGTCCTACCCTTTCAATTTACAAGTGGGAAAACAGAGACCTAAATATGGGAAGTGATAGTCTAAGGCCTCACACGAGGTTTGAACCCAGACGACAAATACGAAACTCTTTCCACAATATTACCCTTTCCCCCAGTTATTCCTCATAGCTGTTCATAAGCAATCACCATGCTTGACTCATGGTAGGTACTTTGTAAATGTTTTTGTATTGATTATAGAGGAAAATGTAGATATAAAAGAGATGAACAGCAAACTGGAGACCCATGCTTGAAGGAGAAACACTGAATGAACTCCACGGCCTATGAGAAGTTTACCATCCCTGTTGAGCAGTTCTTTTCCTGTTCCTCCCTGGAGTACAGGCCTATAATTTTAATTATATCTTGGCATTCTCATAAAGCAAACAGCCTGCTAAGGTAGTATTTATTACCTGTTAGAAAGGATACTTATGAATATGCTTTACAATTTCCAATTGAAATGATCTGCGATGGGCCTTTTCAAGGACAGAAGGGGTGAACAGGAACACATATGGGAGAAAAGTTGCTCATTAAGGAAGGTTTGTTATCCAGGAACGTATAATTAGGGTAATGGTTGCAGCTTCTGTTACAGAAAACACTTTGACAGTTGTTTGATGGCTGCCTGGGTCAGGGGATCAGCTCCTTCTACAAGATGCCTCCATATTAGCGTGTTAGTGAACAGGTTAGAAAGTAAATTACAGCTGCCTTTCTTGGGCACATGAACGTCGTTCTTCATTGTTCTGTTTTTACTGTACATCAGCAGGAATGTGGCTTCTGAAGACTTTATGTGACAGGTTAGGCATTTTATCCTTTGAGTAAACAGTAATCATAGTGTGAAGAAAGTGGGGCATTGGAGAATTTTTCCTATTCTTTGAGAATTCCACTCTTCCTTTCTAGTTTGCTCCAAGGGCTCATTGGGGATACATATATTAAGCCCTTTAAATAGTTCATAATAAATCTTTGTCTCTGGCTGATTCTGACAGTTTTTTAAAGAGTCTTTTAAGAGAGAATCCTCAATCATTTGTTAATCCGTGGGGTGATCTTCAGACTTGGAAAAAAAATAACAGCATGGGCTCTTGGGTAGTGATGATACAATGTAGGGGGGGAATATAAATATGGAAAAATCCCCAGAATATCACCTTACAGAGATTACATGTTCTGCATGTGTCTCACTGATTATTTCTTCCCTCAGCAAACCAAGAAGGCAGATGGTGAAAATTGTCAAAATAGCTGGAAAGAAATGATTATGATTGATGGTTTTCAAAGAAGTTTAGGTGACTTAGTTTCTCCCAAAGTATAGAACTTAAAACTGAATAGATTTTGTCATTCACCAGAACTGTGTGCATGTGTGCACTTGAAAGTGATTTATTTAATAATTCGTTCAGTTGAAGAGGGAAAAGAAAAGTTTTCTTTGCTAATTTTTCTTCTTTAAAAGCACACATATTTTCTTAAATTACCACACAGCTGCCATACATGATCATGTGACTTAGTTGACAGAGGGTGTTGGTGTCCGAGTAAGAAGGTCAACCTTAATAACTTGTATCAAAAGTTTTGCGAAAAGGCGTAACAGATTTATGCATGAAACTATCTTTTGGTTGACTTTCTCCGATGGTTGACTTTTCCTGATTTTTTCTTATACTTTGAATAAGGATTGATTGGTCAAGAAAGACAAGTTCATGATATTAAGACAGATAAACATTGTAACTATCATAATTTGTGTCGATATTGAGTCTCATAGTTACAGAAGACTTTCACATACATACATTATGTCATTGGAACCCATGAAGGGGTTAACAAAAGTATGTTATATATGGAGAAGCAGAAGTCCAGAGAGGTGAAGTGATGTACTAGAGAATCACTGAACTAGGAAGTAGCATATGTGGTCTTCTGACTCCAAATCCTATTCTCATTCTATCTTTCTACAGAAGCCAGGCACCAACAAGCCACAATGGTAGACTGGGGTTTAGTTTTCTTAACACTACCACGAGGCATCCATACGTACCATCAGAAGAACTGCAATGTTTTTATCTACCAATAGAAATAATAACAGCCGCAATATATGCAGTGAGTAAATGGAATGTCATCATCTTTCAACAGAAGGGAAAGACTATCCAATCCCGGGAGCTTTACATATAAATCAGGAAATATTTCAAGGAGACTCATTTAGTTCTGCTTAGGACTGACTTGATTAAGCTGAAGATGAAATAACATTGGTCATGGCTTTAAGGAAAACACAAGGAGAAGCATCAGAACATTAATCATTTGCTCTTTGCAGATGATTTGAAGCTTTTTGCCAACTGTGAAACTCAGCTTCACAAGCAATTGAAAATTGCTAGGAATGGTATTGATACACAAACATAATTTGCATTAAATAGCTTAATTCCTTCTCAGTGGCAATCAGTTTATTGAAAGTTTTGTGTAAAGGTTCCTAGAAGTCTGACTCTGTCAGTCACTGATCATGTGACCTTGAATAAGTCACTTGACGTCTCTAGGTCAAAATGTCTTATGGGAGGAAAGAATTGTTCTGTAATTTATGATTTTAGATATTTGCTATGGGACATTGAGAGATTGGGTAATTTGCCTAAGAATCTACAGGCAGTATGATTCAGAGGTCCAATATATAGCCTGCCCTTAATAAATGCTTCCTAACTAACCCAAGCAAATTTAAATTTTGAAAAATTTCAAATTTTTGAATTTGGAATGGAAAAAATGAAAAATGGAAAAATCTTAAATAAAAAATTCAGTGAAATTTTTTAAAAATTAAAAAAGAAAAAAAGAATAATCTCTAGCACTAATATTCTTACACTGGACTATATTCAAAAATGTATATCTCATCCTACATTTTAAACCAGTGCTTGGCACAGTGCATGGCATATAGCAAGCACATAATAAATATTTGTTGATTGACTAATTAAGCCTACCACTTCCTTGGCAAAAAAAACAAACCCCAAAAACAAAACCAAGGTAGTATATTTAGTCTCTGGAATCTTGCTTTATCATTAAAAGGATCAGGGTTGTAAAATCTTTCAAAGTTGCTTTTCTTTATGACGTTATTGTATAAAATGTTCCAGTTCTGTTCAATTCACTCTGAATCAGTTCATAGAAGTCTTCCCACCATCCTATGCAACTGTTCATTTCATCATTTCTTATGGTGGGATAATATTCAATTACATTTACATATCATAAGTCATCTTGCTATTTCCCAGTAGATAGACACTTTCACAGTAGTTCTGTATTATTACGAAAAGAGCTGCTATCAATATTTTTATACAGATGGATCATCTTTGTCTTTCTTTGTCAATCATGTTTTTTTAGAAAGACACCCCTTATACTACTTCTCCATAATTCTTTGCTCTGAATTACATTCTAATTGGTGCATAGTTATTTCAACATATTCTTGCAATAGTTCCACACACTTTCCTCCTTCTACTTACCTCATGGCTAACACCTCTAGCACAACCTCTCAGCCTCCTGATTCTCTCATCTCCACTGCCCACGTGAAAAGCATTTAGGAAAAATTTCTACCTTCTTTAATGACCTTATTGTTACTTCAAATTCTTTGACGTTCTCTGATTCTTCCTGTTCCATTCTGCATAGGAAGAAATGGAGGAAACAAAAATACAGGACAAATGAGGAAAATGACTTTTCCCAACATCATTTTCCTGTGTTACCCCAAGTGGATGATAACTTTGTATCCTCAAAAATTCTAGTAAGTATCAGAACCAGCACTTGAACCCAGAACTACTGATTCCAAATTTTGTGTTTACCACTATCCAGCACTCCCTTTTAACTCTACCCATTCTGAACTCTACAACCAACCATTTTTTAATGTTTAAAATTTTCTTCATTTATTTTACAAGCATTTATTCTCCCTCCTTCCCATTTCCTTCATCAATTGAATGATGAAAAAAAGAAAGGAAAAGAAAAACCTCATAACAAATTTGCATAGTCCAGCAAAACAAATTCTCACATGAGCTAGACCCAAAGAAGTATGTCTCATTCCACATTCTATATCCATCCTGTTTCTGTTAGGAGCAGCTAGGTGGAATGTTTTATCTTTGGTCCTCTAGACTCATGGTTTAATCTTTGTAACGATCCAAGTTCTAAAGTCTTTTAAATTTATTTGTATGATGCTATCATTATACAAATTATTCTCCTAGTTCTTGCACACTACATTCTGCATGGATGTCTTCCTGGCTTCCTCTGAAACCTATGACACAATAATATACCATTTCTTAAGACAAAATAGCATATCATTCATAATTGTTTTAGGCATTCCCCAATAGGCAAGCACCTCCTTAGTTTTCAGTTTAGGACTGACTACTACAAAAAATGACTGCCACAAACATTTTTATATGTATAAGGCCTTTACCTCTTTCTTTGATGTCCTTTGGGTGTAGAACTAGCAGTGATATCTCTGGGTCAAAGGATATTCAATGTTGAGTGTCTTCTTGGAAATAGCTACAAATTTACAGCTGGCCATTTCAGCATTGTTTTCACTAACATCTTAGAACTGCTGGTTATAATGGTTGAATTTCCCCTCTTCCTGCCTTGCCAATGCTCATCCCTGGTTGAAACTTGGCATCTGTTTTGCTCTCCCTCCATTCCTAGGTTTCCAAGCATTGATGGAGAAGCTCATGGAACCATTCTGGCTCACTATAATTTCCAGATCTCAATCTGGATCTCACCACTACTCAGAAATTCTTATATAGTATTCACATCTTTTTTAACTCTCCAAGGGTATTCCTCAAACCAACTTTTTCAAATGTTTTCCTACTTTTCTAAAGTCTACACTAAATACTCTCCTTTTATAACTTTGCTGGAAACGTGTCAATGTAACATGAAATTCTGGAAATTTCCTTATCCCAACTTCAGATTTTCTACTTTTGCTTCCCTCTCCCTTTCCACTATTCTCTGGGAAAGAAATATCCTTTATTTTTGAAGTTAATTCCTTATCCTATAGGGTAGATCTTAAACCATTCATCATCCTTTCCCTGTATTCCATCATCGATATCTTCTCTGCCTCCAAACATGCTCAGGTTTCCCCAATCGTAAAAAGCGTTCTGATCCTAGCATTCTCTTAGCCTCTTCTCCTTCATGAATCCCATGTTCCAGCCAGACTGCAATATTTGCCATCTCCTATTCACCCCAGTGGTCCTCCACTTTGGGGCCTTTATTCCACACAATTTACTCTCACTTTTTCCACCTCTCCAAGGAAAAGAAGATGGAGAGGAAGAGGAAGATAAAAGGAAGAAAAGGAGAAGAAAATTAAATCTACATTCTGCTTCTTGAATCCTACACACACTTGAAAACCCAAGTTATCTTCTCCCTCCTCCACAAGGCTTTCTTGATTTTTCCAAACAATGGTGACCTATCCCCACCTTAGACATCACATTGTACTTTGAATTTCTCTAATGAATTTAGCGTGTACTATCCGATAATATAGTTCTTTTTTATGCATCATATCCCCCTCCTAGACTGTAAACTCCAGAGGAGCTTACAAGTTCATGACCATGTCTTATCAGAATTTTGTTATATGTCCCAAGTGCCCAGTGTTCTGCATATAGTAGATTAAATTAAAATAAAAATATTTCCTGGACACTTCTACCTACCCCCAAGCTACCATTGTATCCCTCTTATTCACTAATAAACTTCTCAAAAGAGCAATTTATATTCACTCCATTCACTTCCTTGCCTCCTACTCAATATATTATTTCATCTAATATAGCATCTTCTCCCACTGCTCAGCTGAAACAGTTCTCTCTAAGGCAAGAATTGCTTTTTTAGTTTGTCACAGAACCCTTTAGCAGTCTGGTGAAGACTGTGGCCTTTTCTCAGAATGGGTTTTTAAATTCATAAAATAAAATAGACAGGGTTTCAAAGGAACCTAATTCTATTGAAATACAAGTATCAAAATACTTTATAAAAACCAACTTAAAACACTATGCTAAGAAGCTGTGCTCTAAGGATATTTGTGAGCATCAAACTCTGCTCATTTCTAAGTCTTTTTACCACTCTTTGGCACTGACACTACCACCACCTTTCTTCCCTCCTCTCCTCCTTGACATCTTGCTCCATTCATTTCCATGGCATTGCACTTTATTGGCTCTTTTCCTACATATCTGGGCGTTTATTCTTTCTCTATTATTTTCTCTTCCACCTCTCACCTCCAAAATTGTCATTTTTTCTGACATTCATCCTCTTCCCTCTTCACCTTGGCCATTGTATTCATTTCCACAGTTTTAGCTCTTCTGTTTTCACAGTTTATTGCTCTTCTGATAATTCTCTTCTGACTTCCAGCCCTCCCTTCAAACTGCCGACTAGACATCTCTCCTCAGATGTCCTACTGTCACAGTATGCTCATTGTTTCCAGAAATGAGCTCATGACCTCATTCCCCATCCTTCTAAACCAGTTCTTCTTCCTGGGTACCTTTTTATCCATAACAGCATCATTCTGGTAATCACTTAGGCTCTAACCCTTTGAATTAGCTTTTCCCACTAATCTTATGCCCCAACTTCAATTAGTTGTTGAGTATAGTTAATTCAGCCTACAAAATATATCTTATAAGCCTACTATCATGCCCCCATTATTTTTCACCTGCACTTTCTTATCTACAACTTACAACAATCAGTAGAACCTCCCAGTTCCTTATCCTCCACCCCCATCTCCTTGAGCTTCTTGAGGGCAGGAAGAGTGTCTTACCTGGTGTTTTATCCTCCTCAGAGTATAGCCCCCTTGATTTTAAGTTTTAAATTCTAAAAGCATCACGAGCAACTAGAAAATGGTTCTTCCTTTCTCCATACATTTGCTTAACAGATAATTAAATGGATGAATGAATGAATATCCTTAACCCCTAACCAGAACACATATACTCATAGAGTAGCTAAAATAAATATGGATAAATGAAGTGACCATTCAAAAACATTTAGTTATCATCTCTAAGGTGATAAGTAGATGGTACAATGGGTAGAGCATGGGGCCTGGAATCAGAAAGACCTGAGTTCAAATTCAGCCTCAGACACATATTAGCAGTGTGACCTTGGATAAACTATTTAATATCTGTCTTCCTCAGTTTCCTCATCTGTTAAATGGAGTTAATAACAGTACCTATCTCCTGGTATTGTTGGGAGAATCAAATGAGATAACAATTGTGAAGCACTTAGCATAGTACCTGGCATGTAACAAGCATTAGCTCTTACTATTGCTTTTGCCTTAGCAAATAAAATATTGCCCTACAGATGAGTTGATCAATTTATAAAATCAAAGAGTGAGCTTTTGGGACAGTCACTCAGAAGGCCATATCACCTATCTCTGTTATAGATCATAGTAACTCTTTAACCATTAGAGATCATACTGTTACAATGAGCTCATACTAGATTCATCTGAGTTATAAAAAATAAGGCAATAGCAATTCTTTGCATGAGCTTCTAGGATTGTTTGTTTAATATTCTTTTATTTTAAAAAATCAATGTGTGCAAACCCTTGGTAATTTCTTTCCATGCATCTGCATATAAGCAATAATATTTTGTTTGGAGAGGATGAATCATTGACTGCTCTTTCCAAGCAACAGTACATAACTGTTTCAGATCACAAGGCACCATTTTTGTTAGTAACATAGCTTTAGAACAATGAAAAGGGATGGTGCATGTATAGGTGCATTCTTAGTGTGCATGTTCATATGTAATATGCTTGTATGTGATTCCACTTGGAAATACAGTATGTTAACAATATCTGTACCAGAGACAGAGATTTTGGCCAGAATACTAAAAATAAATAAATTTGGCAATGCAACACTATATTGTCAACCCATTCTGTGTCCTTTGGGTAGACTGCATAGAAGATTCATGTATATAAAATAGTGTATTAAAGTAAACTTACAAAAGCAAAGAGCAATCATTGCAACCGTAATTTTTCCTTCCTCTTTGGGATTCTAATTTTAAAAGCATTAAAGAAGACAGCTGCTCATGCTGTGATATGCGCTAAACAGCCTGAAGGATGGAAAAAAATATATTTGTAGCTCATAATAACTATTGACCTTTCTGATATACAATGTTCTCTGTGTTAGCTATTCTGTTCTATCAACAGTGAAGATTGAACATGACTTTTTAATAGAAAACATGGGGTTTCCAGCTGCCTTCACAAAGGTGTTTATGTATTGTTATTTTGTATTGTACTACAAAGACTAAGTCCTGATGCCCTTTGTCTGACATCATGTTTGTCGTAAGAATAAAAGGAAAGAAGGAAAGAAGGAAGGAAGAAAAGCCTTACTGTTATTGAATATGTTTTATATGAGGAATTGGCTCGTAACCACTTTATAGTCTTGATAAAAGCATTGCCACACTCGATCCCATGTGCAATATCAGTAATGGAATCCAAGAGGTGTCCCAGGAGCACACACTATATTTTTCTCCAGAAATAGATCCCTCAAGTGGCAATATTTACGAGGAGTTTCCAATAAGATTTAAAATACTCTCTTGCCGTATTCATAGTGTTTGTTCTTTGCAGTGCAGAGACTGGTGTGTAATGGGTCACATTGGATATCATGTACTCTCAAAGGCTATCTTTATGATACCCAGTTTTCTCCTTTGAACCTTCCTAGTACTTAGTGGTTGTGTATAGAAGCACCCACTGGTAACAGCTTGACTTTGACACTGTGTATATCTCCCCAGAGTGGTATCATCCAAATATCAACTACGGTGCAGCAGCGAGAGGCAGCTGAATACCCTTCTGTCCCTCAGGGGACAACCTCCCCATGTAGTAACCCCTGCTTGGCATATGAGAATATGAAAAGCGACCCTGTGCATTTGTAATTCTCATTCTAGATAGGCTGGCAGCACCAGGCAGCATTGCCAGAGAGCTCAATCCTCAAATTTGAGGATTTATTATTTTTTTACACTGTACTCCAGAATTTCACAATTACCAACTCTGAACCCCAGTTCTTTTCCCAACTGGGCTCTGAAATGTCAGTTAATGATTCACAAGTTTCTAGGCAAGAGCTAAAACCCAACAGTAAAGGAGGAAGAGAAGGGAAAAAATGATTTGGTCCTAATAAGTCAAAAATCAATCTCACTTTTTCTACATCTCCTGGGGCATCTAGGTGTCACAGTGGATAGAGTGTCAGTCCTGGAGTCATAAGACTCATCTTCCTGAGTTCAAATCTAGCCCCAGACACTTCCCCTGAAAACAACAATAAACTACTTCTCCTGTCTCATAGGTGTCAAATATCAAGGCTGAGTATAACACCACTTGGTTAGCCTAAGTCATAGATGCACACATCTTGTGACTGTAGAAGCCAGAAAACCCAGATTTGCAAAATAAAAAGCAACTGTCATGCCAACAGCACATTCTGGAGGTTTTATTTTTTAATTTTGTTTGTTTTTATTTTTTTAAAGGATGACACATCAGTGTCTTCTTCTAAGAGAGGATGAAGTTCACTATAATCTGACTTCCTGATCTCCTAACTTACCCTGAGGTCACTCAAACAACAGTTTTGGCAGTGTGGCACAATGGAAAGGTTGCTAGAACCTAGTTCAGATCTTGCCGTTGGTGCTTCTTATCTGTGTGATGTTGTGCAAAATGCTTAACCTTCCTAAGCCTCAGTTTCTCAATTGTAAAAGAAGAAGATAGAATTGAATGACCTCTGAAGTCCTCCCAGCACTAAGTGAAATATATGTGATAGAAGAAACTATAATAAAATAAAATATAATAAAAACTAAAATAAAACCGATGAAAAGTTTTCCCCTTTGGAAGGGGAAAATAAATAATGGAGTTCTGAGGAACTTCAGGACAGTGCTGGCACCCTTGGAATTCTCTCCAGTAACCTTGCCAGAAAGTTCTTCTTCCGAACCTTAAAGTATATTCTCAGCCTAGGCTCCCTCGTAAAGACAAAATTGAGAGCAGAAAGCTGGATATTTCTCTTTCTTCCCCAGGGGCTAACAAAAGAGACAAGCAAAAAAATAGAAACAGAAATAGAGCAAGACAGACAGACACACACACACATACACACAGGCAAAAACAGAGACAGAAAGAAAGAGATGAAAAATTTGCTTGTCCCCATGGAATATCTATTTCAATTCAGACATTTATCACATGCCTGGGAATGAAATAACCATCTTCAAGAAGCTTACATTTTACTTGGAAACTACAGATAAGTAAATGATAAGTGTTTTGAAGAGGATGAGAACAGTAGCTACTAGCAGAGATAAGAAAAGATTTCACAGAGGAGATGGCACCTGAGCAGAACTCTCTTGGAATATAATGGTTCTGAGAGGGAGAAGATGAGGAGTGAGCTCATTCCAGGCAGGGGTGTGCTGGAATCAGCTCTGTCTAGATCCAGAGAACCAACTACTAAATTATCAGAGTGAGCATTTACACCTTGGAAATTGACAAATTCTACAAATTAGGGATTGATGGTGTTTTTTTGGTTTGTTTTATTGATTGTTTAGACTTAAGAAAGTAATGGAGAAAAATGCTAATGATGCGGTTTAAACCTAAAAGTGTGTCATGGGTACATCATTTTTTTTTGGAAAGTTAAAATTGCATCTCAGATTGTAGGCATAAAGGATAGCTAGTGCAAATGCCGAGAAACACAATATTGAATTTCAAGTTCAGGGAAGAGCTTTGCTCAAACATACAGTGTGAGAAAACGTATGCATCATGAAATAAGGAAGGACAGGTAGGAAGACGTTAGTATTTTGTCCTTGTAGCATTAGAAAGCCAGTGAAGGTAGAGATAGTTGTGCAGCAGATAAGTAAAGTAAGAGAGAGATTCAGTAGTTACACCTTATAATTCAGCAATACTGCCTCAGTGTAATACCCATGAAAGAATGACTTTTCTGCATAGAAAAATCAATGCTTGCATCAGACTATTCTTCACATGTGATTTCACCAAGTATGAATTGCACATCCATTACATTATGTATTACTGTCTTTTTTTCTCCCCTTCAAATGGGCCAGTAGGTACTCTGGCGGTACTGTTACCCATATAGATTATTTGCTTTCAAAATGCATAAGACAATAACATCTCCTTACGCCTCTCTATCCTAGCCACTGGGCAATCTGGTGACTTGGAGGCAGAAAACTGTCACATCCACTTCTGGCGTTTACCGGTGATCTGACCCTGGGCAGATCCTTCAGCCTCTCTTGACCTTAGTTTCTTTCTTTATACAATGGAACTGAAAATAACATTTTCTTTGCAGAGTTGTTAAAAAAAAGATCAGATGAGTTGTAAGTGCTTTGCGAATCTTAAAGTGCCACGTAAATGCTAATTTTTATCGTAATTATGGTTGCCTTCTCAGGTAAATGTGAAATCCAACTGGGCTCCCTTCTGAGAGGGCAAAATTTTATATCTATTGTCCTTGGGTGGCACCATTATTGAAGAAGAGATATGAATGTCTTTATCATGGGAAAGTCAGTATTTAATTAAGCATTTTGCTCTCTAAATATTAAAAGAAATTTAAAGCCAGAAAAAAAAAGCTATTCCATCTATCTTCTCCTCTCTAGTCTTTGTTTCCCAGATATCTCTTTTTCTTTCATCCCCTGACACTTTAAAAGTCTTTAGCTTTCTTGATACAAAGTGATTTTAATAATTTACTGGTGAAATTTTACATGAATTTATCTTATTTAAAATTAAGAAGGAAAATATCATCACTTACGAGACTAAAACTTGTAGAGATCAGAAGAGGTGACATCTCAGGCTCCAAAAGGCCATGGGGAGAAGTTTTTTTAAATTACCTTTTAAATGTAAGAATGTTCACTAACTTCCCAGAGATCAGGATGGCATGTCAACCTGGGGCATTTCTTCCATCCTTGAAAGTCTTTATTTAAACTTGCAAGTACACAGAGAGCTGGGAGACTCCCACCTTGTACCGTTTGTGTACAATTCACTCAGCCATCCGAATCAGCTCCTTTAGAGTTGTTCTGGTCTATTGGGCAAGTGTGGATACATTTGTAAATGTTTAGATAATGGATTAAAGCCTGGTAGGCTGTAACATTTCTAAAGGGCTTTTCAGAGTTAATTTTTTTTTCCAGTGATAAGTCTCTCAAATATCAAATCTTGATTCTTTTCCCTCTAAAAGGCTGAAATATTTGCATTTCCCTGTACAGGTAGCTTCCAACATCCCAAACTTAAAGACTTATCTCTTTGTTTGATTGTTTAGTGTTTATCAAGCATCCATAATGCTCAGTATATGGTCCAGAATGACAAATGTTACCCTCCCTGCCTTTTGGTAGCTTCCTTTCTAAGATGCCAAGGTTTACAAGTGCAGCCCTTTCTCTTCAGTAGGACTGTTTTTGTCTGTTTGTTTTTCTTAATGGATTTTATTTTCTGAACTGATTACAATTTATTTTCTTTCCTTTGGGTTGTCTTTTAAGAATAGCTTTTAGAGCTTTTTCTAAGGTAAGAGAGAACTACTATTCTGGCCCATCTAAGTGGGAAAGGTTCCCAGAAGGAAATGGGTTTTGGATGAGAAAAAAGATTAGCTTAGGAGATGGGGAGTAGACATTTATTCTAGACAAAAGGGTGCAGTGTGGAAAGAGCAGGGTTTGCGAGAAAGATTGCTTAATAGAAACAAAGGGACTAGACTTGACAACAAAGAAATACAAATAAAACAGGTTTTTTTTTAAATTTTTCAATATTTCACTAAAATGTAAACTTCTGCAAGATTGAAATTTGTAGGTCAAGTTTTGGCTATGTACTTATTCTAAAGTCATTCGTTCCAAAATACTCCATTTTAAAATGGAAGTTAGCATAGCCTGAACTGTTTTTGTGCCTGGAGTATGGCAGTGATGGAGAAGAATTGGGGGGAGGGAGGACAAAGCAAGGGGAAAATGCCATGGAAATCATTGTGTTTCCCCAAGAGAGGTAAAGTTCCAAATAGCTCCTGAGTCCACTAAAATCCATCATGGATGTTTGCACTTTGGTATGTCTTATGTATTGTCACCAGGGATCTGAGCACGAGGTATATGAAAGAAATGATTGGCTTAGTCAGGGAACTGAAGAAAAGAAAGGAGACATTTAACTTCATATCATAACAACAGCCTCTCTATTTGGTCACACTGTTTTCAAGAACAGTTTTTTCTCTATAAGGATTCACATTTTTCTCAGAATTTAAATTTTTCCAGCCACAAGTCTCATGGAGAAAACACTCCTTTTTTCCTCTTCCACTTATTAAGATTTAGTACTTAGAATAATTGTTAGGTTAAAGTCTTTATTAGTTAACAAACCCAAAGAAAGGGTCCTTTACAGATTTATCCATACGCACTTTTAAAACCCTGAAGACCTGGTCAAATTGTGGAAGTTAGATCTGTAGTGGGTTTGGCTCAGTGCAAACTGGATTAGGGAACATTTCTGCCCCCATCTTATTGTCTTCCTCATCATTCCTACCAAATACCAAATGCCAAGCAGATCATGGGTTGGAGGTTTTTTAGTCCAAACACCTCAGATGGAGAAATTGACTCTCAAGGATGTTGTGTGACTTACCTGAGGTTAACACAGATAGCACATGGCAAAACTGGGATATCAATTCAGGTTTTATGATTTTAAACCCAGAATTCTTTCCACCGGACCATACTGTATTCATTGAGTATGTTTAGTAATTTCCCATTTATGTTTGAGTCTTTGTAACCCTTGTTTAGGCTTTTCTTGGCAGAGATACTGGAGGGGTTTGCCATTTCCTTCTCCAGCTCATTTTACAGATGAGGAAACTGAGGCAAAGAGGGTTAAGTGACTTGTCCAGGGTCACACAGCTACTTCATAGACTCAGCCTCTATTTCCACTGGGCCATCTAGCTGCCCCACTGAGTATAGTCCCATAGACTATGTATTCAGTTCCCTGGTTCCCTGATTTCCTTCTTTGCATGAAAAGATAAACACTTAAATGATCATAGATGCCTCCCTTAGAGTTGTTACTTATATAAGTATACCAATCCTGGATTAGATCCACGATGCTCAGTACTGGTATAATCCAGAGCTAGGTTGAGGCATTTGTATGCCCTAGAGGGTGGAAATTTCTTTCCCATCATGTTCAAAAATTATGTCCATATTTTCCATTCTAGTCAGCTTGAAGTCTTTGACTATAACGCATGGCTCATGATGTAACAAAAGAAATGCTTCTATACCATGTGAAGTAAATAATCAGAAATTAAAATATATGCATTTGTAAAAGTCACATATTTAAATGTAATAAAATATTTACAATAATTAAAACTGTCACTCATTAGGTATTAGGCCAAATAGGACTGACCTTTGGTCAGAGTTTTGACCACTATTGTTGAATAGTTGTTTTTCAATCATATCCTACTCTTTGTGACCCCTTTTAGGGGTTTTCTTGGCAAAGATACTGGATGGTTTGCAATTTCCTTGTCCTGCTCATTTTACAGATATGGGAACTGAGGAGGGTGAAGTGACTTGCCCAGGGTCATACAGCTAGTTAATGTCTGAAGCCAGATTTGAACTCAGGAAAATGAGTCGCCTTGACTCCAGAGCTGACACTCTTATCCACTGCATCACCTAGCTGCCTAGAGCTTTGATCATACTTGTAATGCTGTAATTATTTTTAGATACCGTATTTCAGGAGACATATTGACTTATGGAGTGTGCCCAGTGCTAGAATAACTAAGATGGTGAAGATACTAGAATCACGTCACAAGAAGAGTAGTTGAAGGAAATGAAATGTGTAGCCCTATAGGAGAGTTGAGCTGTGGAACAGATGGAAAGGTCCAAGGATCAAGTAGATTCAAGAATAATCTGAATGACCATTTTCAGGGATATAGAATCCACTGGGAAAGAAATTGTCTAAGATCAGTGGTGTCACACTCAAACAGAAACGGAAGCCAGTAAACCAGCATATAAGGAACCCTGCCATAATGACTTAGAAAAGCCCATATTAGCATTATCTGTGTTCAATTGTATTTTATTTATTTTGTTAAATATTTCCCAAGCACATTTTAATCTTGTTCCCCATACTCTAGCAGCATTGTATTTGACTTTGGTCTTAAATGACCTTTTAGATCTCTTTTATTTCTGTCATTGCATTATTCTATCTTTTTGCCATTGCTTGACCAGATTTTATATTTCTAATTCCTATACAAGGTTACCTCACCCAGAAATCAGTCTCTCCAGAGTATTTTGTCACTAATCGCCATTCAATGTTTGGAGAATTTCCTTACCAACATAATTCAGGGTTTAAGAATACATTTTATCTAAAATTAAGTCTCATAACCTCTCAGGTATTTGTTGATAAGAGTCTAGAGACACATTTTGTAGAGCTTATTGAGGCTGAAAAGACAGAAGTAAATTGTCATGGTTGGAGAAATTGTTACTCAGGAAATGTAATGATGTATCTCAATGAACTTAGAATATTGGCTCGTGGCTAGATGGAGGTGACAAGTATGTTGGTAACTCAAGCATTTACTTAGCCAATTCTTAAAACTAGAAAGAGAGGTTGCATTTTGGTGTATTTTTCCAGTCTTGGAAAATACCCTCAAGCAGTCCATTTCATTCTGAAGGGACCATAAAAAGAAGGATGTATCTGGAAAGAGTTTTTCTTGGTGAAATTTTGTTTATTTTCCAAGAATTTCAACTTTGAAGACTATGCTTGTTTCTTCTGAATTCAAAAACCTTCTTTCTCTGATAAAGTCAAATTTGAGCTTCATTGTTATTATAAATAAGCCCCAAGCTTTACTCAGCTATTTGCCTCATTTGGCGATTGTTTGTAACATCATATATTTTGTGTTGAGTATTCTTGTGTACCATATAGGATAAGAGTTCATGGCATGGTATATTTATAATAAACAGATGAATATTTGCTTTTGCATCCTGAGAAATGTTTTCCTTCCTTTCCTCCTTCCATTTCTCTTTTCCTTCTTCTTTATCCCTTCTTTCTCCTTCTCTTTCTCATATCTGTTTCTTTGTTTAGCCTTTGAAAAAGGAGGGGAATATAAATTAATCCATTTCCACTCCACCAAACACTTTTAAAACCTTCACTCTTGGTGCTCCATTGTACTGGTCAGCGCTGAAGATCGTACTACTCCATAATTGGTTAATAAAATCTCTACACTTGCCAAATGTGTTAATTTCTTAATATCAATAGCTAAAGGCAATGTATCAGTATTGAACATCCTGCATTTAAAGATAAATGCATAAAGTATTTGAGAATGGAAATATCATTAACAAATAAACTTAGAGCATTTGCAATTCCTAGGCTCTTGGTATTGGGATGGTATTGAAATCTTAAATAGATACTAACTAATAATGCAAGCCAGCACACTTACTTGTTAACTATCTTGTTACTTTTACAGTGTGTGCAAAAACTGACTCTTCTAGCACCAAGAAAATTTAAATTTATTAGATGTTGAAACCCTTGAGGTTTGGTTTTTTCTTTATGTAGTTGTTTTCTAGGATAATTCCAGGAAGATAAGATGGGGTACTTCTAGGCTCTGAACTTTCATCCTACCTTCATCCCCTGAATTTCTGTGGGATCCTAGGTAAGATAATTAGCTTCTCTATGGCCTAAGTCTTTTGGCAGTGGGAGCATGTAATGGTATATACCACAGTGTATTATATCTATAAAGCACTCTAAAAATATTTCCTGGTCATAACCTTGCTTTCGTGTCTTTATTCTATTATCTGGTCCTCTGGACACTGCTCCCCCACCCCCACTGCTTTACTCCATTCCATCAAATCTTGTAACTATCACCTACACATACCCTATCAGGAATACTTTAAAGGGGGAAGGAACTACAGTTATCCTTTCCATGTCACAGGGGTTAAGGGAAGGGCACCCCTGTGTTCTGTGTAAAATTTTTTGGCCCTCCATTTGTACCAGAGAAGTTTTATTTTTTTCTTTTTCTTTTTATGGGGTGTTTACAGTAACTGACTGTAAAATTTGGGTTAAGTATTAATTCATAGGCTGTGTCGTCTACAGCTTCAGCAAAACTACCAAAAAGTTCCCATTTAATTTCTCATACCAACCCAGGACATATTGACACCATGATGGGTAAAATCATGATGCAGAAGTGACCACAAAGAAATTTAATCATAAATTCAGAGATTAAGGATGGAAGGGGCTGCCCAACCATTTGATTTTACAAATAAAAGAACCCCAGGCCTAAGAAGTGATTGTTTCCAGCTCTCTTTTTTTCTTAAAATGCTCTTTTCTCTTTTATAAGCACTTATATTTTCTCCCTTTCCCCCCACTCCTCACCGCCATTGGAAAAAGAAAAACAAAATCCTGTGACATAATCATAGCTGAGTAAATTGAATTTTCACCGGGAAGATTTGAACTCCCAGTCTCTAACCCCAAACCCAGCCCTTAATACTGCCTCCCTCAGAATGGCATTCCTTACTTGAGTTTATTTAAAAACGTTTCTTCAGAACCTGCTATTTGTTGGGCCTATAAGATGTAGATCATACCCACTTTCACATGAAATATCTTATTGCCAACTGTTGGATAAATGGAGAGGGGAGCTGTTGAGGGGGAGAGGAGAAACCCTTGAGGAATGTGTACAGTAAATACCAAATCATTCCTTCCTAGGCTGCTTGAGACATAAAACCACTCCAAGCCATGGGAAATTGTGGTGGTTTTAAGCAGGTTTTCTCAGAATTTGGGTTCTTTGCCCCCGACTATCCTCCCTTCTCCTTTTTCCTCCTTCCCCCACAGAATGCCAGGGCTGGAAATGAAAGGTAGAACATCCATTTAGACTTTGAGTCTTTTGGCTTCAACTGGACTGAGCTATGGCTTTAGTATTGGCTATCCAGGGTTTAATTAACGTTCCCTCCGATACGTTTAGATAATTACTATTGCCACACAGTGGGATTTGTGGTACTTAAGGCCTCAGTTAGGGCATAATGTACTGGGCTGCCTCTCCCTCACGTGCCAGGCTCTAGCGTAGCATTTCCTCACTCAGCAGGAAGCACTCATGCTGTGGTATCAGATCTGCCCTGTAAGTATTGTACTGTAAAGTACCACATAATAAAAAACAATCATAATTGCTAATGATGCCTGAATTACCCACACATCTAATATTTCCGTGGCTTCTTGGTTGTTGGGTCAAAAGGTACCCAGAACCCTGACCCTGAAAACATATTTCACATCTTGGGAAAGTTTCATTTCTCCTCAGCTATTGCAAATATGATATTGCTGAATGGAGCAGAATTTCTAAGGCTAGGTTTGTGGTATGGATTCTGATGGCTTCACAGTAGTTCGAGTCTCTAAGGACTGGTGTCAATAAATGGGAAAGGGGCCAAGGTAGATTGGCAAACTTTTCCATTTCCACCGGTTTGGAAAAAAAAAGCTATAAATTAAGTCTAACCTTAAATGTATAATCTGTCCTTGGGAAGAAAAAAAAAGGATATAGCATCTTCAAGCTCTCAGCATCCCTTACGAGAAAAAATTGGTTCTAAGGGTCTCTGATCTTGTGTTTTAGTAAAATAGAACCGCACGGCTGAGTGACAGTTCTGATCTAAAGCATTTACGTTTAAGTTTTGATCTCTCTGCTTTTGATTAAAGCTAATGAGCTCATTTAATTCAAAATGGGAATCTCTGATAAGAGAAATAAGGTTGATGTGATTGGATTAGAGGGGCAAATTAAACTCTTAGAGCAGAAGTTTGTGCTTATATAGTGTATTAAAAAGCTGTTGGCGTATTATGGCGTGTTAGATGATGAGAAAAATTTCATAGTAATTCATATTTAATCAGAAGAAATGAAAGTACTAAATATAACATGGCTCGGCTTCTCCCTCAAGTGATAAAGAGCTGTACATTTAAAATGACATCGGATTCCAGCTCTCTAAAACAAAAAAAAAAGAAAGAAAGAAAAGAAGACCCTCTCATCACAACAGAATGGAAATGCCATAAATATGGCAAAGAATAGTCTTAATAAAACAAAGACTCTATAAGAGGAACCCTAGATTACAAACATCTTCATTTTCAGTGTGTGACAGATCATATCCTTACAACCCAGTCTCAAATTTTATGTGGGGAATGAAAGAAAAAAGACAGGGTCTTTATAGACACATTTAAAGGCCCTATATAAATAGATACCATGCTCTTAGTGTATATATGTATAGGTACATGGATGTGTCTGTATGTATACATACGTATATACACACATATATATGTATATATTATCCCATCCTGATTTCTTGTCCCTAATGAGAATAGAAAAAGCATGATTAATAAAGTCAAGAGATTTGAATGAAGATTCCAGGTCATGGTTATTGTAAACATTGCTGATTGAAATGCTTCACACACACATATTATTCCATATATATGAACGTATATGTGTAGGTATTATTCCATATATGTTTGTATTATATCTATAGCTATGGATATAGGTATAGCTACAGATGGAGACAGAAATAGAAACAGAGACAGATACAGATGTAGATGTAGACACAGGTATAGAGATAAATATGTTACTTCATTCCCAGCTATCTACAATCACTGTGATCTGGCATCTTCATGCTAAAGTCTCTTGACTTTGCAAATTACGTTTCTCTACTACCAGTGGGACAAAAGGTTTATTATTATAGCATTCGTCAGAAGACTTTGGTGGTGGGAAGAGGTACGGAGGAGGGTGATAGGGATTCAGTTATGTTTGGGAGAGTAAATTTGTACTTTCAAATTAACATTGCTTTGAAGATTTTATGGAGAAAAGTCAAACTATACAGCCTCTGAACACTTCCAAAGTAAATAAAAATAACCTGTAATAATAGGAGATGCAGTGTGACTGGGAGACCAAAGGCAAGTTACTTAGCATCTCAATGCCCTAGAGAGCTTTTTAAGAATGAACCAAATCCTCATTTGTGGAAGGAGTTTCTGTAAAGGAAGTTACCCACATAAGTGAAAATTACATATCTGGACCCTAAAAGAAAACAAAAAGTAATAGATTGCATTTAAAGATTGCTACCTTCATTTTTTGTTTGTTTGGCCATATTTCTGGAACCTCATCATTGATCTAAGGCTGAAAGGGACTAGAGGCCATATAGTCTATGCTGTTTGTCCAAAGACTTTGAAAGCTCAGCACCTCAGACAAAGGAGCTCATTGGGGTGCAGACAAATGTGGTCCATTCTATCTTCACAAAACATAGATGGAAGGAAAAAGTCAATATCTTGCCCGAAGTAGGGAATTAAAAGATAAAATTGTATTTTCTAATCAGAGACAGGGAACTGAAGACACTGGGTTGTAGGAAGGCGGTCAGGGACAAACTGCTTGCTCTCTGGATTATATTTCTGTGCTTGAGCACAGGGGAACTTTAGTTCTGGAGTCAGAAGACCTGAGTTCAGATCTTACCTCTGATGCTTATTACTTTTGTGACCTTGGGTAAGTCATATATGCTCCCTAGACTCCAGTTTCTCCTTCTGTAAAAAAAAAAAAAAAAAAAAAAAAAAAGGGAGGGTTTAGACTGAATTGGCCTCGGTG
The DNA here is from genome assembly GCA_028658325.1 of Potorous gilbertii. Classification (NCBI taxonomy): domain Eukaryota; kingdom Metazoa; phylum Chordata; class Mammalia; order Diprotodontia; family Potoroidae; genus Potorous; species Potorous gilbertii. The sequence continues at coordinate 26,598,554 of CM053774.1, read as the reverse complement.
GTCACTTGTAATTCTAAATCTAGAGTTGTCTTGTCCTATCCATACGGCTCCCAAGAATATATTTTGAAGATCATCCAGTTGGAAAAGTAAAAGTCGTACTATTGGTTCAATCAGAGTCAATTATGTAATTTATCCCTTTAAAACCAAAGAAGTGATTCTCAGGAAAAAGTGGACACCTTCCCTGCCATGCTATCCATTTTATTAAAGGTTTAATGGTACTTTATGATTCTTAGGGTTTGCAGACAAGCAAAGAAAACAAAATAGAAAAGAATTCTAAGAGATGTACCAAGAAGGGTCCCTTCTCTCTCTTTTTTACCACCGCTACCCAGATGCTGGCTATTCTCGTAAATCAGCAGGTCTCTGTTTTTCTTGTGGACTCTGAGGGTTGGCAAGTCACCCAACCCACAACTATCAAAGCCTCAAGTAACTTTACAATTATTTCTTTATTTTTTAACTCTTATTCAGAATGTCACAGGAAATTATGAGTTAACAGGTTGGAAATTTTCTGGATAAAGAGCCTGAAAAAGAGTTATTCTGTATACATATTTTTTTTGCAAAGTAAACATTTTCTAAATGAGGTAAATTGATTACAACACTCTTAAACATCTATCAGTCATTTATTTTTAGTGAGCTCAAGCATCGCACCTGAGAAATAGCTTAGAGGAGATGTGTACAAATCTAAATCATGTGTGTATGTATTTTTGTATTCCTCAGTGGAATCAACAAGCCCCAGTCTACTAACCACTGACAACACCCTTGAGCGCTCCTTTTTCATCCGAATGAAATCAACTCTGACCAAGCGCGGAGTTCACATCAAATCGTCAGGATATAAGGTAAGCCTGGCTCCAGATTAAGAGACATTTCTATCTCTAGTCAATCCTATGTCATTTGTGGCTGATTTTTCTTGCTGTTGTGGTTACATAGTGTACGCCTGGTCTTGAACGGCACAAAAGCTTTTTAATTACACTCCAACCTCCCTTTGGGGACTCATTAGACCAGTCAGTCTCACTTCAGCCTTTGCAAGTGCCCCATGCAATGCCCTTTTCTAAAACACTTCTCTATGATAGTCTCAGTACTATAGAGAATAGTGGGAGTGCAATTTAACAGGAAAGGTAAGCTCAATTAATATCATTCTTTTAAGTCACTGTTATAAAACTACTGCTCTTGGGAGGAGCCAATTCCCACCTTCTATTTCTCATTCTACTTTGTTTTTCTTTTTAATAAATGTTCTGTTGATGCCCCTTTTTTACATTGCTGACATTTTCCACACTCCAAGCTAAAAGACCCCTTCCTTGTAACAAATGAACATATTGGCCACATCTGACAATATATTCCTCATCATGTACCTAAAGTCTACCACTTTTCTATTGAGAGGCCTCTCATTTCCTCCTCATGGTAAAGAAACAAAGTCTACAAAGAAAGGTTTGCTATTCTAATAATATCCTGGTACTCTGGGAAATCACTGGGGCTCTTTGGTTAAAACATTTTGCATGAACTTGTGTGCATGCACACCCACACACATAAAGAAGATAATTACCTGGGAGTCGGAAAATATATTTTGAAACTATCATTAAACATTCCATAAAAGCCCACAATGTGCTGTTGAACTGTGTTCAATAAATTTATAGACTTTAGATGTGACCTCTATCATTGTGACAAATGCATGTAAAGTTATAGTGATCATTCCTACCATTTTAAAGTTAAGAAAAGGAGGATTCTGAGCTTAGGAAATTCAAACATTGCAGTTACCATAGCAACATAAACTAAGCCTACCTAAATACCTGTGAAATTTACGAGATGCCTTTGGCAACTTGAATGGTATCTATTTTGACAACACCTTCACTGGTATCTTGCATTTTAGAGGTCAAACAGAAAGTTCCATGATATATATGGATGTGCCCAGTGTCATCTTTCTCAATTTCAGAACTTGATGACTATTAATACCTCAGTTCTGTAAGCTCAACATAGCATAGTGACGGACTTTACTTTCAACAGATCATCATTATCAGGAATTAAGATTTACTGTCTAGGACTCAGAATCTGGCTCTATCCCTGAACTTCAGAAGATGAAGAAAGGAAAAAAAAGTATTAAGTTTCATGGATGGTTAGAACTCTGCCTTTAACAGGGCCAACCTAAAATCTGGCTAGCATATGTGGAACAGTGTCTCTAATTGACTGAAATTTAGCATGAGTTCAACCTTTACAAGGTCAACTGAATTAGCTGTAGCTTTTGTAGACATAATATCAGCATTTCATTCATTTCAGAAAAGGAAATCATACTCCTCTCTTTAGGGACAATGCGAAAGTTCCTTCCTTTGATGTTAACTGTTCCTCTACCCAACTAAGCTTTTAACATTGAGTTCAAAATTGTATACAGATAAGGTTAGTGCTATTGAGAAGCTGGTGAAGGCAGAAAAATGCATTGCATCCCTTTGCATTGCATCAATGACTTTCCATGTTGCAGAATTCTGATCCATACCTTTCAGTAAATTACCACAGAAAGTACATCCAAGGTTCCTATAGATTTCTTAGTATTGTGGGAATACCTATGGGGAGTAAAGACTGTCCTCCTGTTCTCACCATGTGATTGACCCATTGTTTTGGCCAATAAAGGATTTCTCTGTGAACCAGAATGTGTAAAACTGAAACACTGCACAATTAAGACTAAAGATATATGAGATTCTTCGTGGTCTCTTCCATGATAGAATTTTTCTTTTTGTCCCAACCCATCCTGATTGTTGGAACTTTCCTAAGGTTACATCAAAGACTTTCAGCATCTTGTCTTGGTGCTCTGAAAATGCTATCACACCCAGCTTGTTGAGACTAAGTCCTTCCAGAAAGTCTTTTCGTAGAGAAACTTCAGATATTTTTTCCCTTAAAATCATGTAAATCTCACATATTAAATTCTCTTTCCCCTCATTCTTATCTCCAAATGTCCTTCATTAATTAATTAACCTGATTTGGGTTAGTAGCAGGGTTAGTGAGGCCACAGTGACATGACACAGCTAAATAACATTGCTATTTATCTGCTCATTCTTAGTAAGTAAATCTTGGGGCATATAAAACATTCAAATAAAACTGGTAATCACCCTGCCACTACATAGTAAACACAAATAAAAAGAAACAACGATGATAATTTCTCTGTGCTCACTACAATTTATTACCCCTGCACTCTAAGGTTTTTTTTTCCCCTTAAAGAGACAAGATGTTAAACACTGCCCTATGAGAATAATTTTTGCCTTCAAATTTTACAAGGGGCTCCCCAGATTTAGGGTCTTTTATTTCCTTTTCATCTCTTTTTTCTGTCTTTTTCTTCATACTCTTTCTGTTCTTAGTAAATGTTGTTCAATCTTTATTTTTCTTACACTCTGTGGAAGTAGGTGGTGCAAATGTTATTGGCTTCATTTCATAGATAAGGAAACTAGAAGTCAAAGATCTTAAGTGACTTGCCTGGTAAATATCAGCTCTGAAATTCAAAAACCCTGGTCTCCTGACATCAAGATCTTTGGGAGTTTTTCTACCTTGTTGTTTAGTCGATTTTGGTCATGTCCAACTATTCATAACCCCATTTGAGGTTTTCTTGGGAAAGATACTGGAGTGGTTGTCCATTTCTTTCTTCAGCTCATTTTACAAATGAGGAAACTGAGGCAAACAGTGTTAAGGGACTTGCATAGGGTCATACAGCTAAAAAGTATTTGAGGTTGAATTTGAACTCCAGGTCAGCACTCTATCCACTCAGTCACCTGCCCTTTAGTCAATGTTAGGAAGGGAAGGGAAGAAACCTTCTTCCCAATGTCCCATCTCCTAATTGTTTTAGTGAGAAGTTCAACATTTTATAGGTAGTATGTTCCTCCCTTGCTTGAATTAGTCATATGTGTAGTCTTTCCTCATGATATCATGCTTTTCTCTCCAAACCTTCATACAGTAATCATTAAAACTAATTTCTTTATCTGCATCCTTGAAATCATTTCATCTCACCTCCTATAGAACAGTCTTATACGCTTTCATATATCTTAAATCTCTCCTTCTCCATTGACTCCTTCCCCTCAACATATGACCAGATCTATTACAAATGAAAGAGAGCATGGCAATTGATCTCCTCATTTTGCAGATGAAAAATCCAAGTCCCAGAGTTTAGGTGTCTTGTCCATGCTCATACAACTGCTAGGGTTTGGGGACAGAATTTGGATCTATACTGCATTACTCCAAATCCCATGTTCTTTCAATTACACTATGTTCCCTCTCTGTCTCTTTCTCTATGAGTGCCTCTGTCTCTATCTCTGTCTCTGTCTCTTTGTCTCTCTCTCTATATATATATTTATGTATGTGTATATATATATATATAAAGCATATATACATATATGTATGTATATACATACATACACACATGTGTATATAGTCTTCCTAGTCTTTAAAAAAAAAAGAAGCCTTCCCTTATACCTCCCTATCCACCTGCCATCCCCTAATGACTAAACTCATTGGCACAAATGCCAGTGACTTCATACTTCTTGACTTTTCAGAAGGATTTGACCCTACCGCCCACACACTCCATCTGAATTTTCTTTCATCTTTTGACTTCAGACATACCATATTTTACTGGCTCTCATCCTACCTATTTAACCAATCCACCATTTCTTCTTAGATGAATACCAGGATACAGATGCCTCCTTCTAATCCTGAATCCTTGAAGCAGATGTCCTTAACAGTCATTTTATTCTTGGCTGTCTTTCCTTCCCTTTCTGCTTTCTTTCCTTTTTCAATTGCATTCATTCTTTTGGCATCAATGGTTATTCCTACATAGATGATACTCAAATCTATCTGTATCTCTAGACCTAATTTCTCTTCTGAGCTCCAGACACACATCCAAACCACCTACAGGACATCTCCTGAATGTACTGTTGTTAACTTAAACTTGCCATGTCTAAAACTAAGTCCATTCTTTCTTCCAAATCTATTCTTTCTCACCTCACTATTTCCTTAAGTGGTACCACTATTCATCTAAAGTCTTAATTTGCAAGTCTTGACATTAATTTTGGCTCTTCCTTTTCCCTCACTTCCTATAACCAATCAATTATCAAGCCCTGTGCATTGTAATTCTATTATATCTCTCTAATCAATCACCACCTTTCTATTTCCATCATCTGGTACTGCCATTCTCTCACCTTTCACACTCAAATGCCATCTCTTCCGTAAAGTCTTTCTTGCGTTGTTGCCCAAACTCAAAGGGTAACAATTTTTGCCTCAAAATATCTGATATAAAACTTCATTATTAAGCATCATAATTTTCTGAACCTCCTATCATACTATATTTATCAAGACGGTAATGTCTTTTCTAAACTTTGTAACTCCCACAGCATAGTGCTGTGCACACAGTAGTTGCTTAATAAATGTTCGTTGAATTTAATTTCAGTGACTTGAACTCAGACCCCTGTATCTCTGTGAAATAAACAAGATCTCATCTTGATGTGGGCAAATTAGTGAATAAAACACACGCACAAAAGCTTCTTTTGGGGAATTTCTCAAGCTGAAAATCCAATGAGCCACTTAGGGTTGACTAGTATGAAAACCTTGACTAGTTCTATTCCTTACCTAGGTAGGTTTTCCTCTCCTTAGCAGGCTGACAGTGCCCACCTCTCAAGGGGGCTTCCTATATGATTTCAGGCTTAGTATGGACACTCAGTTGACTCTAGTCCTCCTGCAACTCAGAACTCCTTAGCTCCAGAAATCCACCAGGCTCAGCCTGATCAACCATAAGAATTACAGGCATGTGTCAACTGCTTGGCTACAATTTTTTCACTATTAATTTGAAGGTCAGTCTTTATTTGAAGGGTTTTTTTGCATTCTTATCCTTTGTCCATTGAGTTTATAGTTAGCATTCCATTTAGAAACATTGTAATTTTCTTTTCTTATAAGGGGCAGAGAAAGGCAGTATGCATAGAGGTTGTTCCTGGTTGATCCATGGATAGAGGCTGGGATTTGAGTTCACACTCTGCCTTTGAGACATAGTAACTGTGTTTCATTGAACAAGTCACTTAGCCTCTTGATGCTCCCCTAAACAACTTTCTAAATCTATAAATTAAATACATTTTGCTGCCATGGCCTGGAAGGTGTTCAAAATAGTCACAGGTCTAGTAACAAAAAAGGAAATGATAAAATGATCCATTCCAGTAGAACTATGTTCATATTTTTTTATTATGATTCCTACACTGTAACAACTTGTATTCATTTCCAGTTTTCAGAAGTTAATATGGAATGAACCCTAATATAATTAATTCAGAATCAGCATTTGTGGGGAAGGTACCCTATAAATTGATCACAGTGTCACCTTTTGCTATCATTCTTTCTTTCATCTCCTTTTCATAATCCTACATCACAAAATGGAATATTTGTGGTTTCCCTCACCACCATTTTCTTCCTTGAAACATTGGAATCTAAGTTTTATCCATATCACTTCAGTGAAATTGCTTCTAACACCATTTGTTGAACTTCTCCTTGACATTGCTACAAAGTGGGAAGGAATAGACAGTATGTTGGACCATACAGTCAAGACCCACAAAGAAATGATGGGTAGAAATAGCTCTGACTCTGAAGTCGAAGGACCTGAGCTCAATTCTTAACTCATAAACTACTATCTGTAGAACCTTGGGCAGATTATCCTTCCTGGGCTTCATTTTCCTCATATATAAGATGAGATGGTAGACTATCTGACTTCTGAGTTCTAGATTCATAATCCAATGTACTTTGAACCAAATTAAATTAAATTAAATTTGATAGGGATGAATTTCAAATATTACACATGGGCTCAAAAAACTGAATTCTAAAAATTCTGGGAAAAAAGTCAACTCTGAAGTCAGAAGTACAGGTTATGGAAGAGAATGGTTTCTTTGAAAAAAAAATCTAGATGGGGCAACTAGGTGGCACAGTGGATAGAGCACAGGTTCAGGAGTCAGGAGGACTTGAATTCAAATCTGGCCTCAGATACTTGACACTTCCTAGCTGTGTGACCCTGGGCAAGTCACTTAATGAAAGAAAAAGAAGAAGGAAGAAAGGAAGGAAGGAAGGAGGGAAGGAAGGAAGGAAGGAAGTAAAGAAGGAAGGAAGGAAGGAAAGAGGAAGAAGATCTAGGTGTCTTGTTGACTTTAAATACAATTTAAGGCAAGAAAATAGTATGTCAGCAAAGTCTGCATTAGAAGAGACATGGTGTCAAGGACCGTCTTCTGCTCAGAGCATATCTGGAGTACAGAGGCCAGTTTGAGGAGCCACATTCTAGGAATGACATTGGTAAGCTGGAGAGCATACAGAAGGGGACAGCCATCAGAACAGTAAATGTTATGACAATCGTGCCATATGAGAATGAGTTGGAAAACCTAAGTATTTAGCCTAAAGGAAGAGGAGACTTAGGAAATAATTGGGGCCTTATAGTATTTGAAAGGTTGCTGTGTGGAAAAGGAATTGGCCGCACCAAACACCCAAATGGTAGGTAGAAATTTCAGAGAGGCAGATTTTGATTTGAAGAAGAGAAAAACTTTCAAAAAAATCTCAAAAGTTAAATTGGGAGAGGATTCTGGCAAGATGGCAGAGTATATGCAGTTGGGTTGCTGTGGTGTAGGAAATGATGAGCTGTTTGATTTAGAAGAACATGGAAAGACTTGGACTTATGAAGGAAGATGCTATCTATCTTCAGAGAAACAGATGATAGGAGGACATAAGCATAGTGCAGTCTTACATATATCTACATGAGGGTATATATGTGTATGTATGTGTATGTTTATAGATATCTATGTATATTTGTGTATGTATATATGTGTGTGTATACACACACACACACACATACATTCAAACTTAATTATGGCCTTCTTTAGGGTGGTGGGAAGAGGAAGGGGAAAAAAATAAGAAGTGCATGATAAGAAAATGAAAGAAAACCAACAAGGATGAAAGAAAATCTGGGCAAGTTTGAAAATAATGTGTAGTATTCATTACATAGGTTTTCTTGAAATAGAAATTTATTATTTTTTATTAAATCTTTATGGGCTGCTGTATACATGGCAGTTTTTTACTTTTCTCATTTTGTATTTGTTTAAAATAAAAAAAATTTTAATTAAATTTTAAAAGAATTAAATGAGTTACTTTGGCAGGGAGTAGGTACCTCCTTAATGGATGTCTTTGTGCAAAATCAGGATGACCATTAGTCAAGTGTGTGGTACACATAATTCTAGTTCATATGTGGGATGGACTAGAGGGCTTCCCAGAGAAACCTCCCAACCTTGAGTTCCTGTGATCCCATGTGGCACTGGGATGAGACTTTTGTGAAAGTGTTAGGAGTATTCGAGCTAAGCTAAATTAACACCCTCAGAAGCCCTGCAAAATCACTCTGAATTTCAGCAATCAATCAATATACTATAGTATTTCTTTCCTCTTACTGTGTTTTAAAAATAATCCTGTGAGTAATGTTTCTTTTCATCCCTGACTTATTTCTTGGTCTGATATATGTTGAAAAATGTTCCATGCTTCACTTTCTATAGATTAAATGAGGCATATGTCTACCAAGCTTTATTACTCATCTAAAGGTAATATAGCACTTTATGTTGAGTGCCAAATATTCATGTTAGAGACTTTAAGACTCTGTAATTAGCAGATGTGTTGTAGATAAATTATTTTCATATTGTGCACCATCTCCTGTTGCCCATGCTTTCCCCTCTCACTGTCAGAATAGATTATGAGCTGTTTTTGTCTCTGTGTTAGCCAATACTTTGATCTTTAAATGTGATAAGGCAAAGACGGTCATATGAAGCTAAGATGAAATTTAATGGGAAAAATTTGCAGTTTGGCTTAAAAAAAATCCACAGTAAAGGTACAGGAAGTAAGTGACGTGGCTAGCCGGAAATTCAGGTTAAAAAAGAAAGAGCTTGGGGGTGCAGTGAACTACAAGCTGAAAATAGGTCATCTGTGGAACGTGGGGTCCAAAAATGTGTCTGCAATCGTAGAGTGCATAGAACAAGGGAGGTTTCCTGGTCAGACTAAGTAGTCAGTTCTGAATGTCCCATTATAAGAAAAATATTGATAAACCAAAGAGTATCTGGAGGAGGGTTCCAGGATGATAAGAGGACCAAAAATCAAACCATGCCAGTATTGGTTTAAGGAACTGAGAAGAGAAAATCTGTACAGATCTCAACAGTAATCATCCTTATATTTATTCCTATTTCCATTCTCATTCTAATTTATAAAGGACTATCCTGTGGGAGAGGGATGAGACTTTTTCAGCTTGATGCCAGAGGGTAGAGCAAATTACAGTAAGGGAAAATCTCCTAAAATTTAGGATTCCCCAAAAGTAGAATGAGTTGTCTTAGAGAAAGATGTGTCCCTCTAAGTCTTGGAGCAGAGACTGGATACCCATTTGTCAGGAAGGTAAAAAAAAAAGGAATTCTTGCTCAGGTATGAATTGGACTAACTGCCTTTTGAAACCTTTTTCAATTCTGAGATTCTGTGTTTCATTTCAATGTTGACTGGTTTTAGAGTTGTTTTCACCATTTCTTTTGACTCTGAAGTTTCTTATGCACAGTAGAAAGAATAAAAACTGTTTCTAGCATACCCCATGAAGTGTAAGGATAACAGGTTCTCATCTATCTTGATGTGTCGGCAAGGTATATGACCCATCTTTATTTCTATGCCATCTTATTCAACTCTTGCTGATTCTTCTTGACTAAGGAAGTTTGGCAGAGGAACAAGGGTCTGAGGCTGTCCCTTCAAGTGCTGTGAAAAATGTCCCTTGCTATGTTTTCAATGGTACTTTATTCAAATGATAATCACCTTTCCCCAAGGTGCTCACCTTTACCCAGTCTTTAAGAATGTTGCCCCAGCTTCAAAGGAGCTATAAGTTGGCATTTGTTTAATTTTTGTCCTTATTTTATTTGAAATCTTTGGTAACAGGTTATCTGAACCAGACACTTTTATGACCTTGCTTTTCATTGTTGCCCATATATCAGCATCACAAGACTCATTTCAATTACAACGCCTTCTTGATTAAGGCTAAGAAGGGATATGAGGTCAGGGAAATCAGAGAAGGAGCATCTGGGTCATCAACTCCATCTCTATCAATGGAAAATTGCTTCCTGTGGCATGTTTCTGTCTCTTTGGGGAGCTCCAGGTTCTTCTTGTAAACTACTCTTAAATGTTTATCGGTGCTACTGTCACTTCTCTGATAATAGCCTGCCTTTTGCCACTTGCCTTGTCTCTGAGAGGATGAAAGAGAACTAGCCTGAACCAGGAAATGTAAATAGATGGAAAGTCTCTGTGGTGTCTGAGGAATGACTGAGGCTGAAAGTGTCTCCAAGTTCTCTACAGAGGAAAGCTTCCAATGCCAGCAGATCCTCAAGGTTATTGTATATTACAACAGATTACTGAGGCAGGCTATGAAATCTCCATCCCTAGATATTCTTAAAATCAATAATCACTCATCTGGGACAATTCGGGCACAGTCCTCTATATAGACAGGGGATGAATGAGATGGATTCTGAAATCCCTTCTGGTCCTATATTTTAATGAATGTAGGGAACGAACAAGAGTCACCATGGTATAATAAATAGTGAGTCAGCCTTGGAAGCCAGGAAGGTCAGGGTTCAGATTTTGCCTCTGGTATATAATAGCTGTGTGATATGGACAAGTCACTCAACCCCTCGTTGCCCATGGCAGCTCTTTAAGAACAGGAGTAAAAGGTAAGTTGACAATATGCATCGGTAGAGGGAGTTTCCATAATGGAAGTTCTTTATATTAATGAAATCAAAGGTATAAACCAAGTTAAAAAAGGATTAAAGAACAAGGAGAGTGAAATAAGGGTATAGATTAGGTAATATATTTGCTCCTGCACTTATCAAAATTGTTGATGCATCCCACCTATTCTGAAGAAAACTATAACAAAACCTTAATTACCACAATAATAAATTACAAAGTAATTCCTAACTTTACAAATTATTCTCTGCCTTAATAAAGAATTCCTGGTTTCTAATCTCTAAATCTATATCTCATTGTTATCAAGTCAATATAAATATCAGTATATCAAGGATCCATGATGTCATGAGTATAAGAACTTCCAGACTGGGAAATCCCTCTACGAACTCAAATTGTGTGAAACTTTTAGTCTCAGAGAGCTTTTCCAGCCATTCTAGAGGAACAATGATGAAACATGCTATCTACAACAGAGAATTGATGGATTTGGAACCCACACATTTCTCTTATTATTAGCAATTTAAATTCTTTTAATTTTTTTTCTTATTTTGGACTCATTATATATTGAGAAATGCTTCTTGGTCTTATACAGGGTGTCCCAAAAGTTTTGGCAGAGTTATGGGATACTGTCTATTTCTGTTCATTACCCACATGTCTTGAATATGTCATTTATCTGAGATCTTTGCTGCAGAGATTTTTTTCCCTCAATTGATCTCTTCTTTTTCTAGTTATAGTGATTTGGTGTATGCAAAAGCTCTTCTGTTTCATGTAATTGAAATTATCTATTTTATCTTTTATGACCATTTTTATCCTTTAATCAAAAGTTTTACATCTGGCCATAGTTGTGAAAGATATCTATTGCCAGTTCTCTCCATTTTAAAATAATATTATATTTTATATTAGATCATGTATTCATTTGAAACTTAAATAGTGGCATATGGTACGAGATGCTGATCTAAACCTATTTTTCCAGACTGTCTCCACTTTCCCCCTGAAGTTTTTTAATGAAATAGAGATTTTCCTTTGCTTTTTAAATAACCTTAATTAACAATTAGTGATGGTAACATTACATACAGACTTTTACTCTTCTTCCAAGAGCCTAAGAAAATCCAAAAAAGACTCGAGGGGACAAAGGAAATGAGAAAACTCTGTTCAGGTAGGATTTCAAGTCAATGAAGATTCTCAAATCTCACTTTCTGAATTAATTCATATAAATATATATACATGTATGTATACATATACATTAATTCATTATACATATTTAATCACAATTCTTATCAAATTGTGTCATCATTTTCGTTCACCCTAGTTATATCCTCACATTGTTTTTCCTCTTTTAATCCCAAAGCTCATCTCACTTGCCTTGTCCCAGTAGTCTGAAAGTATGCAGTCTACTGCAGACTTGGATATAAGCAATAAGAAAATAAGATTAAGGCAAGAATTATAGGCCATATATAGTTAGAAACTTAGTTGAGTCTGTGATATCCTCCAGTTGGACACTTCCCACAGTGGTGTGAACCACAATGCTTTCACATTTTGTCTTCCTGTAAAATTCTTGTACATGTTTTTGTCCCTTTAAATTCCCCATGAAGGGTCCATCCAATGTGTTCTAGTACTTTATTTGGATTTTAATATTTCAGGGGTACTGGCACCATCTGTTACCCCTCACTTTGCCTTCAGAACTGAAGTAGGTCTTTTTGTTTTGGTCACATGTGTTCTTGATATTACCATTTACACAATTTCTTTAATGCAAGTCATCTTTGGTAATATGGTTCAGACTGCTCATACTGAATACACCTTTTTCACTTGTCTTTTGAATCTTCCAAAATTTATATTCTTCTGGTATTATGGTTTCCATGATTCACAGTCATATAGTATCACTGGGAAGACAGTGATTTTTAAAGGGCTTTTTGCAGCAGTGAAGAGGTCGGGATTATTGGAAAAATTAAAGTTTCCCAAATGGGATACAGCTCATCTCCTCCAGTGACCAGGCCACTCATTGTCTCTCCACAGCAACAAGATATTATTGCCTTTGGCTTCTTCATGTCTCTACTTGGCTATGAAATAATATAGTTTCAGGTTTCATCAGTTTCTGAGTTGCTTCAGCTCTCCAAGTATAATTATTGCTTTGTGCGTATTAAACATCTTTAAGAAATAGTGATAGAGGGCCTTTATTTCTGCCCATTTCCTATTTTTTTGGAATTGACAGCATGCTTTAAAAAGTTAGGTCTGAGCTGTGTAATTGCATACAGTGTCTTCTAATTTAGTATTGATTTTTACTTTTGCCCTAACCAGTTAATGATCTGACTGCACATGAAGAGCAGATTCTGAAATGAATACTATGTCTGGAATAAATTATTTCCTATCTCTTAAGATATTACACTTAATTCTATCAGCTGTTTGTTCATCACATCCAATACCCTTCCACTCTGTTCTTAAAGAAAGCAATTCAGGATGGGGAGTCCTTAGGCTTATGTCTAATTTGAAAATCTTTATCGCCTTTCATTTTTCCTTGCTAGATTGTACTTTATTTTGATAGATTTCGTTTTCATCTTGCCTTCATTTCCAAATATATCATTTCCCTCTCCCTTTGATGGCCAAAGGTCCCATGAAACTATGATTCTTGTTTTCTTTGGAAGCTTGATGAAACCAACTTCTCCTACTCATATTCACATCTCTGATCTGTCCTTTGACTTTACTACAATTTCTTTATTTCTTTTAATTTTATGTATGGTCAGAATGGAAACATGAATCAATTCCTACGGTAGTATGCCAATTCATTAGTCACTGGACGAAGGTCACATATTGAAATTATTCAGCACTATCATAATGTTTATAGGTAATGGAGAAACAGTGCAATTCCTAATACCTTCTCACCCTCTTTCTACCATTCTGCCATTATCATGGAAGCAAAAGGGATTGTGTTCTTATTTTTAATGGTTGAGTAGATCACCATAACCAAAACATTGATCACCAGTGGCCAACCTTCTTGGAATGAGCTTTTTGTATTTAGCTAGGCTAGCTCTTAGCCAGCAGACACATTTTTTCATCAGACCTGGGATCAGAACTTTTCCAACTTGGTAAACTGATGAGCCTCAGTTTTTATTTATATAAAGTAAGGAAAATAATAGGTGAACTACCTGTCTCACAGAGTTGAGGTAAGAGTTTTGTAACCAAGTATGAGTTGAGCACTACGCAAACTGTAAAACACTATATAAATGCTAAATATTGTTTATAAGAAAATATCTTATATTTTCAACATTATATATTCCCTAGTGTTAACCTTAGCTCAGGCAAAATTTTCAAATGCTACCACCTATAGTCAAGGCTACCATTTAATCTAATAAGTGATGGTACTTCAAAATAAATATTGATGCAGTTGATATGGCTAAAGAGTTAGAAAGAAAGACCAATAAAGAATGAATAAGGAATTAGAATTACTTATCATTGAGAAGAGGTAGAGTTTTGATGTGTTCTCATACTTCAAGTAGAACCCTAAAATCTTAGAGCTGGAAGGGATCATAATGGTCATCTAGCTCAATGTCACACTTCCTGCAGGAATTTGACCTACAATGTCCTTGACAGCTGGTCACCATCTGCTTAAACACTTCCAGTAAAACAACATGAAACACATTGTTCCTACTTCTACCCTCACAATAAATACAGAGCAAGTCTACTTCCTTTTCCCATGATGGCCCTTTTCATATTTGAGAACAGCTGTTGTGTTCTTCTCCAGGTCAAACATTCCAAATATGATGGAATTTCCAGTATCTTTTATCACCCTAGTGATCCTTTTCTAGTTACACTCCGATGTGTCATTGTCTCCATTAAAACTGGGAACCTAGACATAAGTCAGTAATTCAAATGTTGTATAAACAAGTCAGAGTTCAACAGAACTTAATCAGAACATTCTACTTTTCTGTCTATACTGCCTAGGACAACATAAGATTTTTTGGTAGTCATGCCATGGGTAGCTCAATAGATAGAGCACCAAACTTGGAGTTAGGAAGACCTGAGTTCAAATCCAGCCTCAGACATTTAATAGCTATATGACCATGGACAAGTCACTTAACTCTCTTTACCTCAGTTTCCTCATCTGTAAAGTGAGCTGGAGAAGGAAATAGCAAACTATTTTAGTACTTTTGCCAAGATAACCCAAAATGGGAGTTACTAGAAAGAGTCAGATGTGACTAAGCAACAAAGAACATACTCTGTAACCACCTAAAACCATCAGATAGATTTCCCCAACACCACCCATAAACTGTCATTATGCCAGAACTCCTCAATTTTTTGTGTCATTTTTTAAAAATTCAAATTATTTCTGTTAAATTTCATCATTTTAGTTTTGGTCAGGTATTGCATTCTCTTAGGAATTTTGTTGAATCCTGAATTCTGCCATTCAATGCATTAACTCTCCCCACCCAGTTTTGTGCTATCCACAAATCAGATATTCTTGTCTTCTATGGTTTTCAGCCAAATGATTGATAAAATGCGGAAGAAAACTAATGACATCAGTTTTTCAGCTTTATGTTGTTACAGTAGGACTTGCTTGCCCTCTCAACACTGTCTTTACAATTTGATTTCCTGTGTCATTTTAAGTACAGCTAACCCAGTTTCCCGTTTTAAAGATTGTACCCATCTCCAGAGTTTGTCATTTCTAATAGCAACTAATCTGCAAGTTTTTACTGAATAACTGTGTCACCCTTAGCAAGCAGCCATGTATAACACCTATAAATTCTAAATCTCTAGATAACTGCTGTCCAAAATTTCTAGTGTCTTGCTAATTTTCACGGGGTTTTTTCCACTATATTAACAGACATGAGACTTAAGAATACACCTTTATGTCTGATCTGATATTGTAAAGATCAGCCTTGTAAAACTCAAATGGTCAAAAAATTAAGGTAAAGATAAATAAACATGGATACTTTTTGCCGACCTGTCAACCCTTTTCTTTGTAAATGTCATCACTAAGGTCTTTTAACATCACTAAGGTCTTTTAACCAATGGGTACCCATCAAGCATCATAAACCTGTGTTGATGCAGATACTTAGCCTAACAGTTTACTTAACTCTCCTTATTAGACTAGGTTTTTATAATAAAATAAATATTTCATAAATCCAAAAGACTTAGGAAATAAAGGACAAATACAACTACAGTTTGACTGGGACAATGAAAAACATCTGGCCAAGCATCATTTTGATGTGCTGAGATGACCTAACAAGGATAATAGCTAGGTACAGAGCACATGCAACTTCAGTTTGTTCTACTGAGCAAGGATATCTTAACTCCATGTGACATCAGAAATATAGTGTGTTTATTCATTAATTATATACAAGCCTGAAATCTTACCTTCTAATCAAGACGTCTAGTCAAATGAATTTGGTAAAGGTTGTAATATATTCACATTACTCATCTGTAAAGTGAAAAGTTTAGACAAGATCTGGGATTATTAATTAACTTTTTGGGGAAGTCAAGGACCCCTTTGGCCATCCATCAAAGTCTATAAATCCCTTATCAGAATAATGTATGCAATAATAATATATATAATAATACATTATTATATGTATTATATATATTATAGATGTTATAGTATATATAATAAAAAATAAAATACATAGGATTACAAAGAAAAACAATTATAATATACATTTTTAAAAATTCACAAACTCCAGTAAGAAGTCCTAGAAGATGATTTCTAAGATCTCTTTCAGCTTTGAAATCCCATTTCCCAATTTCATTTTGTTGATCACATGCTTCAAGCCACAGGACTCTGGCATTTAGATTCACCATGGAGAGGTCTCATCCCTTTGCAGAAGACAAATACCCATCTAGATCTCTATTTAATCTCTAATGTGATTACACTTTTCTGAGAGTATTTCCTGCTTACCAATTCAAATCTCTTCGCAATGTATAAATACTGTGTTCTAGAAGCTGGTTTAGCATTCACAGTGAATTTTATCAATCACCCAAGTTTGGACTTGTTTTTCTTAACTGTTGAGTCATTCCATTGACTTGACTGGAAAGCGCTCACATTGGGTAAAGGGTAAAGAAGGCAGGACTCTGAGGGACTGATCTTGTCTCTGTCCATGACTCTTGTTAGAACTAAGGGCTTGAGCCTCATTTCACCCTCAGTCACTTAGCTCACCTCTTTGTAGATTGGCCATGAGAGTGTCTGCCACTCACTTCATTCAGCTGGATGAAGGGTATTGTTATAAAGTGCTTTGAACTCCCTAAAATATAAACACTGTAGAAATGTGGTATGTAACTTTCAAGGAGGATTCTTTGAACAAAGAAAGGTCAAATAGGTCAATATAATGCAGAGACATTCAACAGGGAGGTCTTTGGACCCTCCATAGTGTGAGTTTTACTTCAATAGCACTTCAAAGACCTGGGATTCATTGAACAACAAATGAGCTAATGAACTAGTTTATCTATCTATCTATACGGAGAGGGAGAGGAAGAGGGAGGGAGGAGAGAGGGGGGAGGGAGGGAGAGAGAGAGGGAGGGGGAGAAAGAGAGAGAGGGAGGGAGAGAGAGGGAGGGAGAGAGAGAGGGAGGTAGGGAGAGAGGCGGGGGAGAGAGGGGGAGAGAGAGAGGGAGAGAGAGAGAGAGAGAGAGAGAGAGAGAGAGAGAGAGAGAGAGAGAACATTGTGAGCCATAAAGCACTATATAAATGCTAGCTGGACCACCGTAGCATGGGTGAAAGAGAGCTTACCTGAAAGCCATAATGAACTATGTATAAGTCTTGTCTCTGACATAGAGGCTATGTGAATCATTTAAACTTTCTATGTTCTAGAAAACTCTAAGACAGGACCTCTTAATCTAGCATCTAGGAACTTCTTTTTTAAGAAAAGGACTCTTAACCTGATATCCATGAACCTTTTTTTGAATGTTTTGACATTTCTCTTTCAATATACTTGTTTTCCTTTGTAAATACTATTTATTTTATTTTATTCACTTAAAAAAACATTCTGAAAAGAGATCAGTAGGCTTCACTGGATGTCAGCAGGGTCTATGACACATAAAAAAGGTTCAGAACCCTGTGCCATGAGCTACAGAGAAGGCACCAACCTGCACTGGTGAAGGGAGTTTCTTGACCTGTGAATCACAGCTTCAGTTCCCATGCTTTATGAAAATGATAAAGAGGCTAGTGGTTGTCGTGGATATTATTGATTCAATATAATAAAAATAACAGTATTTACACTACTGTGTAAATTTACTACTGACTCAGATCTCAACCCATCCCCATCTTAGTGAACGGTCTGTGTAAGTCCCTGTGGCTATAAATATTCATCACCACTGGTCAACCCTCAGAAGATGAGCCTCTCTCCAAACTAGACTGGTCCTCAGATGACAGAAATATAGTTTAGTGTCAGACCCATATTAGAGCGATCTCAACTGGGTAATATTCTCCAGGGTGGGTAGGGCTTCCCTAGCATTGCCTTCACTTCTACACTACAAAAGCATCAGAGATGGATTTTAGGGAAAGTATTTTAGGATATATATGCCTACATACATACAGATAGTATGTGTGTGTATTCATGTGCATGCATATGCACATGTGTGTATATTTGTATTGTGTTGTATGTTTATACATATGTATTACATATATACTATATAAACAAGTATATACCTATATAGTTCTCTAAAACCCATAATTTCTCTCTTTCTCCATATGTATGTATATGTACAAATGTGTATCATATGTGTGTATGTATTATACCTATCCCTACACACATACATACATATATACATACACATACACATACCCACAAATACTTATCTAAAATGTTAGTTGACCATCAACAGCTCTGGTTACTGCTTTGAAAATAGCACTTTCAGCTCTCAGTTGGCAGCTGAGAACTGCAATGGATACAAGGTTTCCCTTGGCTGGCAGAAGGATTTTTCTGTCCAAATGGTCTTAGGAGCCACGAAAAGTGAATCCTTCCCTTGTGCCAACCCTGCCTCTCTTTCTATGAAAGAGGAAATAGAAATGAGAATGGGTGGCCAATGGTTTTAGACAAGAGAGCTAATTCTTTAGCTGCCAGGTTCTGTGGTTGTTATGAAAAGTTGGACTTTCCCACCTTATAAATTCAAAAAAAAAAAAACAACTTGTGCATGGGGTTAATATATTCTTAGAATTTTGCATGTTATAATAATCCATATTTTAAAATCAACTTGTGCTTCACTTGAACTTGGTCTAGTGACTAGAACTCTAGATAATGTAATCAAAAGTCAGTTAATTAATGCTGTCATTCTGAAGGTCTTTCACTGTACTCTATAATCTCCCTTTCAAATCTCTTCTTTGGAAAGTAGTGAAAGCAGAGTAGTCTTTGGGAGAGATGCTTGTAGGGGAAGCAGGGAAACCTAATTCTGTGAACAGTACATGCCCCTAAATGACTGTGTAACCTTGGACAAGCCTTTCATGACTGTTTCCATTTCCACCGCAGATAAAGTTTTTGCCTTTAGAGTTCTTCAGAGATCTGTTTTTGAAAGGCGGCATAGTATAGTGGATGGTACATGGACCTTAGAACCCAAAGACCTAGGTTTGAGCTCCAGATGGGCCATTTACTGTCTATGTGATCTTGAGTAAGCACTTAACCTCTCTAAGGAGGGTTGTAGTGTCTCAATGTTTTCAGAATGGTGAGAAAAAAAGACATGGAACCCTATAGCCCCCTCATAGATGGACGAAATATTATCCATTCTTTCTTCTGCTTGCATACAATGTCCATCTTTAACTTTACTTATTAAATCCATCCGTCCTTCAGTGGGTTTTTCCCCATTGATTGTAATCTCATCTATGTCTATTCATATCCATGTTGTCTGATACAAAACATAAGATCCTAGAAGGCAGGGACAGTATTTATCTGCTTCCTTGGGTTACTGCCACAGTCATTAATATTTAACAAGTGTTCTTGTATGAGTGAGAATGATTTATGATGATATACTTTGTCAAAACCTTATCAAAGAAGAATGTCAAAGGATGCTATTATCAAAGGATGTCATTAAGCTTTCATTAAGTACCTACTATGTGCCAGGTACTGTCCTAAATTCTAAGCATACCAAGAAAGGTAAAAGACAGTCCTTGCTCTGAAGAAGTTTACAGCCTAATGCAGAAGATAACATGGAAACAACTGTGAGAAATGATTAAAAGGGAGTTGAAATACTAGATTAGTGGGATGGAAAGAAATTCTTTAACTACCCTTAGTACGTTCAAGGCATCAAGTTTTGATGAACTGCTTCAGGACACTAAAAGAATCAGAGGATGTGATTGATGGCGGCCTCTGAAAAAATTTGCGGGGAGGTCCTTTAGGTCTTGAGGTGGGCAAATGTTTTCATCACTTTCATCAAAAGGAAGTGGATATGTCCTTCAAAGAACAGGTTAGTGAGTTTCACTTAAATTCCAGTCAAAATTCTAGAACATATTCTTAAAGGGGTACTTTATATTTATTTGGAGAGGGAAGCAGTAATTACCAGGAGCCAGTATAAGTTCATCAAAAACAGATCACATATGACTAGTCAAATTTCCATTTTTGATGGGGTCACTAGCCTGGTAGAGCAGGGAAATGCTACTAACAAAATATACTTGGATTTTAGTAGGACATTTAAGACAGTCTCTCATTATATCATCGAGTACAGGCTAGATACTATTAGATTTAGAAAATACATAAAAGAATAATATTCCCCAGGATGACCCAAGAATATCAGGTCACTGGATTCAGATGTCTCCAGAGGAGAAATGAGGCTGGTGACCTGCACAGCCCTCCCTCACTCAAAACAAAGTCAAGTGCAAGTCATGTCATTGTTTCCCTGATGGCATGGTCTTCTTCGGCAACAAAGGACAAACAACAGCAATAGAAAAATAGATAATATTAGGTTTAGTCAGATTTGTTACTGTCAGAATGACGAAACTGAAATGAACCCTTATTAAACTGGAGGGAGGTCTCTTATGGAGTACCCAGGAGACTGTGTTTGACCTTGTTTTGCTCTATATTTTTATCAAGTATTTAGGTGAAGGCATAGATAGCATATTTATATGATTTGCAGATAAGAGAAACAGTAATAGTATTGGTGCTCGTGTATCATTTTAAGGTTTGACAAATGCTTTACAAATATTATCTCATTTGATTTTCACACTCCTGTGAAATAAGTCCCATCACTATTCTCATTTTTCAGATGAGTAAAATGAGGCAGATGGAGGTCAGTTGAATTACTCAGGGTCACACTATGATCTTAGGTTGCATTTGAACTGAAGTCTTCATGACTCCATCTGGGTCTAATACATTGTATCGCTAGGGTCCAAAAAATGATGGAACTCAATACTTTAAGATCCAAATGAACAGGGATTAAACTGAAAGTCTCATGCTTAGGTTTAAAAAATAAACTGCATAAGTATTGATTGAAGAAGCATGATCAGATAGCAATTCAATAAAGGGAAGGAGCAAGTTTTAGTGGATAACAAATTCAATATTAGCCAAAAATGTGAATTTTTTGTTTGTTTGCTGTTCTTCAGTCATGTCCAGCTCTTTGTGACATCATTGGAGGTTTCCTTGACAAAGATACTAGAGTAGTTTTCCATTTCCTTCTCCAGATCATTCATACAAAAGAGAAAACTGAAGCAATCAGACTTGTGACTTACCCAAGGTCCCACAGCTAGTAAGTGTCTGAAGACAGATTTGAACTCAGGAAGATGAGCCTTCCTGACTCCAGGCCTGATGCTCTATCCATTGCTCCACCTAAATGGTTAAAAAAAAAGTGAAATGATATTCAAAAAACGTACCATTATCTAATGTTGCCTTAAGTGAAATAGAGCATTCAGAATGAGTGAAAAGATAGCCCTGATATCCAGAGGAACACAGATACAGAGAGAAAGAGACAGAGAGGTATATCTATATGTATGTATGCATGTATAGAAACATATACACACAGAGATGTATAGCTATGTGCATGTATATGTCTATTAATATATATATGCTTCTATGCACACACATCTATATATAAATATACTTGTATTTCTATATGTGTACATGCGTGTATGTGTGTAGGTATACAAATGTATGTATATATATTTTATATATATGTAAATATATTTATACATATATATTTCCTGACTAGTCAAACCGAATAATCAGGGGCCCACATATATTAGGGAGAACACTGACAAACTGTAGCATATCTGAAGCATCAGGGGTGACCAAGGTATGAAAGGACTGAAAAATTATTTGGGGGGAACATGCTAGACTGACCTGACACCCAATAAACACTCAGTGAATACTCAGACCTACTAATAGCCTACCTCATTCTAATTTAAACCAAAAGCCCGTGAGACTCTCTGGCCCTTGCAGCATCCTTCCCCATCAGTGGCAGTGTAAATCAAACCAACTAAACATGCCATCCAGTTTTATAAAAATAAAATCAAATAAAAGGATGATTACTTTGCTATTTCAAAATGCAGAAGTACAAATTCTTGATTTACTACTTGCTTAGAATAATTTTATATAACCGTGGGATCCATGGAGAGACTTTATCCAACAGCTCTTGAAATGTAAGGCTCAGACAAATCCTGTCTTCTAACTTAACCTGGGGAAAAGACACGTTGTAGATGTTTTGATTATATCTATTCCAGACGGTCCTTTTTTTTTTACAATATCATTAGTAATCTGTCATTCTAATAATAATAATTCCCTTTTGACATCATGGAGGTAGAAAGAAATCATCTCTGACATCAAAATGAGGTGATATTTCAGCTGTATTATTTCACTGAAGATAAAATGGAAGTCTTTATTACTCCCTATGCTTTTAAGGAAAGCTGAGCAAGACTTACCCTGACCCTAGAGCTTATCCACTAGAATACATCTAAAACTGGTGTAAAATAAGTAATTTTAATTGTTCTGATGACATTTTTCTGAATGTCGCTGTCCCCCAAAGCCAACATCTTAGGCCTATGAGGAAATGTTCTCTGAAACTTTTCTAAACTATTTGTTGTCAATTCACTGAAATCCTGAAAGTCAAAAGAAAAAGTCTGCTGTTGGCAAGAATAATTCTTTCTCTTGAAAAACCCTTTCCCAATTCCCCAAACTCAAGATGATGGAGAATTGATGTCACAGAATACCTGAGAAGCCGAGAAGTCCAAGCATAGATGGACAAATTCAGACTGAATGCATGATGGCAAAACAATTGGTTAGGAAATAAAAGTAGTGAGTCACTTAGCACACTGTATGTAGGTATATCTGCATATGATTCTTTTGGAAATTATCATTTACCACTATATAAAGGAGATGAGATATCTTAAACTGTTTTAAGGCTTTTTTTCAATTACTGTTCTATTATTCAGAAACATGCATGTTAAACACAATATATTTCAGAAAATCTTGAGTACTAAAAATTCGGACATAGGAGTGAGGGCCGGTAGAAATAAGAAAATTATATTTGTGAAAAGGGAAAAATCACTTTACTAATGATCTCATATATATTGTGTGTGCACATATATGTGTGCTCACTGAGGGTCTTGGTATCATGTGTGTGTGGTCACTTTATGAAAACTCTTAAAATACATGTGTGTATTGGAGGGAGGAAAAGAAAGGGTCACAACCTATAACTTCACCAGGATAGAGAACTCTCATTGTGAAAACTCTCCTTTTATGAACATTAGCACATTTATAACTGATAGTCTTAGACCATTTATCAAACATACATACATATATAATTACACATATACATTAAAAATTATTTTATATATCCTTGTATACACATATTATATATGCATTACAACTTATTTTAGATATACATTGCATAGATATATTTATACATATATTATAAAATTATTTTAGATATATATTTAATACATATATTTTATATAAACATATATTTTCTATATACCATTTATATATGTGTATATGCATGTGTGTATATAAATATAAAGCATTTGTGTGTGTAATTTTGCAATTGACAGGAACATCTTTGATGAATACAGATAAACAATTAATCTGAAATATATCATCTTGGATGGTTACCTACAGCAATGAGTAGTTAAATGGCATATCTACAGTCACACAGTTAGTTTGTGCAAGAGGCAGCCTTGAACCTAGAATGTCCAGACTCTAGAATCAGATGTCTATCGAGTATTATACTGCCTCTCATATAAAACATGGAAGAGCAAAATTTAAGCCTGAATGAAAACTAACATTCATATCAGTGGAATTGAAAAATATATTCTCAAATCAACATCTTGTTTATATCCCTGTTGTGTTAACTAACTGTTTGTTAGCTTAGGACCCAAGCCTTGACATTTTTCCTTGTGAAAATGTTGACTGAAGCTTTCTGTCCTTGCTGTGAAATGAAAGTTGTTTTAAATTCCCAGAGTTGATCAGAATTCAAGCACATCTTCATTTGCTGACAGACCCAAATGACTCTAATGAAGGCCAGAGACTTTAGTTCAAACAACAAATGATTAAAATAAACAGTAGCGATATAAAATGTGAGTTTGCTTAATGTTCATCCCCACTAGAGATATTAGCCCATGTTTCATCTTTAGTGTTAAGACAAATAAATGTATTGGTTTGCACAAATACATATTCGATCTATTGTACCATATTCCCACTATTTAAACGTCAAATGTAAAGGTGAAAAGGTTAAATAGTAGTTTGCATAAGCTATCCTTTCTACCTTCATCATCCCGAGTGCTCATGCTGGGGAAGTTGGGTTTGCTAGTACATAGTTCTAGATTTGTTGCTCATGCTAAGTTGGGTTTGCTAGTATATAGTTCTAGATTTTAAAGAGTCAATCATTCTTGAGAAATTCAAATACATTTTCATTTACTAACAATCACTAATAGTCTTTCATCAAGACAGAGTTTGTCAAATAAGCAATTAACTTGTTTGGTAAACAGAGTATCATCCCCAGTGTTTGCTCTTTTTTTTTTTTGGCATATCTTACACACAAACAAACACTGTTTATAACCTTTATCCTTGGAATTGTTATACTTTTCTTAGGATGTATTGCTGCGTTTTATAGGTGAAGCAGTGGTGAAGGAAGTACTTTTTTTATATTTCCAGTCACAAATCTCCTTGGATGCTTTCAAGGTGGACCTGAACGGACATTTAATGAAATACTGGTCCAGTTGACTAGTTGGTGTGCTAGATAAACCAAATGAACAATGAGGTCCAAAATTATATATTCTGTTTGAACTTTTTATACCCACTGCAAAAAAAAAATTACTCCCTTGTCCATGGAGTCTAATAAAGTCATTTTCAGCTTGACGGTGGAAATTTTTTTTTTAATTTGCAGATTGAAGTAGGACTTTGGATGGTTCGAACTGGAATGTTCTCAGCACCATGTTTTTTTCCTTCGTCATGTTAACAGTGGCATATGTGGATTTTTTCTGGGTCGTGCGTGGGCTCTTGGCATAAATATGTGTTCTGAAGACAGAGGAATACCAGCCTGTTCTTGCCAATAGCCCTAGGCAAAAAAAATTTCAAAATAGTAATACCTTGGATTTTAAAGGTGAAAAGAGATCCCACAGAAATAGAGTCCACTAAATTTGTCTCTTTATTTAAAATAAGGTCGTGTGTGTCCACAACAGAAACTTTCAGACTTTTGTCACTCTTCTCAATGTCTGTTTATATAGAACAAAAGTCTATATAATAATAAATATCTGGAAACTTTATACCTTATGGACACAACCTGATTGTCCAGAAGCATAAGGTCAGTGTTGGCTAAACTCCTTCCTGGTTTTGATTGTTCAATCTTTTTCTTATTAAAACAAAATCTAGTATCTTCTCAAATCAGGAACCTCTAATAATGGTCTTTTTTTTTCTTTTTTGTAATTATAGCATCTTTTGCAAATATATGATTTGCACCTTTTTTTGTCCCTATCATATATATGTATGTCACATAAGTCACAGCTTATCTCCTATTGACAACTCCCCAAAACACATTATTCAGTGAACTTAAATCAGTATGTTTACAGCAATTCAAACACAGAATAGTCTATAAACTATTCAAAAATTAAATCAGCAGT
Source organism: Potorous gilbertii (assembly GCA_028658325.1). NCBI lineage: Eukaryota > Metazoa > Chordata > Mammalia > Diprotodontia > Potoroidae > Potorous > Potorous gilbertii. The sequence continues at coordinate 26,572,813 of CM053774.1, read as the reverse complement.
AGCCAGCCATCGTGGAGAGTTCAAAGCTGAAATTAATTTTCTCAGTTTTTATCAATATAATCAAGTCTTATTTTATGCACAAGTGTTTCAAATTCTTTTCCCCTCCTCCGGCTCCCAGAATGTTTGCATTTATGGATAGAATTCCCTTCTTTTTTTTTGTCAAGTGAAAAAAACAACTCTACTTTCCTCCTCATCTCACAGTGCTGGGCCATTCCTGATCTTTCTACCAGAAGGTAGGAAACATTGGTGCTTTGAGTTGCAGATCATTAATACAGCTGCTTTTTATTGGCTTGATTTTATTTCTTTTTCTTGCCCCAGCATCTTTTCCTCCTCCAAATAATAGAATGCTCTCAACTGCTCTCACATGCATCCACTTTCATGACCACTCAGCTAGCATTACTCCATTGCGTCTACTCCCAAACCATCCAAGAGTCATTTAAGAGAAGATCTTTTGTCTAAGTCAGCTGTCAAGAAAAGATTGCATCCCCAACTGGCTTTGGGTTAGTCTATTTTTTTTTCATTACCACATATAGACACTCAAAAAGAGGACGGGACAAAGGATTCAGGTTTTCTTTTTTTCATGAACTGACGAAGCAGAGGGCTAGTGCACAATAAACAAACATACATTATGAGTTGTTTTCAGTCACTTTATAGTCATATACATTCATAAATTCTGATGCAGTTGTAAGAAACAGACTTTGATGGGACCAAACTCACAGAAGAGCTTTAGATCACTAAAGTAAGCACAAACCAACTTTATGTTGACAATCTATCAGCCCTTCTCTGTCAAGGAAAATTGTTTTTAGTGTCTGCCTATTAACGATCACATGCATATTATGAAATTGAGTTTTGGTTAGGGTGTTCCTGCCATCTGTCTCTTTGATAATTTTTTCCCCTAATGTCTCAAGCTCAAATTCAACTTTCTCCATATTTAAAAGCTGTAAAATGGGAATCATCAATAATAAGGGGTGCTCAGCAAGAAAAGTGGCCCTAATAACAGTATAAACCTTTTAACCTGCAGACCTCTAAAATGAGAAACCACTGGTACCTCCAGTCTATGCATTATCTTTTGAGTGCATATCAACAATTCTGCCCACCTCATGATACCGAGTAAACATTAATGTGGTTGGATCTTCTTCTGGACATTTCAAGAAGTGTTTAAAAATCATTTTAATAAGCGAAAAAACTCAGAATGCAATATATAGGGTTGTTGGCTTTTTTTTAATGAGCTGTGAAAGATTGATGTGGAGAATGAAAATGATACATTTAGATTCTCTTCCATGTTCCGATATGCTAAGATTTTATCAATAATATTGTTTTTCTGTAACAATACCTGCCTCAGAGAAAAATCTGCTCTGTAGCTGTCAGGATTACACCTCTCAAAATATGCCTGAGATGATTCTGTTAAGTTGATAAAAAAAAAAGTACATTTTGCTATGTAGAAGGATGGTTGAAAAGAACACTGCCAAGCTCCTTCAAGTGTAACAGCACTTGTATGGCAGCACATTTATTGTGCTATAAATTCCATCACTGATTTTGGCCAGTTCAGATTGATTCTGCAGTAACTATAAGTAATGAACCTTAGAGGCAGAGCCAATGGATGGGGGGTTGGGGGAGGCAGAAGCCAATAAACTTGTGGCTATAGGAATACAAATTGTAGATTTCATTTAGTCACAGTTTTGATCAAATCATGCAGCCAATACCCTAGAAAGCAGGAAAATTGGATCCAGTAAAATCCACAGTCTCCAGACCTTTTCCTTAAGATTTTTTCTTGTCATTATTTTACTTTGTTTCTTTTTTAAAAGCTTTTATATGAAGATCAAGGAAGCAACTCATTTTGACCTTCATGCCTCAGCAGCATTCCCTCTCATTTTTTAATTATATGCACACAATAATATATATATATATATATATATATATATATATGATCTGCTTTAAAGTATGTCTATTGCTTCATATACATTATCTCATCTGAGCCTAACTATTACTTCATAAACTGAACAGGGATTATTGTGTCTCTTTTATAGGTAGAGGAAAGTGAGATTCAACTAGATTAAATTAGTTTCTCACCATCATAGAGCAACCAAGTTTGGTTTTTTGTTTGTCTGTTTTTCTCTTGGTTTTAGTGAGGAAAATAGCTGCTGTAGAGTATCAGATCTGGAGTTAAGTTCGAATCTAGCTTAGAAACTTACTAGCTCTATGACCCTGGGCAATTCACTTAACTCTCTTGCTTCAGTTGCCTCATCTGTAAAATGAATTGCAGAAAGAAGTGACAAACCACTCCAGTATCTTTGCCAAAAAGACTCCAAATGGGCTCATGAAGAGGATGTGATTGAAAATGACAGAACAGCCGTCAAAGGCAGGATCTGAATCCAGAGTTTCCTGACTTCAAGTCAAGCATGTTATCCACTATGTCTGTTGTCTTTCAACTATACTACTTACTACCAGAGCTGGATCTGAAGTCAGAAAGATCTGAGTTCAAATACAGCCTCAAATACTTGGTAGCTATTTGACTTTGGGCACTCACTTAACCTCTGACTGCCTTGTTCCCTCATCTGTATAATGGGGATAATCGTAGCACCCACTCTCCAGGGTTATTGTGCTGATCAAATGAAATTTGTAAAGTACTTTGCAAAACCCAAAACACTATAAGAACACTAGCAATTTTTGTTAACTATTCCTGACCCTCATCTTCCCCAAAAAAACTAAGGAAAAGGAAGATAGAGGGTCACCCACAGCAGAAACTAATTGTCATAGGCACCTTTGGTGACTTATTTTCTCCAGGTTCAAACATCAAAAGTTCTATGATTTGAGTCATTTGTCTAAACTATTTTCTACTGTACTTATTCAAACTATTAGGATTCAATAGCAATGTCAGCAAATGTAGCGAGCAGTTGCAATGTACGGAGTGCCAGGATAGCTAGGGCTGGAAAAGGCACAAAGATTATTATACTAATTATGATAAAGAAGTCCATTTCTATAGCAATTTAGAATTTAAGAAGCACTTCCTTATTGGCTCCA
>CM053774.1:26519037-26569292 GCA_028658325.1 Potorous gilbertii | reverse complement strand
AGAGGTTTAAAATGACTTCCACGGTTACACAGGTCCAAGGTCACACAAAACTAGTATTTTAACCCAGACCCTTTCTTTTCAAATCCACTCCATTTTTTCAGTGATATTTCAGGGGAAGTGGGCACATAGAAGAAGTATGTTTGTGGTAATTAATATCATGGAGGCATTCAACAGACCCAGTGTGATTGTTTTTAAAATATCACCTCACAAAGAAGGTACAGGGAAAAGCATATTTAGAGTCCATGGCAGAGTCTCAAAAGGATTTTTGAGAAATTCCCTCAAGTGAGTCATTCTAATTTCATACAGGCAAATGCCTCCAGGATTCAGTTCAGGTGCATTCTATTAGCACAGCCTCTGTACTAGGCACTATGATAGAGATATGATGACAAAAATGAAAATAGATGCTTCCCTCAAGCAACTTACATTTTATTGGCATGAATTGGATTGGATTATGTTACTTTGGATTGATTTGGGTTGGATTATTCACAAATAAAAAAAAGCTATCCATAATAACTTTGATATCAGAATGGATTTCCAGCCTCACTAAATCCTCCAGTCATGCAGATCACCACCTATCCATGGCCACTCCTCCTGGACAATTCTTGGCTTTCCACCAATAAATCCTGTAAAGAAGACATGTTAAGGCCCTAGCTCTACCCCTCTTGATATTGCTTGGATACCAGTGTAGTATGAAAGCTCTCTTGGTCATTCCTTGCTCTTCTGTGAACTATCTCATCTCATTCTTGAGAAATGTCAATCAAAAGTTCAGTCTTTTCCTTCATTCACTATTATTCAAAGAAGACAGGATTGGAATAGGTAAATGGATAGGTTTTCCCATGCTGCCTAAAATCCCACCATCTACCCTTCCTTTTAAGACCTAATTTAAACAAGGTAAGGTAAAAAAGCAAGTGCTAACACAGGCTCTTTTAAACAGTTGTTTACCTTCTTGGCAGTCCCAATAACTTGAGTCAGTCCAATAATCAAAAGAACTGTTGCTTGTTTTTCTAAAATCCCAGAGAAACAGTGCAAGGCATGATATTTCAGCACTAATGAGGTTATACCTTACAAAGTCTAATTTTAATTACAACAGACTTGGAGGCCCCATTGCAAAACTGCGGGAAAGCAGCATGTTCTACCCAGTTTCAGAGAAACAGCATTAATATCCTATGTTTGTGTTTTATTCAGTCCTTGCTGGCTGTGTGGAGAATCACCTGAAGTAACCGTGGGGCTACCAAGGACTACATCAAATACAGCCCTAGAAAAGAAACTTTACTTTCTCCTCCCATGCTATGAATGGAGATGCCACTTCAGAAGAATATTTATCTTTCGATGTCTTACAAGCTTCCACATTGATCTGCTTTGCCACTGACATTTCTGAGCCCAGACCGACCTTTTCACCACCTTCTGTCCTTCAAAGGTTGAGACTGACCACATTAGAGCCGCAGTTCATAAACCTTTGCATTCACAGATAAACACGTACAGAGACGCATTAAGTGCATGCACACACACATGCACACACACACACACACACACACACACACACACACACACACACACCCTTCTGCAAAGTTTAATTTCATCCTAAAGAGATGTCAGAGTCCTGGCATCAAAGCTGCCGGTGTAAGCCTGTGTATAGGACCTATTGCTGATTGCTTCATTACAACCCTGAACACTTCAAGAGCCAAATGCTTTCAAGTTTCTTTAAATGGTATTAGGGGAAAATATCCTCAAGGCATTATTTTTAAAGGGGACTTCAAACGTTCCCGAGGAAAAAAATATAGCACGTATGAACTCCAGGGGGTTTGCAGGAGAAATCTTACTTAGGCAAGGCTGTGAATGTGGAGACATCTTTTGAGTTGCAGGGTAAAATAAGGATTGGTCAAATGTATAGAAGATAAATTTGAAATGTGGATGGAGAGAACCATAGAAAAATCACCAAAGCTTTACCATAATATAGTAAGGAGGTGATTCTTCAACAGATGACTTGCGAAAACTTTTTTTTCTTTTAAATTAGCTCTTTTTTCCTATGATGAAGTGGGGGGGCAAGGGGGAAATAGAAAATGTTCCCATTATCTTGCACAGGATACAAAAGAGAATACACCAAATTCTTATCATTTAATTCCCACTCAGGACCAATTCTGCAATGATGCGCTTCATCAGAGAACCAGGAAGCAAGATATGTAAGGGCAAATCTGCTCATCTTGAGTTCTGCAAATGGTCTGCTCTAGAGGTCATAGCAAAGAGACACTTTCCCCAGTTTTAGCCCATCTTTTCTAAATAGATCTCAACCTGATCTCATTGAATGCATTGATGTCTGGTTTCTCAGACATTATATTTGCAGTATTACATATCAAAAGAACTCTTGAGAAATTCCCTCGAATTGATAATCTAATTTCTTATGTATAACTACTCTATATTCACTCAGAGGACAGCTGTATTGTATGCTAAACCATGAATTGTAAAAAATTGATCCCTTTGTATGTAGGTCTGTATTAAACTGAGATGCTCTATTTTTTTTCCTGTTTGTTGCCACACTTGGGTTCCTGGTGTCAGTTTGTATTTGGCTGCTTGAGCATATTAAAGTTTTTCTAGCGCTTATGATGTTCTTGCCAAGAGCACACTTGCAGCAATCTGCACTGGAATAGTCTTTGTGCCAATTACTTCAAAAAGTATTCTTTAAAAAAAAAAGAGGAAGAAAGAAAGGAAAGGAAAGAAATAAAAACTCAAGGCTACTGTTTCAGGTTGTAGTGTGGTGGTTTCCATTTTAATTTTTTTTACAATTGATTTCCCTGAATTACTGACTTATAGGCTAAAGACAGTGTATCTCCCCCACCTCTACCCCCCTCAAATGCACCCAAATCCAATGGAAGCTATGATAAAAGCATGTAGAGAGAAACCGGGAAATAGACTTGTCCAATAACAGACATTACACCCTCATCTATTTAAACAGCTTTGGAAAGTGAACTACTAGATGCTTGTTAACTAGTTTTGAATATGAGAATGTTAACAATGATGTCTAATCATTGTGGAAGCAAAGCAAACAGAGCAAATGAACAAGCAGTCCAGGAGTGTATGAGCAATAATCCATATCAATCCTGTTGTCATCTGGAGGTTAAAGACCTAAGTTTATGATAACATCTTCCAAAAAGACCCCCCCAAAAAATTGGGAAATGGGGAGGAATGCCTTTTGTGAGAGGCAGTTGGATTATAGGAAAAGAAGAAAAAGAAGAAAGAGTGTTGAATGAAGAGGATAATGAGTTTCAGGAGTTGGGTCATCAGGAAAGAATTCAAGAGACAGACATTCTCCTAGTCAAGAGAACTTTACTGAAGCAAAAGCAGTGGGCTAGCCCCTGGAGGGAGGGGGAGCTAGTAGTTTGCAGGAAGACAGGGCATTCAGCCACAAACAGAGTATGCTCCTACATGAGTAGTTAACTGTAGGGAAAGGGAGAGGCAGGAAAAGAAAGCAAGTGGGCTAAAAAACGGTTTAAGGATGTGATCACAGAACAAGGAACGTAGCTTGCTCCAGGAATTAGGTGCGCTGAGTACTGGATAAGGAGGCAAGAGTTTGTTACTTGACCTGGCTTCTTGTTTCTGGGCAGATTCAGACAAGGCCCTCATAGTTGCTGGGCAAAAGTCAGCCTCATCATTGAACCTCTGTCAAGAGACCTGGGTTCTGTTTCTGGCAGGGCCACCTGGAGCGTGACTTTGGATAAATCATTTCAGCTCTGAACCGTCATCATTTCAACTGATCTCAATGCAGTGCTGTGTAGGTGAACTCCTGTGTTCCCTCCAACTCTGAAGTTATTCCATTATATGACCCTGTATCCAAGGAGTTTTCTGTAGATGCATAACATTCATTTTTCATAGAGAGGGAAAAGTGGCACATATAGGAATGCTTCGATAAGCATTTCATTACTACTCTCACAAGGGCTGGCAATTAGGCTTGTCTTAAATAGCTTTATAAGGAGATGTTAACTTGGTATTGGGAGAGAGTATATTAATGATTTTTGAAAAATATCCTATTTTTTTAAAAAAGCCCTAATATAAGGTTTTCTTGGAGTGACCCAGAGTTGTTGTTGTTGAGTCATTTTCAGTTATGTCTGACTTTGAGTGACCCCATTTCAGATTTTCTTGGCAAAGATCCTGAGATAGTTAGTCATTTTCTTCTCCAGCTCATTTTACAGATAAGGAAACTGAGGTCAACAGGGTTAAATGACTTGCCCAGGGTCATGCAACTAGTACATATCTAAGGCAGGGTTTGAATTCAGGTCTTCTTAACCCCAGGCCTGGCACTTGATCCACTGTACCACCTTGCTGCCCCTCGAGTAACAGAGAAGGAGGATTAAAATGTACTAGTAGTGAGGCTGATATAGTCACTTCATTAGCTCTACTCTGAGCTTAAAATGTGGCATCCATAGAAAGTTAGGAAAGACCTTGGAGATGAGAAAACTAGGCTAGGAGACTTTGGGATTCATCCAGGGTCACACAGAGATCTGGGATGAGCATCTAGGTCTCCTAATTCTGGTATCAAGGCTCTGCAATAGCTTGGGTCCTAAAATCGTCCTCTTTGCTATTCCTCAGAGCTTTCACAGGCTGCTGTAGTCTCCTGGGAAGTGTTCATTTTAAGTGGCAGCTTTAAGGGGTTTAATGCCTAAGTTTGGGGGATTTTAGGGGAGTTTAATATTTTTCCACACAGATTGAGTTCTGTTTGCCTTAAATAATATTCATACTCCAGAGTGTGATTATTAATATTTATATGTCTTCTAACAAATGATTGCTGTTTTCCAATAAAATATCAGCTTATGGCTGTCCTAAAGAACTGGTTTCCCCATCTTAGACAGTTTTTCCTTTAATTAGCATTCTCTTCTTCTTGAAAAGAGGAAAGTAAATAGAACTCATTTCTAATAATTATCAATGTAAATGTTTTTTTCTTCATGTTGAATAGGGGTACAACCAGGGAGACAGGGCAATTGATCTGTGCTGCAGAAAGGCAGGAATGGTTGTCATTAAGCCTAAAGAAAGCACCAGCCTCACTCCTAGTTGGAGGCTAGCTGTAAATAGTATGTTAAAGGAGGAAAAGCCTCTCCAGAGTAGTGTTAGGTTTGTGCTCAGGTGATTTGAGCTCCTTCGGATTGAAAGGAGGCAAAAGAGTTAGGTGAGACCCTCTTGCAAAACGGGAGCTTAGCTTTAAGAACTCTGGATAGATGAAGTTTCTTGCATATCTGATTTGGATTCCATATGTTGTATATATCCCTGGGGAAAAGTCTTATATGTTAGATTATAGGCATTGTAGGACTTTAGAACTGAAAGAGATCATAGAAACCATTCAGTCCACCCTCTTCATCTTACAGATGAGAATATGAAGCCCTAGAGAGTTATTTCCCTAAGGTTGCATAAGTAGTAAGTGGCCAAGTTATCTGTCTGGCCTCACGTCCAGTGTTCCTTCTATTGGACCAAAACCTTTACTTAGAAAAATGCTCTAACTGTTGGGACTTCATAAGGGACAAACAGGGATGAATCAATACCACAAGGTCAGCATCCTCCTCTTCCTTGATAAATAATTTATTAGACTTCCATCATCTCTCAAGTATTCCTTTGTTAGAGGTCATGGGACCCCCACTCTACCATAAGCTGGAAGGAGATGAACTACAGATGTTTATATAGAAACTGGGTGAACAATTGCAAGAACTATAATGGTGGTTGTCCAAAATATTTCACAACAGGAGTGCCTTTTACAGGTGATTGTGTGGACTCCACCCTCAACACCCAGAGCTGGGGCATTGCAGCTACCTGAGCCTGCTAATGTTGCACCACTTATGGGAAGAGTAGGAGCAAATATTGGTCTTCCTACGTCAGAGTGAGGTAGTCTTTGAGACCTACACATAGACCTATTCAGGGGACCTATGAGGGTAACGTTTATTTTAGTCAAGTAGGGGTGAGGGGTACCCTTGAACTAGACAGTTCCTCTGACAGTAGCTAGAAAGGGAGTCAAGGTCATAACACCATCAAGTCAAAACTCTAAAGCTAGAAGGTCCTTCAGAAGGTATCTTGTTCAGCCCTCTCATTTTTCCAATGAGAAAATGTAGGACCAATGGAATGTTGACCTATCATCCAGTGTTAGGGGCCTCTCATACCCAGTCATGATGCCTTCTCATACATTGTATTCTAAGTTCCCCTTTGTGACTATTCAACTGAGAACATTCTCTTGCATTACAAAGATTACGGGGAACTTAGAAAGTTACTGGTTAGATAGGCTTTCTTATCATGTTTCTCTAGTGCATGTATATATAGAACAGGAGTGGGAGTGGGACTGGGAATTTTTTAGAATGCTGAACATAGCCAAAGCCCCTATTAAGTGCATAGCCACGCTAATCTCTGTGTCCTCATGGAGATACAAATTTGCACTTTAACTCAGACTGAGCCTCCTTATCTGATTTAGCCCATTCATAACCTCATTACTTCTACTACCCCAGCCATGCATAACCACCTGGGTTACAAGTCTATGTCCTCTTGAACATGCCAAACCAACATACTACTGCTCTCTCCCTTTCTTCATTCACATTATTCTTTTCTGCACCAGCTTAACAAATCTTGTTGAAAATCAATTAACATTTATTAATGTGCAAGTACTGTACCATGGGCTGAGGTTACAAAAACAAAAATGAAATAGTGCCTGATCCCAAAGATCTTCTTAAAAAGTCTAACCTTAGTCTGTAGCCCTTTCTTTATCACATCCAGGTGTTAGTTCTCCCACCAGTATCTCTAATACTAATAATGGCCAGACTCCAACACTTCCCCTCTGCTGCCAACAAGCATGTGCACCCTCAGTTTGGGGCACATAATTGTTTATCTTTTTCTGGCAATCCCAAACTCAAACACCTAGTGAAAAATCTCAACCATTCTCAATGAGAGGATGATTATGCAGGGAACTTTGCTTATTTTTTACATGGCACAATAGAAGCTTCTAGAAGACAAGACCCTTGTATAATTATAATATAGTGGCTAACATTTATGTAACATTTTTAGGTTTGCAATTTGCACCTACTTATCAGAACCATAAAGATATAAAAAAAAGAGAAATTATTAGAGTGGCCATTAGTGCAAACAAACCCTTCAAGAGAGGAGTAAGAAGGAACTCTTGCAGAAATAAAATTCGCAGAGCCCTACCTTGAGATGCACTGAGTAAGTCCATAAAGGCTTTTTCATATATGGAACAGGCGCTCAAGAGAAGGCAGTAGAGAGCATCATTGACCCACTGCAGCAAAAAGCGAAAAATTTTGGAAATTCTTGCTGACTTTCCACAATAGGACTATATAGTAAGATAGGGTTATATTACTCCCTAACCCCTCCTTCCTTCTCCCTTCTCCCAGAATTAAAGGGAGATTGATGAGCACAATTAGGGCATTTGGGCAGTGGGGGAAGAAGACAGCAACTGTTACCAAGAGTCCTAAAGAGAACACTAGCATCTCTGTTAGTATGAACATCCCTATAGACAATATTTTAAAATCTTCAACTTCTGGCATGGTGCTGGGTTAGTCCATTGTACCATGACAGTTGTACTAAGTGTTTTAGAAGGAGTGAGTACAAGAGAGTTAAGTGAGTCTTCTTTGTTGTAAACCAATGGAGTTCTGAAGAGTCTCGTTACCTGGGTATCTTTCGCTACGCATTTGTGTTTCCCTATGTTTCCTATGTCCCTTGAAATAGTCTTGTGCATTTTGGCTGTGCTGTAGGCTGCCTGAGCTCTTAGGCATGGAAAACCCCAAAGGGTTGGACAACAGTCATTGATAGGTGTATTCTTGACAACACCTGAGTCCTGTCCTGTTTGCTCAAGCATTCCTGTACCAGAAATCTTGGGATTCTAACATGGAAGTACAATCATCCCTTTGCAGATTTCAGTGGAGGCAGGGAAAAGTTAATTCTTTAGGAATTTGGGGGTACTGCCTTAACATTTGTTAGTACCCAAAGAACTATGAATGATATCAACATATATTTATTCATTCAGCTGTACCAAACTGGCTAATAGTATTTACCCCAGTTATGTACAAACTTCTGCCGCAGTCCTACTCCAATGCCTCATTGTCTCACAGAATTAGTTAACATTGGCCACCCAGAGGCTATACCAGGAAAGAGCAAGTCTTGCACATACTATCAAGGTAGAAAGATCTTGAGTACAAGTCTAGTGATGGAGTTTATATCTGCTATGTAAGGACAAGTCCAGCAAAATGTGGAAAGTCTTATTACCAGACTGACAACAGGCCTTCTAGGAGAGCCTACACTGCAATCTTTGACGGTACCCATGCCAATGAAATCACAAATCCTTGAAGTACTGAAATACTGATATGGAAGATGTGTATCTTGGATTGCATGAGTGAGACTAACAAACTCAAAAGTAAATAATTCCTTCATTTACTTATTCATTGATTCAACCAGGAGTCACGGGTTTTCTAAGTGCACTGAGTCAAGTACTGACAGAGATACAAACATGAATAAGACATGACTTATGCCCCATGAAAAGAATTAAACTATTTGGAACCGTAAAGAAACTTATATTAATCCTCTTATTTTTACAGTTGGGAAAACTGAGGCAAATGGTATATGATCTAATAGATTAGAAGGCACATACACAAATTAATATAATATTCTAAGTGGATAAGAGAAGTATAAAGTATTTTGACATTAGATAAGGGAGAAATGATTTCCCACTCAGGGTGGAATTGGGGAAAACTACTTGGAGAAGGTGTCATTTGTTCACCTTGAATGATGAGCAGCATGTCAACAGGGAGGGATGGAGATAAAGATGTTTAAAGGCTAGTCAGTAATCGAATTTGGCTATCATAGAGTGTAAGTAACAGTGATAAAAAGGTAGGCTGGAGCCAAGATGTAAAGGGTGTAAAATGCCAGGATGAGGAAGTGGACCTTTATTCAGTAGGCCATAAGGAATCATGACTGAGGAGCGGAGGGATGAGATCCCACATGGGAAACAGGAAGACTGATCTGTCTGTTGTCTGCAGGATATAATTAGAAAGGGAGAGATTGGAGACGAGGGACAAGAAAACTAACTAGAAGATTACTAGAAGTTATCTAGGCAAGAGGTAATCAGAACATCAACTAGGGAGGTGGCAACAAAGATCAGGTTCAGTACTCTGAATCAAGGATAACATAAACCACAGGAAATATAACTGAAAGATAATCTATGCATGTTTTAATACAGAAAAAATTGAGGTAGTATTTCCTAATAAAAACACATATTTGTATAATAGTTTAATTGATTTTGTTTCAAGGTGTGCTAGTAAAGATTTGACAACTAGATGTGGGGGAGAATGCACACTTTTAAGTTGAACTTACCTCATTAATATTTTTTTCATCACTTTCTCAAGTCTAGACAGTCAATAAAACAATAAATCAAGCCCCGAATTGTGGATTTTGCCAATTTCTAAGGTGTAAATACTCATGCTGAATGTTTAACAACCAGCTCTGGTCTGAGCTCCAGTGTTGGATTTTGTTTTTCCAGACTGTGATCTCATAAGTGTTGAATGCTCCCAGAGAACAATCGTCCTCTACCAATTCAGTTTGGCACCTTCTCTGCAATTTATAATCTCAGAGAATTTCCCCCAGGGGCAGACTTGCCTAGAGTCACACAGACAGTGTGGGTCAGAAGTGAGATTTCAATCCAGGACTTTTGATTCTAAAGGCAACACTTTTATCCACTACACAACACTATATATTGCATAATAATATTATTCATAAAAATTGTTTTATAACAAAGCCTCACATATAGAAGGAAGCATTGGTTTAGGAATCATAAATTAAGGCCCAAGACCAGCTGATAAAACAATAATTGCCCATTGGTTCAGAAGAAAGCATATCAGTATGAGTTAGGAGTTCTCCCAGGAAGAGATTATTATAGTAATTTCTATTCTAAGCCTTATATTTTACTTGAAGTTATAATGAAATGCAACTCCATAATTTTTCCATTAAGAAGAGGGAAAAAAATTCTCCTCCAACCACCAAACAAACTGGGAGTACTATGCCAAACATGGGATGGTTAGCTAGGGATGGGGGGAGGGAAATTATGTCTTCTCCCTAAGCAAAAACCATAGAGAGAGGCAGGAGAGAGGTATCCTCCACTGTGCTAGAGTAGCCTATTTTCTCCAGGGCATTGAGGTTGAACTTATATTCTTTAATAAAGTAACTGAATCAAGTGGAATTTGATCAGACCCATGCAGTCCGTCCTCCTCAATACACTCCTATATAGTTTGTCAAGACATTTCTTCTACCCATGGCCCCTGCTTTATTAAATGATATTTGAAGTGTTTCCCCTCTCCGAGAAAACCTTATATCCTTGGCATATATTTGCATAATCTAGTTAAAGCGATCTCTCCAGTTTCCTTAAATGTCTCTCAACCTAAAACAGTATCTCTAGAAGAAAAGAGAATGATTTGTTTCCTCCAAGGGAAAAACTGGGAAGAAATATGGCATCCTGTATTGTTTAAGAAGCTAGACAGAGCGGTAATTTTACATATTGTTTTATGTTATATATTTAAGTATCTTTTAAATAGATTGATAGGATATAACTGCTATGTTTGGGAATGTAGAAATGTGAGAATGGAACACTGCAGCTAATGTATTTTAAACATGAGGGATTTTAAAAACAATTTCTTATTTGTTGCTCCAGGAATTTATTTATTTATTTCTTGCATAAGAAACTTAAGGGTGATCAATTTCCAGCACTCTTGTGGTAGAAGGCTCCACTGGAGCCTTCAAATTAAGGGTAAACATTGTCTGGGTAGTTCTGAATTAATCAGGAAACTTGCAGTGTCTTCTGTCCCCTAGAGGATAGGATTATAAAACAACAGCACTGTACCTACTGGCCTCAGTTCTGAGAGGCTGAGAGGCAGGGTATTCTAAAAACAAAGGGTTTTGGATGAACTCCCTACTTACGTCATTCACTTAAGCATAGATGTAGGAAACTCCTTCGTGGAGTAGTTAGACAAAGAGGGAGAAGGGAAGCATTAAGTTCACCTGAAATATTTCTTATGTATTGTGCAAAAATTATCAGTTTTCAAAGCATTAGAAAACAATGTGAGAGAGAGCATGGCATCATGAAAGCTGGAAAGGAGACCTGGATTCAGTTTCTGCCTCTGACATGTTCTGGTGGTGTGACCTTTGGACATCAAGTTACTCATGATAGTTCTACAAGAGTATAAATTGTCGTGGTCTTGACTTGTATTTGTAAAAAGAGCTTCCTTATCCGAGTCCTCCAGACCAATGAAATCAGAAAGTCCAATCTCAATACCTATTGTACTTTGGATTCTAGGAAGTCCCTACCTGAGAATATAATAAATTATGTTTGGTATCAATTTTTTGAGCTTATTTCTTTTAATTCAAACAGTTACTTGGGATCTTTCAGTATTTCCATCATCATTATACATCTCAGTTCTCCTTGTATAACCTTGTAAAGAGGTGAAAAAGATACAGTAACTAGAATTTCCAACAGGAGAACATCCTTGGCTGACACTAGATGATACATTAAAAAATAGAATAGCACCCACTTACAGGTTATTTACTATTATTTGCATCTTAAAGAGCAGAATTTAAAAACTAAAATAATAGATCTTTGATTTTACAGGTGTAGGAAATGTCCTCCATCATTGTAGCCTTATAGTCTTAGAGTTGACTGGGCTACTGAGAGATAAAGTGACATGTCTTAAGTCCCAGCCATTATGGATCAGATCTTAGTCCTTGATACTACGTCTTCCTGACATAAGAAAAAAAATTAGGTTTTTACACATTCTACCAAACTGCTTCTCAGAGTGTAGAATATGGAGGACAGGGGGTGGGATGGGAAATTCCAGTTATTTGAATTATCTATTTATAGGATTTCCATATAAATATGAGTTTTTTCTCTGTGTGTAGATGTTCATGGTGCAATGGATAGGGCATCAGACTGGGAATAAGGAGGTTATTGAACCTGAGGCAAGGGCAGCTAGGTGGTGCCGTAGCTCAGAGTGCCAGGACTATGGTCCAGAAGACTCATCTTCCTGATTCAAATCTGGTCTCAGACATCTGCTAGCAGTGTGACCCTGGAAAAGTCACTTAATCATATTTGCCTCAGTTTTCTCATTTGTAAAATGAGCTGGAGAAGGACATGGCAAATCGTTCTAGTATCTCTGCCAAGAAAACTCCAAATGGGATTCTAGAAAGTCCCTACCTGAGAATATAATAAATGACGTTTGGGAAATGGGATCACCAAGAGTTGGACACCACTTAAAGAACTGAACAAAAACTAATGGAGGCAAGTAAGATTAAGTGACTTCCCCAGGGTCACACAGCTAGCTAGTAAATGTCTAAGGTTAGATTTGTACTCAGGAAGATGAGTCTTTCTGATTCTAGGCTTGGCACTCTGGGCACTGTGACACTTCTTATGACACCTTGGGGCCCTCAGTCTCTTCTAAGGTAAAAATGAGAGAGTTGGGTAAAATGATCCCAACAATCCCTCCTAAATCTAGGTCCTCTGATCCCACCAAAATGACTGTGTTTGTCCTTCTTTGCCGAAGAAGACTATACCATCAGAGAAATGATGACATGACTTGCACTTAGACTTTGTTTTGAGTGAAGGAGAGCTGTGCAGATCACCAGCCTCATTTCTCCTCCAGAGTCATCTGAATCCAGTGACCAAATATTCATCAGGATGATTGGAGATGACCCAGGACGCCCTGGGAGACCTTGGGCCCTTGTACATACCCTCTCTCCCATTGCCTACTGTTGAAGGCCATCATGGGGAAATTGTTGGCAGATGTAAGAAAGTACAGTATGTTTTTTCAGCCCTGCAAAGGTGCACAGTTAGGTACATACTATAAGCTGCAACCAGGCACAAAACCTAAGAAAAGTGAGGAAGGCTATGTTGAAAACTACTCTCCCTCCCAACAATTAGCATAAGATAATTTATGGCATGATCTGGTTCTCACACAAAATTTGCATCGTTTCTGTGCTACATACAGAATGGGAGACTTGGGGCTTCAAAAAGAAGGGGCCAAACCCTTGTCTTTCAGATTTAAAAACCTCTACCCCTGAAAATAAAGAATGACACTATATGCCTGAGCTATGGATCTAATGATCTGCATAGAAAGCCAGATTTTTCCAGAAGAAACAAAAGAGCCAGAAGCAAACTTAATTTTTAAGGGAAATTTGGATTCTCTTTAAGGGAGAAAATCTCTGAAGCTACACCAAATCTGAGGAATTTGGAACTTTTTTTGCACCTGTAGGGTTTTTTTTGTTTGTTTGTCTGGGTTTCTTTTGCTCCCGCACTGTCATCTGGCCCTGTTGGTTTTCCTATGTGAGAAATAATGCCAACAATCCCTAGTACTTCCTTTTGATAAAGAAAAGTTTCTATTACCAGAGGTGAGCTTTAGTATAGAAAGGATGGAAAATAGCTTCCAGATGTGGGGTTTTCTGTTTAGGTTTGTTTTTTGTTTTGTGTTGGATTTTTTTGTCTCTGCTTTTTCTTTTCCTTAAGTTTTGATAGAAGAAAGGTTTTATCAAGGTCTTTGTGATGAGCTTGTTTATAATTAGTGGATATTAGTAGACCACATCTAAGTACTTATCCCTAACAGATGACAGAAGGGAACATATGGTGGGAAGAGAAATATATATTTGTCCAAGCAATGTGGCTTGTTAGCACTCCCACACTCATCATAAACTTTGTTTACATATACTTGCAGCATTCTGCACATCCGCTTTTTGTATCAGAGACAAGGGGGAAATAAAAGCCACACAAGAATTTCTTTAGTATGCATCAAGTTATGCTCATTTGGTTTGATTTACCAAAGATTGTGGGATTTCAGTTCAAATGGTTCCCATCGAGAGGGGCAAGATGAAAATAGTGGACCGAGTCATTCTTAGAGTCAAGAAGACCTGGAGTCACTCCCTACCACAGACTTTTACTAGCTGTGTGACCCTGGGCAAGTCACTTAATCCTGCATGCCTTGGTTTCTTCATCTTTAAAATGAGCTGGAAAAGGAAATGGCAAACCACTCCAGTATCTTTGCCAAGAAAACCTCAAATTTGGTCTTGAAGAGTCTGATAGGACTGAAATGACTGAACAACAACATATAATGCCTATTACATGCACTTGTGACATGAACTTCACAAAAATTATTTCATTTCATCCTCATAATACCCTTGTGAGGGAGGTGCTACTATGATCCCCATTTTCAAGTTGAAAAAACTGAGATAGACAAAGGTTTTGTCTTCATTCTTGAAGAAAAGCAGTGAGAACTAGAGGGTAATGTCTTGATTTGCTCATAAACTATTCAATTACATGACTTACTCAGAGTCACAGAGCTAGAAAGTGTTTAGGAGTGGATTTGAACTCAAGTCTTTGGTACCCCAGCTCTGGTGCTCTATTCAATGGGTCACCTAGAGGCTTCGATTAACTTCTCAGTGCCTCCAATCAGTTCTCTAAAACTATAAGCAACCTAGCAAATGCTGGTCTGCATTGGTAGAAAGTCACAGGAAATCCCTATACCAAGAAAATTGCAGGTCTGGTTAAGAAAAAAAAAATCAGTGTGATATGGGGGGAAAAGCTTAAAATCAGTAGAGATTTTGGTTTCAATCATTCCACTGGAAATTTACCAGCTGAATGACCATGGCTAAGTCACTAGACCTCACTGAACCTCCATCTTCATCTTCCAAATGAGTAGATAGTAATATCTCACTGGGTGGTTGTCAGGATGAAATAAGATCACGTATGTAAAATGCTTTGCAAACCTCCAAGTGTTCCATCAATGTCAGCTATTATTTCTTTTCTCTATCACCCCAGTCAGTATTCTGATTGGCAGCAATGCCAGGATGAGGAGCTTAGAATAATACTATGGGATATAGCTGGTCTATACAAATCTTTACAGTGAAACTGTACATTAGGACAAGAGGGGAAGTTTGAGGATTACCCTCTCACCTCTGTAAAGTTGAGTTCAAGGAAAATGGAATTCCATGGGTTTCATTGAGTCTCCCTAAGTCCGCTTAACGAAATCACCAACAAATCTTTCAGATTCAGCAGTTTCTTTTAAAGGACCAGGAGCTCTGAGACCAACTGAAGAGGTATTCCGAATGGAAGAAATAGGTGTGATGCTTCTCAAAATAATCCTGTTCAAATATTAATGCTCAAAAAACCACAAAACTCTGCCAAAATAACAGCAGAAAAATATGGGAAATTCTGTATTTTTTCAATGCCTAGCTATGTTCTAAAAATTCCTCCTTCAGATCTAGATTTTTCAAAAAAGAAATCTATTTGCATGTGAAATATTTGGTCATAAGATCTTTGAGCTGAATCCAGTCTAGTACAATCCAATGAGCTTTAATTAATTATTTGATACAACATAGCATGATGGATAGAGTGCTGCATTGGAAGTCAGAAAGGCATGGGTTCAAATCTTTCTTTGGGTACTTAACTACTTACGTGATCCACGGATGCAAGAGTAAAATGGGAATTCGAATCCATAGAGTAGTTACCTTATACAGCTGTTATGAGACTTGGTTGGAATAATGTTTCAGAGTGCTATATAAAATCAATTATTATTGCTATATCTCATTCTTTTCATCTTAGAGTCTAAATAGGAATTGTCCTGAAACAGGTCACTATCTCTCTATTATTCTCTTAGATTTAATGTCCTGCAAACTATTGCCAGGTGGATAAAGTGACTGCTTTTTATAATTGAATATAAGTTTAAGGACATAAACTCGTCTTCCCTAGATTTGCTGAAAGCATCTTCAGGGCAAATGTTATAGCAGACAGGATTGTGGGCATGATAAGTATTTCACCATATTCCCACATGGTTTTGATTTTTTTTTTCCATTAGGTTGCTATGTTTTGAAAGCTCTTTATTTCACATAGATTAGAACTGATAAGTGTTCAGGAGAACAACAGCTATTTTAAAATGTTTTTCTTTCACTTTTAGGGTCCATATCACATCCAGATGAGTGCAGGCAACATTTTTTTGTCAATGAAAATATTCTGATGCACTTTATTTGTTGAATTCTCAAGGTTATGTTGTTGTCTATATTTGTAGCAAAAATATTTGTCATCTTTTGGTTTATTAAAGATAATAAGATCATAGGTTTAGAGCTTGAAAGGACCGTAGGGACTGTTTTGTCCTACTCGCTATTTTAAAGACTGAACGGGATTAAGCCACTTTCTTAAGTGGCAAAGCTGGACTTTGAAACTAAAACCTCAGACTCCAAACTTTGCACACATACCATCATGCCATGTTGCCCAGGGAATGCAATTGCACGCAGTGGCATGTAAATGCATAAGTATATCAAGAAAATGGAAAGGGAACAGCTAACAGAATCCAGGAAACCTCTCTGGTCAAAAACTTTCTAGTCCAACACTCCCTTATTTGTGAGAAAACTACAGTTGAGAGGAGGTCACGTGACTTATCCTAAATCATGTGACTAATTAGTGACAACCCTGATAGATTAAAACTCCTGTCTTTGGACTTCCAGGCTTGGACTCTTTCTACCATACCACACTCAATTAGTTCTTAAACAACTTTGTGATTTTATTTCCTTCTTCTCAAAAATGACATCACCATTTGGGCGTAAATACTAATGCAATCTTTTTATGCCTTACCCTGCTTTATCGTTTATTGATAAGATTATAGATTTTGGGGTTGGAGAGGACCTGAAAAGTCATATAGTCCGATGCTGTCATTTTATGGAAGAAGAAATTGAAGTCCAATGGTCATACAGGAAGTAACAGAACAAGGGCTTGAACCCAGAGCCTATGACTCTATATTCACAAATTCTTTCCTCAACTCCATGCAGGGAATCAGAGTCTGGCTCTAGTATTATGTCATCCAAAAAAAAAAAAATCCTAGGAAAAGTGAAAAAAAAAAACAACCAATTATTCAGATTACCGAATGTAAACTGTTAGCATTATGAAATTAATTTGAAAAGTAAATGTATGGCAAATCTGACTCACTACATAGCTTTCTCTCATTGCCAGTATGCCTTCTCAAAATATTTTCCAGTCTGTACTTCTTAAGATGCTTTTGCATAGAATGTCGAGTAGGGATTTATTTAGCATATTGTTGCTGGGTGTATGTTTTCCCAGACATTCATAGATTTGTGTTTTTCCAGAAAGCTGAATGTTCATGATAAAACGAGACAGACAATGATAAATAAGCATCTATGTAAGCCTAGCTAGAAGGAGAAATGGAGACTATTAGCGCCCCTCCTGTGAAGTTAATCCGGTTTCTCTTAGCTATTTCTTTATTAGTTAATGAGGTCTTGCAAAAATGTGTGTCTGAGATGGTGTTTTAGCATCCTTGCCTCTAGGAACGTCTTCAAATATTCATAAAGTAGCTAGACCGACTGAAGGTGCATTAAGAATGAATTTAGTCAACTTCAAATGTGGGTGGTCGGAAAACTGCTGTTGAAATTGACTAAATAATCATTCTCATTGGCATTTCCAGATCATCGGCTCTGGGCACAAATGTAAAATATAGCAGGGGAGAGGTATTATTTAATATAGCTAGAACTCTAAAGTGTAGCTATTTCCAACTTTGATCCTGCTTCCCAGAGACAAGAATTGAGTTTGTGTTTGAAAAACCAAATAATTCAAAGCAAATGCTAATCAAATAGAGACTGGTTGACTGGGTTCCACCCAGGACAGGATAGCAGTGACCAGATGACTGATCTAGTCTCCCCATCCCCCAAGTTTGGTTAACTCTAGCAAGACAGCCAAGTCAGGGAAGACCCTTAAGTTTTCAGATATGTTCTGATCTTGGGCTCCCCAAAGGCTTCACCAGGGCTCCTGTTCTGTGATACGGTGCATAAAGACTTACTGCCAAGTCCTCTCTCTATGGGAGGGACTGGCCATTAGTCAGTGGGTGGAGAAAACTGGAAGGGAAGAATAAGGTAGCTACCACATCTGTTGTTCAATGTGGTCAATCCACAACCTGCCGCACCTCACCTCCATCATCCCTGGAGCAAGACAAAGAACTGCTCCCTTTGCCGCCTCTCCCCCCACTTCTTCACACATCTCTCAGACTTCCTGTGGTCCTTTTTATGCCTTCTTTTTGACATCTAAGGCAGCACTGCAGGAATGGAAGTCAAGAAGACCTGAGTTTGAATTCTGCTCCAGGCATTAACTGGTATGTTAATACTGCAAGTCGCAGTCTCTATGCATCAGTTTTCTAATCTCTAAAATGAGGAGTTGGATTTAAAGATATCTACAATTCCCTTCCAGCTCCCAATATATAATTTTATGAACCTTGATGCTTATTAGAACTTAATTTGCACATGTATAAACATATTAATAGGTGGAATATGAGGTTTGAAATCAGAAGACCTGAGTTCAAATCCTGCCTTTACATTCCCTGTCTACATAGGGTTGGCAATATGGATGGGACCTCTGATATCACTGATGTAGGCAATTTCCTGGATGAGAATACTATCTCTACCAAAACAGGTAGTCATTTTCTCCACAACTTCAGAGTTAGAAAACTACCCAAAGTCCTACGAAGTTAAATGACTAATCACAGGTCATACAGCTAATATGTGTCTGAGGCAGGATTTGGAGCTATATTTTCCTGGTTCCAAGACTGGGGCTCTCCTCTCTACATCACACTGTTTCTTTTTTAGCTATATAAAAAAAGTTTATAGCTTCTATGTGTCTTAAGTAACTTCATATAATTCCTCTACTAAAGTACTGAAGAGTTGGTGGCTGAGTTCCCACACGGGGAGTCACCCATGGTGACTCCTTCCTGTGGACTCCTTCCTAGTAAGTGAATAAAGATGCTAAGAGGGAGGTGGGGCAAAAAATAGGGATGAGTATAAAATATGACTTACTGGAGTTTTAAACCCTTTCGGGGGGTGGTCCTAGTTACAGCATCTTAGATGGAGAGCAAGAGGGAATTCAGAAGCCATGTAGTATAACCCTCTCATTTTACAGATCAGGAAACTGAGACCCAGGGAAATTAAGCGACTAGGAAGCAAGTGGAAGGATTGGAAATTGAGCCAAGATCCTCTGATTTAAAATCCTTCCTTGGAAATTTTCTGCCTCTATGAGGAACAATCATAGGAAAGGAAGTTAAGGCAAGGGTCTCTTCTAGAGTGAGATCTGTAAACAAAGAGCATTGGTTCATAGCAGGGGTCCTCAACCTTTGTGGTTTCATGGACCTATGGAAAGTTATGGGGACTCTGTGACCCATTGTTCCCATGCCTGCTTGGAAATTGGTGTTGGGGGAGGTTTTATTGGAGGAGGCTTCCTTCAGTCTGCAGTTTTTGTGTTACCTGCTGTTATGTAGCATGTACCACTACCTGTGATGTTTGTACCCTGACCTGTTAAAAGTCATGTAGCTGCCTCCTTGGGGAGGTGCTGAGATGCAATGGCCCATTCTCTTTCACTGATGTGGACCTATCCAAACTGTCTTTATCTCATTATTAAAGTTATCAATAAAAGCTGGCTCCATTGTGAAACCCTTGCTGATCTCTGGTGTTGCCACCTTGACACACTTTAATAAACCCTCTTAATTCTCTTTGCCCTGAATTTTGCCTCATTAATCAGGGTGAAAGCCCAAATAAAGAACTTTCCTTTTAACAGAACCCTTGGGCAGTCTGTTGAAGCCTATAAACCACTTCTCAGAATAATGTTTGAAAATGTAAAGGAAACCAATTATATTGGAAGAGATATCAAAATATTTTTCAAAACAAGTTCATAAACCCCACATTAAGAACCCCTAGTCTACAGACTCATATATAAGAATCTTTAGTAAACATTAACATTTTGTTTAAAATATTTTAGTTGAGAAATAGAATTTATTTCATTCTAGGTATCCTGACTAACCCTCTAATAAGGTTTACAAAAGAAGCCAGTGTGCCATGGTAGAAAAATCAGTATATTTGCTACCAAAAAAAAAAAAACACTTAATATCTATGTGCTCTTGGACAAACCGCTTAACTTTCCAGACTCCAGTTTCTCCATCTATAAAATGAGATTAACATTCATCTCACCTCTTGGCAGAAAGGTGGTGGGCACTATGTGCAGAATGAGGCATACATCATCAGAATCTGGCCAGGGTACTGATTTATTTTGCTTAAAACTGTGCCTTTTATACTTAAAACGTAAAAGACATAAAGTTAAGTAACTCTATGCTTACACCCCCAGTGTGTGGAGGAAAAGAGAGAAAGATGGAAAATGACAATCATTTCAAAAAAGAGAAACATGAGTTTGAGAGGCAGCATTAGGATAGTGGGCAGGGAAGAGAGAGGGGGGGAAGGGAGAGAGAGAGGGAGAGAGAAAGAGAGAGAGACAGGGAGAGAGAGAAAAAGAGAGACAGGGAGAGAGAGAGAGACAGACAGACAGACAGACAGAGAGAGAGAGGGAGAGAGTGGGGGAAGGGGGAGAGAGACAAAGAGAGAGAGAGAGAGACAGGGAGAGAGAAAAAGAGAGGGGGGAGGGAAAGAGAGAAAGAGAGAGACAGGGAGAGAGAGAGGGGGGGAGAGAGAGAGGGAGGGAGAGACAGAGAGAGAGACAGGGAGAGAGAGAAAGAGAGAGACAGGGAGACAGAGAAAGAGAGAGAGACAGGGAGAGAGAAAGAGAGAGAAAGAGACAGAGACAGAGACAGGGAGAGAGAGAAAGAGAGAGGGGGGAGGGAGAGAAAGAGAGAGGGGGAGGGAGAGAGAGAGAGACAAAGAGAGAGAGAGAGAGAGAGAGACAGGGAGAGAGAAAAAGAGAGGGGGGAGGGAGAGAGAGAAAGAGAGAGACAGGGAGAGAGAGAGAGGGAGGGAGAGAGAGACAGAGAGAGAGAGACAGGGAGAGAGAGAAAGAGAGAGACAGGGAGACAGAGAAAGAGAGAGAGACAGAGAGAGAGAAAGAGAGAGAGACAGGGAGAGAGAGAGAGACAGAGACAGAGAGAGACAGAGACAGGGAGAGAGAGAAAGAGAGAGGGGGGAGGGAGAGAGAGAGAGAGAGAGAGAGAGAGAGAGAGAGAGAGAGAGAGATCTGTGGAGATCTATGAAAAATATCTTCACCTCAAAGTGCTCTAGACAACTCTCTAAAATTAAAGGTTATTAAAAGTTACAGATGAATTGGCAGTCTGCATTGGTGAAAATTGTTTCTCCACCAGGAATTCCCTACATAGATGAAATCACAGACCCCAAACTAAAAGTAACAAAAAAGAGACACCAATTTTAACATCCACCCTACCTCATAGTCATTTTTTGAATTCAGTTGAGATGTTGTATACAATGATGTTTTCCTAACTGTAAGCCTCAGTTTCGTCATCTGTAAAATGATCTAGAGAAGTGAATGGCAAATCACTGCAGTATCTTTGCCATGAACACACCAAGTGGAGTTGGACAAGACTGGAAATGAATAAACAGCAACCACCAAAAAAAGCACTATGGAAACATAATGTATTTGTATTAACAATATAATTATATAATTATGCTAATGATGATGCTCTTGCTATAAACAAAGTTAGTATAACAAAATCCTTATTCTGTGAGAGAATCACTGAACTGCCACAGGATATGCTGCGTCTTCCTTGTACCATTTTCTTTGGTACCTTTATAAGAAAGATCACATCCTAAATAATGTCATTGGGCATTTGGGTCAATTCCAGAGCCTGGCCTCTAGTGACATTAAAAGCCACTTAAGAGCAGGGACTATTTTACTTCCTACTGACACTCTTTCTACCCACTTCCCCCCTCCCCCCTTCACACCCAAACAGGTCTAAATAACCTATGAGTTAGGGGGAAAGGTAATTTATTAATTAATTAAAGGAAAGGTATTTATTAAGCACCTATTATATGCTACACACAGTCCATGACCTCAAGAATTTTATATTATGTATTTCAAGACCAAGCTGATAAACTCCCTAATCAAACCCTTTAAAATAAAATTCCTTAAAAGCATCCATAGCCCAAAGATGTTGAGTTGAAGACTGTAGGTAACACCATTTTTCTTCTGTGTCTTGCTGTGAGGACATTTAGGGCCATGATGATAAGATACAAAGTGATAATTACTGTTCTAAGCCTAATTCTGCTTCTCTCAAATGGAGTGCTTTGCATCTGTGTTTCATGAGGACTGATCCCATCCTCTGTCTTGTGTTCTCTTGCAGGTGATTCACATAACAGGCCGGTTACGTCTTAGAGTGTCCTTGTCCCACGGTCGGACAGTCCCCAGCCAAATCATGGGTCTTGTAGTGGTTGCTCATGCTCTGCCTCCTCCTACGATCAATGAAGTCCGGATCGACTGCCACATGTTTGTTACTCGAGTAAATATGGACCTCAATATCATTTACTGTGAAAATAGGTACTTCCTTATCCTTTTTTCCTTTTCAGTGTTGTATGTATGTCCCTGTGTCTTCTGCCTTGCCTGAAATCCCATTGTTCTGTGGAGCATTGATAGGTTCCTGGACTGACACCAACCATGCTTTTTTACTTAATACTTACATTATATTACTTAATGCAATACAATGAAAGAAAAGCACCAGGATCACCTTGCTGTGATGGAAACCCTGATTGACTGAGAAGTCAAGGAGAAGACAGGGTGAGATTTAGTTCCACTGATGGAGTAATCTAGTGAAAGGTGTCCTGCTGGCACCCCAGCTGGGTCTATTTCCTGGCTATAATGTGAGGTCTCTGGCCTCTTAACTGTCAACATTTCAGAAGAGTACTTAAGTACATGGAGTACAAACAAGGAAGTGAAGGAAGAGAGAAGGAGAGAGAAGGGAGTTTACAAAACTATTAAGTAATACCACTTAATCCTGAGTATTTCATTCTTATAAAAGATGAGTCATCCCATAAATGAACTGGCAGCTCCTTCTCGTCACTGAGCTCTTAAAATGAATTTTCAGCCTATGGTTAAAAAATTCCCTTCTGCCATTTATGGTATTAATGAAAGCAGTGACATGCTGGATACAAAGCTGGCCCCAGAGCCAAGGAGACATGTTCAAATCCTGCCACTGACTCATATTGGCCGGGTGACCTTGAGCAAGTCACTCTATTTCTCAGTGCTCTAGATAGCTATTTGATTCTATGAGTTGCAGATAAGGTGGCCACCAATTCAGTAGAGTTCCCTACATCAACTCTAATACTTATCCATGTGCTCCAAGGTTGGATGAAATTAAGGAATAATGCAGCACAAAGAAATCTTCACCTAAAGTCTCCTTTTAAGCCCACTTTGAAAAAGCATGCAGGTTAGCATGTATGAGGGCATCTAGGTGGCACAGTGGATAGAGTATCAGATCTAGAATCAAGAAGATTCATCTTCTTGAGTTCAAATCTGGCCTCAGACACTCACTAGCTAAGTGATGCTGAGCAACTCATTCAACCCTATTTGCCTCAGTTTCCTCAGCTGTAAAATGATCCGGAGAAGAAAATGGCAAACCCCTCCAGTATCTTTGCCAAGAAAACCCCAAATGGGGTTATGAAGAGTCAGACACAACTGAAAAGTGGCTAAACAGCAACATTATCGTGTGAGTGTCATTGGGACCAGATGGGTTTTTGAAACAGATAGTTGTTTGAAATAAGGTAGTCTCTCTTTAGGGTCGCTACCTACCCATCCTCTAGTAATGATTCATTGTGAGCAAGATGTCAGTACCTAGAACATGAAGTCACACATAGTGGGCACCTGATAAATGATGCTTGAATTGAATTTAAATAAAAATTGAGCATTTTATTTAGAGCCAGAGAAGTTAGAGTCCAGTCCCTGCCCACCCCCTTTCCAGTCCTTAACTCCTCTCAGCCCCAGTTTTCTCCTCTGTAGAAGGATTGGATTAAACCAGGTGACCAACAAGGTTGCTTCCAGCTCAAAATCTGTGATACAGTGACCCTGTTTTTCTCCGTGAGTCTGTCCTCTAGGACAATGCAACAGCATCTTCAGCCTAAAGATAAAGTGATCAGGAAAAACATCTCTATTTAAAAGGAGATGTGTCTCTGATGGCATATTTGATCATCTAGATATGAGAGATATTAGGATGAACATAGTTGTCAACCTGAAAAGATGATTAATTGAGCTCAACTCAACAGTTATTAAGCATGTACCATGTAGAAGGCACTTTGCCAAAATCTTGCGAATAAACAAAAAATGCTTTTCCTCTAGAGCTTGAAATGAAATAGTATCTTTCATGGGTTTTATCTTTTTTTCTTCTAATTTTAGATGCAGATAGGTGTCTTGGCAGATAGAGCACTGGGTTTGGAATCAAGAAGACCTCAGTTCAAATCTTGCCTCAGATAATTACTAGTTGTGTGACCTTGGGCAAGTCATTTAATCTCTGTTTTCCTACGAGACGGCTAGGTTATTCAATAGATAGAGTGCTGGACCTGGAATGAGGAAGACCTGGGTTCAGATTCAGCCTAAGACATTTACTTACTATGTTGACCCTTGGCCTTCTGCCTGCCTCAGTTTGTTCATCTATAAGATAAGGATAAATAATTGTACCTACCTGACAAGGTTATTGTGATGATAAAATGAGATATTTGTAAAGTATTTTTGCAAACAGTGTATAAATACAAACAATTAATTAATTAAAACAAACCTCAGATTTTTTAATAATAAAAATTGAAGTTTCTATATCCTTCACAGGGTGGTTTTAAGGATTAAATAATATAATATTTGTAAAGCTCTTAAAATAATGCCTGGCACAGAGTAGGCATCTAATAGAAAGGCTTGTCCCCTCCATTAGTTTATAATTATTGCTTAAAAGTTTTAGTTTATTCCCCAAATTTGAGTTCATCATTTCTCTATAGAATTGTCTATGCTTGACCCCATGCAAAGCAAACTTATTAAACTTTGGAATTATTTGGAGATCTAGACCTGGAAAGGACATCAAAAGCTGCCTAGACACCCTTGCTTTACAGATTAGGAAACTGAGGTTTAGGGAAGACACGTGGCTACCCTGAGATCAAACACTAAGTAAGATTGGGAGGGGGAAGAAGAGGAGAGGAGGAGAGAATCTGACTCCAAAACCAGTGCTTTCTCTGCCAAACCAAATTACAACACTTGGAATATCAAGGAAATTTCAAAGAGCTTACTATGGTCTTTCTTAAATGGCACTCTCCCTCCACTGCAGGAAAAGGAAGTAGCCTGTGCTGAAAAAAAAAATCCTGATTGTTTTGGTAAAATTCCCACCTACCCTAAAATATTTTTTTGACTCTGGACCCATAGAGCATCAAAAAGTTATCCCTTTTTTAAAAATTCATCTTTGACCAAGAATTCTATTTTAGCTGAAACACATTTTTAGAATGGCTAGATATTGTATAAGCAACTGAGAAGAAAGTGTATGTGTGTATCTGTATGTATATATATGTAAGTATACATCTATACATATGTATTTATATATATGTACATATTACAGCATTTATGAGTATCCCAGCTTCTTGGGGACCAGATCATGACCACTTAACTGTATAACAAATAGTGTCATTGGCTTCTCAAACCATCTCCACTTGGAAAAGAGTGCATTCACATTTAGACAGATGTATATAAAGTCATAGTAAACCTGATCAAAATCTTCCTTGAATACCTGGATATGCATTATTCCTTAAAAAAAAATGAGGATCAGAAGGGGGCCAGAGGGGAGGGAATCAACAAACAAACCCATTTTAAATTTTGGATCTAAGAAACAGAATCTGATCCTGGGGTTATAGGATGGTAAACCAGGCAGGTTCCCCCAACATGTTTTCCAATTTCAGTTATATTTTTCTGTACTACTGCCCGAGGACATTGACATCTGGACAATCACCAGAGTGCCTTACACACACATACTGTAGAACCCAGGCCAAGAAAAGAAGCAAAAATGTCTTAAAACTTTCTATGTGGAATCAACCACAAAGTCCCAGTTAAAAGGGCCAGGAGTGAAAGCTGAGTTCCCAAATGACTCAGACTAAAAAAGATAACACCCCCAGGCATCTGTATGTCTCAGCATTTAAATTATATCCCTTGAAATGTCAATTTGGACTTTGTGCCAAGAAACATTTGGGAGCTCTTTTTCATGAAAATACCCAATAGTAGACCAATCTGTTTAAATGAAAGGTATCTCTAATCATTTGGTAAAAGCATAACGTGTTTTTATTTTATTATGTAACCTTGAATTATCTTGGCCTTTAATGAGGATTTTTTCATTGTTGTTGTTGTTTTCCAATTTCGTGGAATTATGTTGACTAAATGGGCAGTCTACCAGCCAAAAAAAAAAAAACGCTGCTTCATCCTACTTCCCAATTATTGAAACACATTAGCTTACTCCAGTACATTTCCTGTTTGTGTAAAATGCAAATATCCTCTACATTTTAAATAAGCAATCTTATCTCTGCAGATTTCTCTCTCCAGTAAAGAGCTGCAACTTCCACAGATAGATATACTCAGTGTAACGAGAAATGTTTTGGTGGACTTCTCTTTCTAAATCACTGATGGTTCCTGTATATTTCATCCTTTCTAAATTATAGCCTCTGTGTGTGTGTTTTTTTCTCTGCAGGATTAGTGATTACATGGATCTGACCCCTGTAGATATTGTAGGGAAGAGATGTTACCACTTCATCCACGCTGAAGATGTGGAAGGAATCAGGCACAGTCACTTAGACTGTAAGTACCTCCTTTATGTCAAAATAACCTAGTCTGGAGTCTTCATCTTGTTCTGATTCGTGTGCTGTTTCAGTCCTAATTTTTTCCTTTATCCTCTTGGTGACTCCTTTTCTCCAAAAGAGAAGTCAGTGATCTCTCCAGAAATGAGACATGTCAATACTTCTACTTCTTTCACAATTCAATTGAAAGTCAAATCCGAGGACCAGTGGATTTGGATTTCCAGATACTTGCTCTAAGTGGAGCAATTAGGTGGGGCAGTGGATAGAATGTCAGGTCTGAAGTCAGAAAGACTCATCTTCCTGAGTTCAAATCCAGCCTCAGACACTTCCTAGCTATGTGACCCTGAGCAAGTCACTTACCCTGTTGGCCTCAGTTTCCTCATCTGTAGAATTAACTGCATAAGGAAATGGAAAACTACTCCAGTCAACGTCTTTGCCAGGGAAATCACAAATGGGGCCATGAAATTTGAATATGACTGAAACAACCCAACGACAAACAATAAACTCCAAGTGCCCTAGCCAATGAAGGGGGCCTCTGACTCAGGAGACTGGTGATGTTCACCCTTCTTAAATAATTTCAGCTTTTGTCCTTGCAGCCTCAGCTCCAAACATGCATGAGGGAAGGGGGAGGGAGGAAAAGTAGATAAAAATCCAAATAAGTGAGAACCACATAAAAATCCCTGCTTATCTTTGCTTTTAAGTGGGGGGTGGGCTGGGGAGGGGGACCACAGAAGGAATAGTTCATAGCATATCAAAGTGTTTCCTTTGTCCTTTCCCAGTTACAACCCTGCTCAACTGCACTGTCTGTTCACTTTGTTTCTGGAGAAAGGATTATTCAGATTAACAGACACCTCCATCCCCCTTCTCCTGGGGAGGTAGAAACCAATCTCAGCCCTTTGAATCTGATCCCAAGATCTTGACCCTGAGATTGAACTCTCTGGCACATAAGATAGCTGAGCATATGAGCAAGGCAGAACCAACTGTGTGAGAGCAATAACCTACTCGAGGTGGTTCACAGGCAGTTTTCCTAAGTCTCTGCTAAAAGTTGGCTGTGCAGATGCACTGGATGCCATTGGGGAAGGATCCTCAGAACTCAGTAGGCCAAGGGTCAGTCACATCATAGTCCTTGAGGAACCTGGGATTTCCATTCCCCGCAACCTGACCCTCATGAAGGGGGAGGTGCCTTTCTGCCCATTCCAGGGGTTCTTAATAAAAATGTAAGTTCATACTATTAGTTGTAATCTTAAAATACCCTTTAGAGTTCCTAATTCTTATCTGGAGTTGCAAATAAATTTTGGGGGTGATAAAATAGACTGGGAATTTTAAAAAAAAACATTTCATTTGGTAAAAACCAAAATTAAAAAAAAATTTGGACAGTACCTGTGTGCTTTTGTTAAGGGAAGTTGACAAATATTTTTTTCTTTCTTTTTCAATTGCATACCTGAAGTTCATTTATGAAACATGAGATTTAAAACCTTAAATAGCACACAAAAGATATAATAAATTGACACTCTCTTTCCTTAAAAAAAAACCAAAAAACACAAAACTGGTGGAAAGAGGGTTGATCTTAAAGTCAGAATGACCTAGATTAAATTACTGCCTCTGATACATCCTAGTTCTGTGACTATGGGAAAATCATTTTAACATCTCAGTGACCTTGGCAGCTCCCTAAGACCATAAGTTTCATACTGGTAGTTATACACTGTTATGATCTGTAAGACCAAAATATTCTCTCCCTACTCCACCCTCACCCCACCTCCAAATTCAACCATCTTACCTATCTTTACGAATGCCTACTATTGAGGTAGCTGGGGGAAGCACTGGACAGAGCGTTGGAATTGACATCAGAAAAATCCAAGTTCAAATCCTGTCTCAGAAACTTACTCTCTATGCGACTCTGGGCAAGTCGCAACCTCTAAGTTTCAATTTTCTTATCTCTAAAACAAGGATATTCATAGCACCTTCCTCACGAGATTGTTGTGAGGATGGAATGAGATAACATTTTTAAAGTTTTGCAAACTTTAAAGTGTTATAGAAATGCTAGCTGCTGTTAGTATTACTATAGTAGTAAACATAGGACAAAGTTCATTGTGCGAAGCTCTCTGTGGAAGTACTTCTCTGTGCAAATAGGCTCCTTTTTCAGGATTGCTTTTCATTAGACTCCATCCATAGCCCTGAACAGGTCAGTGACTTACAGAACGCATTTGCTCCTTAGAAGGAACTTGCTCCTTAAGTGTCAAGTATCACCCAAGTATACGTCTCCTCAGTGAACTGGGAGAAAAAAAAATTAATGATGCTCCCTGAGAGGAAACATTAGGTACTTTGTAGCTGTGATCCCAGACAGAAAGACCTTCATAAGAAAACACGAATATACTTTTGGATAAGTATAGGCCAGTGTCCTAGAATTTGAAAAAGACTTTCAGAGATACTATGTCTCTGTATGTATCTGGATAGATTTATTTTCTATTTTGAAATCTTAATTGAGGTTGAAATTCATAAACCGGACACTAACAACAACAAAGATGCTTGTCATCCTTAGCTATTGCTCAGAAAACATTATAATATCTCTCTGGGATTTGATTTACAACTCTAGCACAATTCCTCAGGAATAGTGAACAAGGAAGGGCAGGTCATTTCTTCCCATGAAGAAAAAGATCTCCAACAAATACGTTGGATTCTCTTCTTCCAAGTCTATTTTTATCTCATTTCTAACAGTCAAAATAATCTGAGATTTGTAAAAATAAACAGTCATTCCATCCACAGTGGTCCCTATTCCCTGATTTTTCTGGGTGTCTTGCTCCCTAACATACAGAAAAGTCTGCTTTTAAATTTTTTTTCTTCTTCATTATTTCCTTTGGTTCCAATTTGAAAAGGAAATTCCTGTTGTCATCTACGCTCTTGCTTTGTGATTTTGCCTGCTTGTCAAGATTGAGCTCACCCTTTTAAATCACACACGCAACTTCTAATTTTGGGTTCTTTTAATAACCTTAAACACATTAAAAACAAATAGAATGAGTTGATAATTCCAAACAGTAAAATACACTTCACGTATTGAGCTATCATGCTGTGGAATAACTCTGCAATGTCAAGTATCACACAATTAGTAAAACTGTAGGGGGAAAAAAGAAGTGTTTTGATCCTGAGGAATTTTGATCCTAATCAGATTGAAATTTCCACGTTCTTGTACTGCTTAATATCTTCAATCACAAAAAAATCAAACTAATTCCAATGTCGAGGGTTTTTTTTTTTGCATTCTGTGACTGAAATAAAATGCTAAAATATACAGATGCATCTAATTTTTGTACAATAAACATTAACATCATTATAAAGTAAGATTAAGTCTAAATGTGTGTGGTAGGATGACTGATGTTTACCTAATTCTTGAGTCAAAGCCAGCCTGGTAACAAAATGACAGGGTATGTAATAGGAGTTGGTTTACAAGCTAAGGAAAGGAAAGGCAGAAGAGTAGGGATTTAGCACAGCATCTAGCTGTCCTAAACCTTAGGCTATCACTAAGAGAGGTCTCACTGGTGTCCTCCTGGCAGGAGAAGGTCATGGTGGCAGAGAAGCAGTTCAAAAATGAGATGGAATTCTAATCAAAGGAATTTTTTAAAAAATGAACAATTCAGGGTTTCTTCCTTGAGCTGCTGGCACAATTCCTGGAGTTTATTCATGAAAGAAAAGTTTTAGCCTTAGTCCTTTTCCTGTTGTCCATGAAGGAATTAAAATCACCTGCTGTGTTTTTATGAATGAACTGGGCAGTTTTTGAAGATGTATTTACTCAGAACATTGGCATATGGAAACCCATTACATCATTATGCTAGCCACCTCTACGGATGAAGATTGGATAAGAGCAAGGAGATAGAAAGGAACCTCAGCTCTAAGAGATCTTCAGATAATTCTGAAAAACTGCATCAGGATGTCAGAATGGTTATTCATTAACTTAACACAACTGTTCCCAGTACTCTCATTCCATGAAGCAGAAAAGTTCCCAAAGGTCACATCCCAAGACAACTTTACCCTACATTCATTCATTCTACAAGCATTTAGCAAATGCCTCCTGTATTTCTGGTGCTGTGCTAGGTCTTGGGGATATAAAGATACAAAAGAATGTTGAATTGTTGGAAGTTTTCAAGGCTTCATGCCGAAGGTTTTGAGAATTTTTTCATAGTAGGTTCCCATACTTTTGTAGTTTCTCTTTCCCTCTTACTCTGAAGTCATCTAATTGAAACTTGTAGCTTCCTTGGCCCTTCAGGTGACAATAACTCTGATGATTAAATGGGGGGGGGGTTTCAATTATTGGGGAGTTTTCCATCTTTATCCTTGACCAGATAGCTGGGTCCAATGGACTGCATGGAGTTCTTGGGATTCATGGAGCTCAAGATGCTGGGCTGAATCTTTCCCAAGTCTGAGATAATTTCTAATAATGTAGTTGACTGGTGAATTTCTGGGGCCTTGGTTTCCTGGTGGTACCTCTTTATTTTAGCTAGAAAAGTGAGGTTGATACATGGGCCAAGGGGAACTTTATAGAAACTATATCATCAAGGGGAATCTAAGCTCTTGAGTTAGAACTCCTGCTTCTGAGACCTGGTGACCATTCCCCCTTTCCTTCTGCCAACATCTTACTGAATCTTTGAGGTAGACCGGCAAATTAGAAAAGAAAAACAAGCTTTGCTTCTCCATTTCTGCTTGTCTTGGATAGGAGTCCATTGTTTTGTGTTGTTCATGAAGTTCTTAAGACATCAAGTCAGGAATGACATTCTGAGACTAAGAAAGAGTGGACAAAGGAAATTTTACCCATCCGTTTAATGCTTTCAGTCTTTAACGTTCTCTAAGAGTACAAAGACTTCTAGAGGGTAGGATTCACAAAGAGAGAAGCTGGGGGAAAGGAAGCATGGTAGCAGTTGTCCCTTTCTAGAAATAATTACAGAGGGAAACTGTAGAATGGCTATGTCAGATTGAGAGAGGAAAACACAATTAGGTCATGCATTTGGGTGATATTGGAAAGAGTGGCCTCCCTCACAAATCTTCGTAGGTGCTAAACACTTAGGCTACCATACTTCCCATTTCTTAATTAAAATTTTCAATGCTTCTCTGCAAACCAATATACAGCAATGGCATATAATGCATCGTATGCAGTTTTGCATCAATAACCCCTATACTTTGCTCCTAGTGGTGCCTCTTTGCCAAATGCAATCCAACTGTTTAATGCAGCACTAATTAGTCTATCCCCATTTCAGTCTGTAGGCGCTCCATTGTAATTCTTTCCAGCTCATTTTTTTCCCACCCCAGAGCATCAATCAAAGTAAGTGCCCTGCCTGCCTAAGTAACAGAAGATGTTCTCCATGCATTTGTCATATGCCACAAAAACAAAGGCAGAATTTAATTGTTGATTTGGGTGTATTCAGTTGTCCCTCAGAGCAAATGAAAACTACAAGAGAAAGGAAAGGGGGAAAAGGATAGTTTGGTGGATGAGCCAAGGGCAGCCTCCAAAGGGAATATTTTCCTCCTCTTAGCCTTTCTTCCAAGCCAGGCCTTCAGAGCTTTCTTAACTGCATGGTCACTTGTTGGATTTTTTTCCAAAGCAAATCAGTCATCCCACTTCTTCCCTATGAATATTAAAAATCCCATGATAGAATAAATATATAACTGCACCCAAACCTTTCTTTCTGCAGTAGTCAGGCAGACTCATTTTATTCCTTTTCATTAACTAAAAAGACTCTCATTTGGAGGTAACACTGGACTGTGTTTCTATGCAGAAATGAGTTGATAGTTCATTTGTTTGTTTGTTTGCAAATATGCTTTGTGTTTTGAGAATATAAGGGCAGAAGGAACAGAGATAAGGAAAATTGCTTTGAGTCCTATGTGAGTATTTGAAGGCAGCCTCACTCAGGCCAGTTCAGTGATTCAGGCTCAGGGTTCAAATGCAGTAAGATACACATGAATGAAAAGGTACAATGGAGACAATTTTCCTTAGCATGATTAGGTAGGATACAATGCCAAAAGTTCAAAAGGATGAGGATACAGTGTGCTAAAGTAGCCTTTAGGAAATTCTAAACTCAGTGGTGCACTAGAAATGGAGCTAAATAAAGGGGTTTCTTTTAAAGATAAAAACAGTACAGACATCCTTTTGAAAGTACAGGCATTAATGCAATAATGTCAGGAGCAGTTCAGATTAATTCTCCTGATATAAAAATGCCCATGATGACCTAGAGCAGTACCAAAAATGGCAACTCCTGATCAAGGTCTGGGTCATTTCTGGCTGAGAGGTCATAAGAACCTTGCCTTCCATCTGCCCCAGGGCCTGAATGATCCTGGGACCCATATACCCATTCAGTGTTCCCTAGCCACTAGCCATAACCTTTAGAAGTTTCTGCTGAGGCACTCTCAACTTCTTCTATGTGGTTCAGATCGAGACTCCCCATTACTTCATCCAGGAAATCAACATTACCACTAAGTCAATTAAAGGATTCTCTTTCTTCTAGGAGAATTCCCACTCTTCATGATTATGAAATAAAAAAACCCAATTTTGCTTTCTGCCATGTCATTAGAAAAACAATCCCCCTTCCCAATAATTCCTTTCCTTGGTCCCTCACCTCAACTCAGGAGAAAAGAAATCAACTAATTAAGAGTGACCTGAATCATTTCTTATAGAACCAACTGGGGGAGGCAGAGGAGAGAAACCTTAAGGTCTGAGTTGCTTAACACAGGGAATAAAATAAGAAAGTGCTGAAAAGGGTTAACTGAGACTATGTACAAATGTAGTTCATCCTTATCAATTGAACCTTCCTGGAGACTGGATCCAAGGAGTCACTGGACCAGGGAATCCTTTCTCCTACTTCTTGGAATTGTTCTAATTTTTCAAAGTCATATCCTCTGAGAAATAGAATACCCAACCTTGATAATTAGGGATGTCATGGTAAAATTGCTACTTTAAAATTTTATTCCAATATTCAACCATACCACTTTCTCAAAAAAATATAAGATGTAGAAGATGGAAGACCCATTAAAATATCATGGTGAGGGGCCTAATTTCAGACTTCCTTTGCAATAAAATGGGTTGTCTCATTAAAATCAATGGTAGAGGGGATGGCCAATAAGAAAGACGGATGTGTTCTATAAGCTCTGTGATGAGGGCTGCCATGGTGGTGGATTTAATGGAACTAGAATCTATCTCCTGAATGAGTATCAGTTGCAATAAGGGCAAACACTTGGCCCTGAGATAGAGGAAGAGGATCATTTTAAACCATTTGCCAATCAAAGAGAGATTAAGAACCAAATGAGATTATACCATACTGATCTTTTAAAGGTGAATGCTCAAGTTGACATGAAGCTCCCCACTGAGCAGAATTCCCATGTATCATCCTCATCTGAGGAGATCATATGTTCTTATGCCACCATAACCTAGCAGAGCAGCCCCTATGTCCAGTCTGATGGGGACCTAGTCCCCAGTTCCATCTAGATCACAAAGGTATTCTCCACAAGACAATGAGAATTCCTTTAAAACCTCTAACATCAGCACCCCATAGGCTGGACTTTTTATGCGTAGGCATCATGGAAGCCAAATGGACACCCCATTCCCTTAAAGAAGCAACTCAGAGTATGTAAAAGACGTGCCATCTGTTCTACTTTGGTGAGCTTCCATGCCCTGCAGCAAAAGGTCAGCAAACCATGGCCCAAGGGTGCTCCTGCTATTTTTGTAGCTCCTGCTGCAAGAAAAGAATGTTTTTTACATTTTTAAATTCAATAAAACTTTATTTTAAAATAAAAAAAAAACATTCTGAGTTCCTATAAAAATAAGAATTCCTAACTCCAAATCGGGCTGTAGTTTGCCCTATCCCTGCTCTACAGTACTATTAACATCAAGTTAGTCTTAAATTAGCTTAATACCACTATACAATGTAAAAAATATTTTGGTTTTGAGTTGTTTCCATCATATCTAACTCTTCCTATCCCCAATGGGGGTTTTCTTAGCAGTAGTATCTTAGATATTACAATAGTTTGCCATTTCCTTCTTCAGCTTATTTTACAGATGAAGAAACTGAGGCAGACAGAGTTAAGTGACTTGCTCAGGGTCACACAGTTACTAAGTGCCTGAGGCCACATTTAAACTCGAGATGAATCTTCTTGACTCCATAAATATATACTGATAATTCACATTTGCAAACTTTGGGTAATGGTTCTCACGGCACTTTCTGTCGTTCTAGGATGTAAGTAGTACAGGCATTATACCCATTTTATAGGAGAGGAAGCTAAAGTTCAGAAAGTTAAAGTGAGTTTTCATGGTCATATAGCTAACAAATTTTTGTTATCTTTGTCAATGTAAAAATCTGCCCATGACAAAGTCTTAGACTTAAGACACAGGAGCCAATTGATGTAGGTCAGGCATATCTCCTTCCATTGCTTCATTTAATATAATGATGTTATTATAGTTAGAAATTTGACAGGGGTCATTTGTGATCTCAAATGGTTTCTTTCCCAGAAAGTGTTATCTAAAGTGTATTCACACCTGGGGAGTAGAGAGTGAACTCTTAAGTCCTTGGACTTGAGAGGTGCTTCATTCCAATTCTATTTGAATACATTTAACCAACATTTAGGCAATGGTGAAAAGGCTTTTTGAGTATTTAAAGGCAATACTCAAATTCAACTGAGCAAGGTAAGGAGAATGATCTAGTTCATGGCAGATTAAACCTTTTAATCTCAACGACCCAAAAAGTTGCGAGCAAAGGAACATAGCCTCATGGATCATGGAGAAAGTTAGCAAAAGTCAGTGTTAGCTGGCACACATCTGGATGAACATGTAAAGGGGTTTTGTTTTTATTACCTTGTCATTTAAGATTTACATGGATGACTACAAGAAGGAAGTTGGCAACAACAGTCACAATAACATTAATAAAAGCTAAATTGAAATAGCATTGATTATGCGCCAGGCACCGATAAGTACTGTAGAATTATTACGTCACATCCACTCTGGGAGGTAGAGATTATTACTGTGTCCCCAGTTAACAAGAAAGTAAAATGAGGCTGAATGGGTTGCCTGTGGTCACACAAATAGTAACATCTTTGGTCAGATCTGAACTCTGGTCTTGCTCATTTCAGGACTAGTGCTCTGTCCACTGCACCACTTAGTATTGTGGAGAATGTGCTGGACTTAGCAGTCAGGGTACCCAGTTTCAAACCAATTCTGCCTCTGCCTCTCTGAGTAAATAAGTAAATTCAGAGCTTGTAAAGGGACAAAAAACTCCTCTGAGAAGCATCAGAACAAAATGTGAAAACCATTTTCATTTTGATCAAATGGTGATGTCCATGGGATTGCCTTTCAGCTAACTGAAGAACTTAGTAAGAGGTGGGTTTTGTTTCATTACGTTTTTCAAATGATTTTAGTTTTTCCACAGTAAATTCTCCTCTGACTGTAGCATTTATCCTTGGACTTGATGCATTAGGATGCACCTCTGATATATGTTGTCTGAGGCTTTATTTTTTGCCTTTGTCTTCCCAATCCATCAGTAGCTGTACACTACTTTTTTTTAAAAATCCTGCCTGATATTTTGGGAAAAGGGGGAAAGAGGAAACCTTCTGCTATTGTCAGACAACAACAAACAGGGGAGAAGAGAGAAGGAAATTTATTTTTAAAATTTTTCTAAATTATCATATTTTCTCCCTATAACATATATATATGAAATGGTGCTAGGCAGAAAGTCATGTGAAAAGTATCTGTTGATTTTAGTGAAATGCAAGCTCAGTATGAGACAACTATATTTTGTATGGCAGCCAAAAAAAAGTGACCCTAGGCTATATTAAATATATATATAAGCGTAGTGTTAAGAACAAGAGAGGAGAGAGTCTATCTCATCATACCCTGCCCTCTTCAGACTGTGTCCATGGTACTGTCTTGGCTTCTGGGCACCATATTTTAGGAAAGACATTGGCAACATGAGGAGCAACATGGTGTAGCAGAAAGAGGAATGGTTTTCAAGTCAGAGGACTTTAGGTTCAAATTCCAATGCTGATGTTTATGACATATAACATTGGGTAAATTACTTAACCTATCTGGACCTCAGTTTCCTCAATTGTATCTAACAGGGTGTTCTTTTTAAACTTTGGTAAATGTTGTTAGTTTATAGGAGCAAAGACCAAAGCAAATGGAAGACTTAGAAATGAAAAGCACAAGGAAAGACAGAGAAATGCACTTCCTGAGAGTAAAGAGGGTGTCAGTTCTTTTTTATCCATGTCATATGTGACCAACAGGAGAACTTGGAAAGACTCAACTTAGCAATTCTGGACCCTAGTACTGTTTCATAATTATCTTACAAATGTCTACTGTCTGATTGTGACCTAGCTGGCAAAAGATGAAGATTTGGCATGACACTAGTAATCACCATAAGTTAGAGCGATGTCTCTCACTGAGGTGATCCAGCTCTGTCAGGAAGATGGTTTAAAAATGAGAAAAATCTCAGAGCTTGGTGAAATAGAGGCTATTATCTCTCTGTCCTACCACCTGCTTCCTAGGTTCTGGAAACCCCTAAGAGCCCAATCAACAGAACTAGAGCAACTTTTGTGATCCCAGACTGAGAGTCCTGCTCTTTATGGAAGAACAAAACATTACCCTAGCAGCAAAGAAGTAATCTTGAGTTCTAAAATAGGAGCAGCTAGGCCCAGGAGGCAAGCAGACCATCGCCACCATATCAGAGAGGCCTGGCGCAGCAGCTAAGCAGCCCAGCCTAGAAGCAGAGCAGCCTCCCATTAGATGGTGAGCTCTTTGAGAGCATAGACTGTCTCCTGCTTCTTTTTGTATCCCCATCATTTAGCACAGTGCCTGGCACATAGTAGGCATGTAATGAATACTGACAATCCAGTGCAGCCTCTGAGTAGTTTACCTTAGTAGCACAGCCATTCATTCTCAGTGAAGGAAAAAGCACATCAAGGCCTACAGTTACAGAATTGAAAGGTTCCCTGGACCCATGGATGCCCTATACATGTGCCTCACTACCTTAATGACTTAAATTTGTTTCCACTCTCTCCTATGTAGAAAGTATGCATTGGTAGGAGTGTGCACCCCACATTTATAGGTAGAATGGCGTGTGATTATTATTTTTTCTTTGCCTTTAGAGTAAATGCTTTTAGAAAGAGGTAACTGAGTCAAACAACTGACTCGTTTTGGGAAAGCACTTTGGGAGGAACTTAGAAGCTACAGTGCTAAGAGAGTAGCAACTCCCCAGGATTATTCAGTCACCCCAGAATCCTTAGATTAGTTGTAGTAAACCCTCATCCTAGAACCCAACCTGCTAGCACTGGTGCAGATTGGGAAAGTGAGTTAATGGTGGGGTGGGGAGAACAAAGATATAAAAGGAGAGTAAAATAGAGACTAGATGATCTCTAATGGCTCTTCATTGCTCAATCTATGAGACTATAAACCTAATTAAGGATTTTTTTTTTAAAAATAATGTAAGAACGTGTTGTAAGAAGAAAGGATGGGAATACTTTAAAGGATGGGCATCATAGCAAACTTTACAATATTTAAAAGGTTTTCATGTAGAACAAAGATTAATTAGATTTATTATGCTTGCCCCCCAGAGGGCAGAACTTGGAGCAATAGGTGACAGTTAAACAAAGTCATATTTTTACTCCATATAAGAAAGAAATTCTTAATGAACAGAGCTATCCAAAGGGTGGAAGTGGCCACCTCATGAGTAAATTAATCCCTAGAGGTTTTCAAGAAGTGTTTGGGCAGTCACTTGTGGAGGATATTATAGAGGAGAGTTGGGCTTTACTTATGAGTTGGGACTAAATGACCTCTGATATTTCTTCAGAATCCAAAGTCCCATAATTCCATGACTTCCCCACTTATGAGACTTTGGGTCTCATAAGTTTGCTTTGTTTTTAAATTACCCTTTTAGGCATGACGTTGAAGTAATACATTTTTTCTATTTTTTTTTCTGTCAACCTAAAAATAAATTCATAGACAAAAGAGGATCAGATGACGTCCCTCTTGAAGCTCCTTCTAGATTGGCAAGTCCTATGTAATGTATAGTCTTAGAGAGTTGCTTGTAGTGCTGAGATGTTGTTGTTTGACCAAGGTCAATAACTAATAGGAATTATAGGCAGCAGCTGAACCCAGGTCTTCTTGTCTCTAAGGCTCTGTCCACCAGGAATGCTTCCTGTCAGTAGTTAAACCTTTTTACTGGTCCATAATCTTTAACTTTCTATCTCTTAAGGCATGAGTAGTAATCTAAACTTATAATTTTAGAGGAAACCATATGGATTTAAATATATGTGTATTTGTACATGTATGCATACACATGTATACATATACATGCACACATGCATGTACATGATGCACAAACTTATACATATACATGTATATATGTATATGATATGCATGTGTATGCACATGTACATATACATATCCAATACATGCACATTCACATATATGCATGGACATGATACAGCACATATAAATAGGTATATATACTACACATACACATGTGCATATATATACACATATACATGTGGTGTACATATGCCCATACATGTGTGTGTATGCCCATAAACATACAATGCATAATATACATATATACATACATATATGTGTGTATGTATATATTTACATGTGTATATATCAAAAGCAAAATGGCTTAATAGACAAAATACTGGGATTGGACATTGGAGTAAGAAAGATAGACTAAAATCCCACTTCTGATACCTGCTAGCCATGTAAACTTGGGCAAATTTCCATACCTCACTAAGCCTTGGTCTCCCCATCAATAAAACAAGGGCTTGCACTAGATGATTTCTAAGATACTTTGTAGCTACATGTCTATGGTCCTTTAATCCCATGAGAAATCTGTTTTGGGAGCAATTTTAATGTTATTAAGATCTTCATTAAGACAATGCCATAGCTATCAGTTCGCTTGGTGCTTCCATCCTTATCCTGCTCCAAAACTATCTTAACCCTCTTACTAATAACTCTTAAGAGGAAAGTGAAAAACGACATTGCTGGCCCCTTTCCCTCATCTCCAGTCAGACTTCCTGATGCTAAGTCTACCCCATCATGACTTTCTACTGCTATTTCTCTGAATAGCTCCCTAAATTCCTTTTATTTTTTCTTATTTGTCTTGCTTTGCTTACATTGCCTCCTGGGCCCTCTAGAGCACAGGAGATTCAGTGGTTAGATGAACAGTTAGTGTGTCTTACTGATTAGTGGACTTTTTTTGGTGTATGGGGTAGGGAGGGTGTTACAACCTATAATCAGGTTTACAGAAGAGATTTCATATTGACATTGGTCTTACTCGGAATTTTCAAGA
Organism: Potorous gilbertii; assembly: GCA_028658325.1. Taxonomy (NCBI): domain Eukaryota; kingdom Metazoa; phylum Chordata; class Mammalia; order Diprotodontia; family Potoroidae; genus Potorous; species Potorous gilbertii. The sequence continues at coordinate 26,529,399 of CM053774.1, read as the reverse complement.
AATACTTTTTTTTTGAGCTAATTGTTTCTTCTGACTGACTAGAAACTAATTAAATATACCAGTAAGGGCTCATATGCTACAGTGTTACTACCACAACTTTTTGCCTGCCTTAAGCTGTGGTCGTCATCCTCTGGGGTATTCAGCCTAATAGTAAGTGAGAATGGGGGACAGGGGGTGTTAACCCAATGGATGCTATACTTGGGGAGATGGTTTTTCTAACAAGTTTCATAGCATTATAAGCTGAGAGTTGGAAGGAACGTTAGACATCGTTTAATTCAATCCCATCTTTTTTAAGATGAGAAGAATGAAGATCTGAGATTAAGGAACCAGCCTACAGATAGGAAACAGCAGAACTATGGTTTGTACCTAGGTCCCCTGACTTCAAACCCAGTGCTCTTTCCACCGAGAACCATACTGCATTGATTAATTTGGCTAAATCTAAAACAGGTGATCTTTATATGGCAGAAAGAATTGTGGAAGCTAGAATATAATAAAATAAATTATCTGCCATTAGTTTTTTCAGAAGGGCAGCAGGAAATGTAGAATACCACATCTGAACACAACTTGTGAATCCCAGAACTAGTAATTCTATGCCTCAGATGATTAGTTTATTTCCTTCTATCTTTGGACACAATGTGGTCCACATTTAAAAGAAAGCTTTAGTCTTCATCTCAGTGCATTAGAGCCAAGAGAGAAAAAATGAAAAGAGAAAAAACTATCAGATTGGCATGTTCTTAATCAATTAAAAGTTTTCTGCATGATTCAATATTAACAGTTAATAAAATCTATCAATCAGCAGTGGTGTTGAGAAAATCTCTTCTGAGGAAACAAATCACATATATGGTAATTCAAGCAGGGTCTGTCATTAGTGTGTTAGTGGGGGAAAACCATAGATGATACATAGTCACTCCCAGCGCATCCACAGGTCTCCTGTCCTATTGCTTATAATTCAGTTTAAGTATCAAACATCATTAAACTTTACTAAATATTGCTCAACACTTAGATTTTTTTAACTAAAAACCAATTTGTGGATGCCTGCTTGCTATTTAAAACATCTAACTCACTAATTGCAAAATCTATAGAAAAGTCTCCACAGCATCAAAGGCTCAGTTGATCCACTGAACAGTTTATAAATGAAAAACTGTCTCTTCTTCAAGCAAATAAAGGCCTTAATGCACTTTTTCTGGCTGTGATGCTATTTTTCCTGTGGGTTTTCAAAATGACCTTCCTGTAAGCATCAAGGACTATAACTTTTCAGATAAAGAAACTTGTTCATGTTTTAAGTCTATGCCAGGTTCATTCCCCTATAGCCCACAGTTTCAAAAGCAAGGAAAAAGTAATCTGGAATTTAGAAGGGAGGAGAAAAAAAAGGAAAAAAAACCCTCTGTTTCCAGAATGAAGTTACCCTGTCAGCCTGCCTTGGGCCTTAGGTGGAGAAGCAGAGATTAAAGAGTCAGTATTCTTTTTCATGTTTCATCTGCCAGTTTTGTGAATGTAGAAAAAAGAACCAGTGGCTACAGCTAAGCACCCAACTGTGGTATTAAGTACAGAGTCCCCCACCACCACCACCACCACCTCCCTTACCCCTCCCCCTTTGCAGTAAATTAAAAAAAAATTTACCAGTTTACAGAAGAAGGAGCATGCTGATAAGTCTCCCCAGCCATTGATAAAGGTATCTCAAGTTGGAGACTGAACAGAGAGTCACAGATGCAGCCCTTGTATAGACCTTAAAGATAATGAACCCTTTTGTTTGGCTGTATGAATTCAAATTGTTAAATCTCAGATGATCTCATCATTTCCTATTTATTCTATACTTACCTGAATGCACCATGTATTGCAGTTCTTTTAATGCACATGCAAGCCACCAAAAATGTCCTTTTGTTAGACCCTTCGCTGAAAAGGTTGCTTTTGACAGAAGCCTCCATCTCCATTGCAAGCTGAATTAGCCTGACTTCCTTCTTTCAGACACACAGCTCACTATTTAGAATGTTTGGCTTTAGTGTGGTGGAGAAGCCTAACAGGAAAGAAACCATGTTCTCTTTTTTTCACCATATTTCTGAAGACAAACTTGTACTAATTTGTTTTGATTTACTAACAGAATTATGTTCCTGCCATGAACACTGGCTCCCTTTTTCTCTCTTCTGTACCAGTATATTGCTGCCCACAAAGTTCCCAAGGAAAACGGGATTCTCTCTGGTGGGAACCATGGACAGAGCAATAGATTTGTGCTGTGGGGAAGTTACCATTAGTTTCAAGTTTGCAGGGGAGGTGATTTTGGGTTTTTGTGTTTTGGGGTTTGGTTTTTTTTGGCTCATTCTTCCTTATAAGCTACATGTGCATTTCTTGCATGCTAACCACCTCTCTCAAGTCAAAGGAACATTTAAAAAATGAAATTCAATAAAACTTAGCACCCAGCATTTCACTTGTTTTAAAACATTAGCTTTCTACAATTTTCCTTTCATTAAGTTTTATCTGAGATCCTCCCCTTCACTGTTTGGGGTTGTAATGGGTTTTTTCCCCTTCTTCCTGGTATCTGTAATAATTCCTGGTTGTCAGGACGATTTGCACCAAGTCAGTACAGCTCCCATTCAAAGGCTCCTCTTCATCTGGCCTCATGTGTTTTGTTTGTAGCTTTGAGATCTAGTCTCCTATGAAAAATCTGTTTGATAGTTACAGGGAAATCCTGTTGCAGGAAAAAAAAACACCAAATAAACCATTCCCAGAAGGATGACAAGTCCCTGTGTTTTCCTTAACAATATACCATGATCAAAACCAAGTAGAACAAACTGATGGTCAGGGCAGAGGCATTCAGATTTTTATCCGGGACTGTTCATTGGTAAGTGTGTATGTATATATATGACTTCACAAATACATGATTATTCATTGGTATGCACGTATAATTTTGGACCTAATTGTCTAAATTATAGATATTATCTTTTTTTCTATATCCATAAAACTTAATATTTGAGTGTTTTGAGATCTTCCAATAAAAAAAAAAACGGGCTTTTCTGTAGGAAATATTAGTTCAAGGCCAGGGCAGAAGTTCATAAGGACAATGGAAACAGTCACCTAGGATCCAACCCTGATAGTAGATGAAGGCATGGAAATGGATAGGACACGATGATTTTAGAGAATCCAGAATTTTGCTGAGTAGAATATGATTAAAAACATTACACTCAATGGACCTCTTAGTAGAAAAGTAATATGAAAGTGCCAGCCAGCTTCAGTTGGACAGCTAGGTGGCACAGTATATAAGGTGCCAGCCCTGGAGTCTGGAGGACCTGAGTTCAAATTTGATCTCAGAACTTACTAGCTATGTGACCCTGAGCAAGTCACTTAACCCTATTTGCCTCAGTTTCATCATCTGTAAAATGAGCTAGAGAAGGAAATGGCAAACCACTACAGTATCTTTGCCAAGAAAATCCTCAAATAGGGTCATGGATGACTCAATAACCAACTCAATAACAAACACAACAATACCCAGCCCCAATATAACCTTTGATTTGGTCTGTCCCTACCACAAACACTCTATGACTGCCTAAGTCAAATGATAACATGCAGTTTTCTATTTAGCCAGAATCCATCCATCAGCAGTGTTTAGATCCTATCACTGATGCAAGGTTGAAAAACGTGGTCCATGGTTCTAAATGATTTTTAACTAAACATCTATATTAACTCCCCCTCCTCTTCTTGCCTCCTTTTTATAGGTTGGAACAACATGGTTTTTAATTTATTCTTAGGCTCATTAATTTGATTAGCCCTTTTCTGCTTCTGAGAGACAATAAACTATTTTTAAAGGACTTAAATCAGGAGGAACTTTCTTACTCCTTAATTCTATCATTTATTTCCAAGAGGAATTGGTGTGGTTTTTCAATGTCATGCATTTTCTCCTCATTTCCTTCTGATCTCTGAGGCTAAGCCTCAGAAATTAAAAATTAAAAAATAAAATAAAAACAACAGCCCCTGGATTAAAGAGAATAGAAAAAGTTTTGTGAGGTTTTTTTTTTCTTCAGGTTCTCTCATTTATAACTTAAACTAAAAATCTCTTTCAAGCTGTTACCAAGGTGGCTTTTCTTCTTGAGCTGATTAGGACTGCATGAGTTCAGGAAAAACTGTCAGACCCTGCCTAGGGCACAGCTGGAGTGATCCAGCTGATTTACCGATGCGATTTTTTTTTTTTTTTGGAGATGGAATAACTTCATCTCAGTGTCAAGAGTTTTCATTCTGGGCCCCTAAGAAAAAATGCCATCAACCCTTTGGTTAATTGTAAAGTAAACAGACTTTCTTCAGTCCCTTGCCTTTGGTGTTAGCCCTGTGTTAATACTGAAGAAACTTGGGTTCTAATGCTGCCCGGTCTTTGGGTCAGCAGGTCTCCATGGCCATTAGGATCCATTGATGTTTCAGGCTGGAAATTGTCATCTTAGGGAAATACTCATTATAATAAAGCCACAATAAATCTGACTCTGATTGAAAATCCAACAGCAGGGTTTAAACTCTCCTTACCTTTTCAAGATTCTGTTTGTATGGTGGCCTCCAGGGCCAGCCCCAGGCAAAACTGTGAAGTAGGAAAAGTTTGTCTTCTGCAGGCAGTCACCTCCCCTAGGGCACCCCCTTCCTCTCTTTTAGCAGCTCCCATCAAGAGTTATAAGGACGGACCTTAATGCAGCACATCTAAACCCACTCCCACCTGTGGATTCTCTTTTGTCACCTAGCCTTTTCTTCCTAAGTGATGACACAACTACCAAGCCCTTTTCTAGCCCCTCCTATTATCAAATCAAATTTCCACCATTTCTTGCCTTCTCTTTCTGAACTGGGATGGGCTAGATGACAATTAGCTAATCTTACATGGAAGTTTACTGATGTGTGCAGATAGGCTGTTAATGAAATAATGCAAACTTTCCTAAACTGTATTCTGATCAGTGTGTGAAGAGTGCCAGTGGGCTCTCTGGAAGAAATCGTTGATGTTGACAAGATGAGGAAAGGACAAGGGAAAGAAGGGAACCTATATTTATTAAGTACCTATCATGTGCTAAGCACTGAGCTAAACTCCTTACAAATGCAATCTCACTTAATCCTCAAAATCTAACCCTGTTAGGTAAATGCTATAATCATCCTCATTTTTCAGTGAAGAAACTGAGATCAAATGACTTGCCCAAGGTCACACTGCTAATGGATATCTGAAGCCAAATTTGAATTCAAGTCTTCCTGACTCCCCCGACTCCAAGTCTAGTACTTTATCCACTGTACTTTGTACCTACCTATCACCTTAGGGAGGATAACTGACTTTTTGTTTTGGAATGGTCACTTCATTTCCCCATATTTGTTTTAGTTACTCTCTCAGCGTTTTATCCTTACATATAAATTTTGGGTAGGGGTTTGTTTATAGGGTTTCAGAGGAGGCAGTGATTATTCATTTCTCCATTCTATTGTCTACTGAACAAAATATATGGAGAAAAGAAGAACCATTATCTAGTTGCTCATAACGATTTTAGGATTTAAAATCAAGGGACTCTCCTTGGAGAAGAATACACACACATACATACACACACACACACACACTCCCTTCCCTCAAGAAGCTTATAGTCCAGTACCATAAGAAAAAGAAAGAAGAAACAACTCTAATACAAGGCACAATGTGATAGGTTCGTTCCATAAAAGAGGCATACAGTGTTACTGGAATTTAGATAATAAATGTAGTAGCTAACACTTGTATAGCAGCTACTATGTGCCAGGCACTGTGCTGAGTGTTTGACCAATAGGATCTAATTTTATCCTCACAACAACCCTGGGAGGTAGGTGCCATTCTTATACCTATTTTATTGTTGAAGAAATTGAGACAAATGGAGGTTAAGTGACTTGGTTAAAGTCACACAGCTGGGAAGCATGAGAAGCTGTATTAGAAGTCAGATATTCTGGCCTGGAGTCAGGAAGACTCATCGTTCTAAGTTCAAATCTGGCCTCAGATACTAGCTATGTGATCTTGAGCAAGTCACTTAACCCTGTTTGCCTCAGTTTCCTCATCTGAAAAAATGAACTGGAGAGGGAAATGTTAAACCATCCTAGTATCTTTGCCGAGAAAACCCCAAATGAGGTCATGAAGAGTCAGATACAGCTAAAACAACTGAACAACTACTTCCTGATTGCAGGCCTAGCAGTCTATCCATTGCACCACCTAGCTTCCTCTAGATAATTCTTTAAAATATGAATATAAATTTATAAATTTTATATATATGTAATATGTATAAATAATATAAATTTAAAATATAGAAAATGAAATTATGTCCTCTTTTCAATTATCTATTATATCAAGGGTCTGAGTGTATCTCTGGCATAGTTTGAAACCCTCTGGCTTCAGTGGGTAGAGCTGCTATGACTGGAAAGTCCATGTTCCTACAGACAACCTGGGGGGTGAGCCTCTCCAGATTTAGTAAGGCCTGCTAGTAGTTAATGGACAGAGGCAGGTAGGTGTTACAGTGGAAAGACACCTGCCCGAGGAGTCAGGAGGACCTGAGTTCAAATATGGCCTCAGACACTTGACACTTAACTACCTGTGTGACCCTGGGCAAATCACTTAATTCCTATTGCCTCAAAAAAAAAAAAGTTAATTACAAAAAAAAAAAAAAGGTAATGGACAATCTCTATCCAGTTCCCTTACTCTGGAACTTTATAGGACCCATCAGACCCTCTGCTGACCTTGGAGCACTCAGGGAAGGTCCTCTCAAGCAACTAGGTGGTACAATAGTGGATAAAATGCTGAACCTGGAGACCTGAGTTCAAGTTCTGCCTTTAACACTCAATAGCTGACTTAAACTTTCTCTAACCTTGGATTCCTCAGTTGTCAAATGTGAATAACAGTAGTACCTCCCTCACAAGGTTGTTGTGAATGAGGTCAAACAGAGGGCCCCAAAGGTCTTAGTGCAGCTTTTAAGCTTTAATGGTTGAAGCTGTTAAGGGGAAGTGACTTTTGTATAGATTCTCTGAATTCTCGTCCAACTTTTAAATTTACTTTTACATTTGAATATTTCATTCCTCGTAGGATCATAGAGCTAGATCTGGAAGAGACCTCAAAAGTCGTCTAGGCCAACCCTCTCATCTTCCAGATGGGAAAACTGAGGCCAGAGAGATTAAGTGATTTGTCCAAGGAGGAAAATAACAAGCTATGATTATTACTTATTGTAGCTATAATAGTTATTACCATGGCACTTAAATAGTGCTTTGTACTGTATGTGTGTATATGATTCACATATATGCTGTTGTTGTTCAATTGTGCTGGACATTGTGTCACCTTGTGGACCATAATATGCCAATAATGTCCATGGGGTTTTCTTGGCAAATGATACTGGAGCAGTTTGCCTTTTCCTCCTCCAGTGGATTAAGGCAAACAGGATTGATTGACTTGCCCAGGGTCACACAGCTAAGAAATATCTGAAGACAGATTTGAACTCAGGACTTCTTGAGTTCAGATTCAGTGCTCTATCTAGTAAGCTATCTGGTATGTATGTATACATGTATAGCCATGCATGTATATACTCATGCAGTATGTATACATATATATGTATATGGCATGTATATATAAATGTGTATGTTTGTATCTACACATACATATATAGATATGGACTCATGCATACACATATACAACTGCACACATGTACATATATTCATATATATGTGTGCAAAACACTTTTCATATACTATCTCATTTGAGCTTCACAAAAACTTGTGACGTAGGTGCTGTCCTTATCCCCACTTTACAGATAAGAAAATGGAGGTTGAAGTAACTTAAGTGACTTACCCAGAGTCATAACAACTAAGTAATTATCTGTGGCAGAATCTGAACTTAGGCCTTCCTGATCCCAAGTCCAAAACAATATTCACTGGACAGCATAGCTACCATGAAAGACTACTTTTGGCATCATCCTTCAGTGTAATAATACCAGTGCTTTATATCCATTCTGTGCAGGTTTGGGCTTACCCACCATCTTTGTTTTTTCTGTCTTTAAAACATCTTTTGTCTCTGAACCTCAGCTGAGCACAGTATAGCCACTTAAAATCACTACATGCTCCAAACTTAAGTATCTACCTATCTCTCTGTCTGTCTCTCTGTCTATCTACCTACCTATCTGTGTGTATGTGTGTATATGTATTAATATATGCATATATGTATATGTGTGTGTATCATGTCAGCTATTGATCAGGGCGCCATGTTATTACTTATGAAACAGGGGGTAGAATCACATAACTTTGGACAAGACTTTTATCTCTTTTTTTCTCTCTCTCTAAATATTAACTGTTAACAGAGTTCAGAGGATTTGAATAAAATTATGTCATGTTGCATGCAACAGTGGTTTGATAGAAAAGCTGTATCGTTGGTGGTTAGCATTTTACCTGCTTTCAGCTTAACCATGTAGTTTCGTAGCTTGTGAAGCCATGCGTGGGCAATGTCAGAAACTTAGAATGACATGTGAAAAGGAAGTATGGAGATCCTCATGATGCATCCAGACCAAGAGTAGAAGACAGCAAAACAAGCTAGTTTGAGCCACTGAAAACATCAGCAAATAGATAATATGGGAGAACTCATTGCTGTTTGAAACGCTTTTTAGCATTGGATCTTTTGCTTTTCCTTTTTTTTGGTGACAGTTAAAGTGTCGAGGGATGATTGTGGGAGTCTAGATGTGCTCACAGGAATGTGTGTGTGTGTGTGTGTGAGGTCAGGCACCGTGCATTTACATATGAACATAATATTTCTGAGGCTCTGACATTTGGTTATCTTAGGAACTATGAAAAGTGGCTCCTGGTTTTACGGTAAGAACTTTAACAGCACTGAAGATCGTTCTTTTCCAAAGTGACTTCTTTCTTTTCCCCACCCCCCAAAAAAAATCAAAATGTACTTCATGAAACTATTGTATATGAAGCACTTATTAGCCGTAATTAAATGGACAATATGAATTTACTACGTCTTTAGGACTCTGGCTTGTTCTGGTTTAGAGCAAGATGATTAATGCAAATACATATTACTTGAGATAACCATTTAGCAGCTAATTTAGCCAAATTTATTACAGCAGTTAGAGGTTTTTCATTTTAGCAGACGGAGACAAGGACATGCCAAAAGCAGGAGACGTAGATGAATGCACACTGCCCTCTAGTGCCCGACGCCATCGTGCTTTTTGAGGAGAACACAGCCAAAGCGAATATGTATTTGAGTAATAACACCCAGGTTTTGCACATTCCAGGCATCCTTTCAAAGCATTCCAATCTATAGCACTTTATTTCAGACCGTGATTTACCGCTCATTCTCCTTTTACTAGCTCAGGAGGACCCAGATACAAATCAAATCAATTTCAACTTGGCAACATTTTGGTTAAAGTATCATTTTTAACATCTGCATTTTTAAAGCTCCCTTTCAGTAGGGTATTTAATGGCTGGCGTTTCACGTTACTGATTGTTTTACTTGTGCTTTCATTTTTGGCCATATTTCAGAGGCCGTATAGAACTGTCGCTGTTTGGTTTGCACCAAGTCAATTCTGTGCCTCCCTTAGGCCACAGTTTCTTTCTGATTCCTTTGGTGGATTTATTTTGTTCCAGTATTAAGCAAAGTCTCCCCAGACTTTCCCCCTACTGACCAATAGAGATTTAGTTCATCTGAGAACTATAAATTCTGTTTGACAAGATCAAAAGGAACAGATGTATAAGCTCACTGGTTGATATTGCTTGCAATGAGGAGAAATGATCAAAGAGTGGAAGGGAGAACCCATTCCTGAACCTTTCAAATATCCAGAATATCTCAAAGAGGTCTACCTAGCAGCTATGAATAAATCACATACAAATTTGCCTTTCTTACAATTTGACGTCAAACCCATTGAAAATGTCCACACAGCATTAGGTGTTCTCTGAGCCAAAAAGATTTGTGGTCCTTTCATTCTTTCTCCCACACCAGAGCTGCCAAAAATGGAATAAAATCTTGCTACAAATGGTAGTAACCCACAGCTCCCGAGCCGATGCTCCAGTGAATTGTTGATTTTATTTGTCATACTAATGGCATCCTACATTAAGCATACAGAGGGGCACCTCTTGCCTTGGTGCAGTGCCTTCCATCTCTGTACTTGGGGGGTTTGCAGAGATGAAAGTCATTGGATTGTGATGTTAATACACAATATCTTTTGTTCTTTCTGTTTTCTTTTCAGTGCTGAATAAGGGTCAGTGTGTGACTAAGTACTACCGCTGGATGCAGAAAAACGGAGGATATATTTGGATACAGTCTAGTGCTACCATAGCTATTAATGCCAAGAATGCAAATGAGAAGAACATCATTTGGGTCAATTATCTCCTTAGGTATATCATCAAATCTTTTCCATCATTTCCACT
>CM053774.1:26466301-26518537 GCA_028658325.1 Potorous gilbertii | reverse complement strand
AAAGAGCTAAAATATTGTAGATTTGAAACTCTATAACTAGACACAATTCTATTTTGATTTGGCAGGGGAGAAAACATCCAAACACAGAGTAAATAAATAGAGTGCTGGACTTGGAGTCAAGTTCTAGACTTGGATTGAAATTCTACATCAAATATTTACAAGTAGTGTGACCCTGGTCTAGTCACTGAAAATATCTAGACCTTGGTTTCTTCACCTCTCAAATAAGGTTATTGGACTAGATATCTTCCTAATGTCTCTTCCAGCTCTAAATTTATGATTGTTTTTTTTTTAAAAGGCACTCATATTTTTAATATACTCTAAGTAAATAAGCCATTTTGACTATGATAAATGTCCAAATTAACCTTAAAGGACATATGAAGAAAGATGCTATCTGCAACCAGAGAAAGAACTGATAAATAAAAGTATATATAGAATTATATATGTATACATATATATTTATATATACACACATTTGTGTCTAATGGTAGCCATTTCTAGCAAGGGGTGGGGGAAGGGGTGAATAAAAGAAAAAAAGGAAATTTATTGTATATAAATGAATAGTAAATTGTACATAATAGACTTTCAATTTCATGTGAGAAAAAAAGAGAAACTGTGATTGAAAGAAAAAAAGTTATTAAACTGCTGATGCTTATTAGAAATACCTAAGAAAGGCATCAGAGACCAGAAGATTCAGGTTTCTACAACTTAAATAGCCATCCTATCCAATTGACTTTTACGTAACTCTAGATAGCCAGACTACTATCTCCTTGTTCCCTTCCCCCATACCAATGTCTTATCCTGAATCCTAGAACCTTAAATGTCCCAGGGACCTCAGAGGACATCTAGTCTAATCTATATCTCAGTAGGGATCCTCTCTGCAGCAACCCCAACAAACAGTCATCATACTGGAACTGTGCCTTTCTAGCATGCTAGTGAATTCCCAAATTCCTAAGGCAATTCCTATAGTTTTGGATGGGTGTGATTTTTAGAAAATTCTTCCTGGTGTTGAATTGAAGTCTGCCTCTGTCTACAATTTCCCTCCTTTGCTCTTAGCTTATTTCTTCTGAGACCAGGTAGAGCAAACCCAGTCCTTTTTTTCCGTATGACAGATCTCAAAAGACTTATAAAAATCACATTGATTTGGAGTTGGAAGGGACCTCTGGGATCATTCAATCTAACCCTCTCATTTTTCAGTTGAGAAAACAAGCCAAGAGAGGCAACATGATTTTCCCAGGGTCACACAACTAGCACGTATCTGGGGCAGGATTCAAATCCAGTTCTTCTGGCCCCTAATCCTAGTGCTTTTATCTGCTGCCTCTTAAAACTGCCCAAGAAACTGAAAGATTGCTCCCCCCTTCTCTAGGCTAATCATCCCCTCTTTCGCCTAACTGATTCTCCTATGACATAATTTTGAGTCTCAGCTCCTGATCCTGGTCATTAGCTGGATCAGCACTGAACACATCTTGTCAAGTCTATCCTTTCTCCGCTTTTGGACCCAGATTATCCCTGTCTGCCTCGTAGTACATATTACTGTGTCCTAATACACCAAGATTGGTTATTTTGGAGTTCTTTCTGCCTTTCCCCTTTTATTCTCCCCATGCAAGTGCATTACAAGGGTCCCTGCCCTCTCTCTTCCCACAGTTACTATACTTTACTAGTACTAGTAGCAGCAGCAGCAGCAGCAGCAGCAGCAGCAGCAGTAGTAGTAGTAGTAGTAGTAGTAGTAGTAGCAGTAGTAGAAGTATAGTTATTACTATTTAGCAATAACTATTGTGTAATTATAAGTAATAATTAAATGCCCAACACTTAGAGGTGCTTTAAGATCTGTAAAACACTCTAGATGATATTGACATGTGTATCTATAGATATAGATACACATATACATATACAGTCTCATCTAACCCTCTTATTTAGTCTGCCTTCTAGTTTTTCTTTTTTAAAGATTAAAGATATGAGTAGAAGTAGGAAGAAAAAGAAGGAAAGGAAAGTTCAAGTCATCTTGCCTGAAGTTGGCCAAGCTAACTGGGAAAGCTCATTCTGGTTTCCACAGGTTTCTTCTCCCTAGACCAAAAGAATTGAGAAGGGAAAGAGCTTGGACAACAGGGATGTAACATGAGCCAGCTTTCTGACTCCAGGGTTACCACCACAAGGTTGGAGGGTCTGTTCTAGCTGTACCTTAAACAAGATTGGAAGCAGTAGTCAAAGAGGTTGGGAGTTAAGTGGCAAAAGGCTCAGGAATCCCAGTGGTATCAGAACTGAGCGATGCCAGTGGCACCAGAGCAACCTGTCCAGGGTTTAGCAAAGGATACACAATACAGTTCACCAATTAGCATTGCTCAGAACAATAGCGCTTATGGCAGTAGAGCTAGTCCTAGTAAAATTCAGTTCAATGAAGGTTTACTGAATGTCTGCTACTTATAGGGAAGGGACATCCAGAGGCTGATGAGGGGTGTGCAAATATGAATAAAGCTAAGTCCTGACCCACAAGGAGTTCCAAAGGGAAACAGTGAATTGAAAAGAGAAGAAGAATGATGTAAACACACATAAGCACAAGCATTCATTAAGTACCTATTGTGTACTACATGCTGGGGGTACAAGAACAAATGTGAAAATAGCCCCAGCCCTCCAGGAGTGTACAGTATAGTTAAGTGAAGCAACATGAGCAATAACAGGTAGGCAGGAAAGTCTGGAATGTGTGCAAGGTATAGTTAGCAGTCCCAACTGCCTGGACATTGAGCACTAATAAAGTATTAGGGGGACATTAACCTGTCTACCCCAACCCATCAAAACCTTATTCTCTCAAGGCAGCTGAGAATCAGAACCTTAGGAATGGAGAGACTTGAGAAGTCATTTAATCTAAACTGATAACTAATGATTTCAGTTAAATTTTTTGTTGGGGGGGAGGGTGATTGTGAGGCAGTCTGAGTTAAGTGATTTGCCCAGGGTCATACTGCTAGTAAAGTCAAGTGCCTGAGGTCACATTTGAACTCAGGTCCTCCAGGTGTTCTGTCTACCACACCACCTCCCTGCCCCTCAGTTAATTATTAAAAGGAAAGCATTCCAAGAAAGTAAGTCCCACGAAGTAAGGGCTGAACGATTGATAGGCAAATTGATTCTCTGTCGCCCATCCTTCCCCTGGAGATATTTACAATGCTAGATGATAAGTTCTTCAGATCAGAACCCCTTCTCATTATTTTTGCATTTATCTTACCAGTCTATCACAGTGCCTTGACTACAGTAGTCGTATAATTAATATTCATTGAACAAATAAAATAATAGCTTCCTCTGTTGGTCTTCTTTCCTTCTTGAAGAGAACCAGTGACATCACAAGGAGGAATGAAAGTATATTCAGTAGAGCTTACTACTGGTGGTTGGTCAACAAGTTTTTCCAAAGGAGGTCCTATATGCTGTCCTAGCCATTGAGGGGAACAGACTGATTAAGATGAGAATTCTAAGACACGAACCTAGTTCTGAAGAAGACTTAGATTCGGCCCTGGTTCCATCACTTATTAGCTGTGTGACCTTGGGCAGATCACTTAGCTGAACTTGAGTTTCCTCATCTATAAAATGGGGATAGTAACATCTTCCCTGAGTATCTCATGGAGTTGTCGTGAGAATAATATGAAAGCCTTTGGAAACCATAACACTCACTATGAATATGAGCTAATTTAGATAGTAATCTCTCATATGTAAAGCCTGCCCTGAAATTTCCCCAAAAAGTTTTCCAAAAGGGAAATGACTCACACTAACCAAATGACCTCTTTTTGATGGAAAAGATCTGCTTTGCAAATTAACACAGAATAAAAAGAAAACACTTTCTTTCCCTCCTACCCTTCTGATGGGGCCAAATCTGATCTGCCAGGCCCACTTTTTCACTGAGAGTCTTTCTCAATGCAATCAGGTTTCCAACTAACAAGCCACAGGTGTGCACCACATGAACAGATGAAAATGTGATTGTAATGGTTGTGTTGACAGTTTGGTAGCCATAATGCATGCATCCCAAGGTACACCTGTGCATCTGTCATACAGTTAGGTTGTTAAGATTGTACGGGCATTTTTTTCCCCTTCCTCAAATAGCTTTAGACATCTGAACAGGTGAGTAGTAACATCAGTGGTCCATGACAAGGGCTTTTACACTGTGGAAGCACGAAGAAGCTGAGAAGAGACATCCCACCTCATTTTGGATCTTTTACTGAGGGTATTGCAATAGCTCTCTCCATGTTACTCTCCAGTCCCCAGAGTTTCTTGAATATTAAAAGATTTTAGTGGCTTTCATGTAGCGTTTAGCTGTCTAGTTATTATACCAGGATGTCTCTGCATAGGTCACATCCCAAAACAATGCTGTGACCAGAGGAGAGGAAGGTATTACCGTCTTGTGTCCTTATTTCTCTATTAAAATTCTTAACTTCAGATGCTCGGGCGGGAAAGTCGGGGAGAGGGAGTTAAAAAAAAAAAAAGTCATTCGACATTGGTTGATTTGCACTTATCCCTAATACTCTCTTCCACAGTAACCCAGAGTACAAGGACACTCCAATGGATATTGCACAACTCCCTCATCTGCCAGAGAAAACATCTGAGTCCTCGGAGACCTCCGATTCGGAATCAGACTCTAAAGACAACTCAGGTAAGGCAAAGACTCCAGTTTCTTCTGCCACCTTTTCTCCTCTGGGAACTAGAGAAAAGATTATAGAGTAAAATTTAGAAGGGACCTTCAAGAGCATCTAGCCCAGTCCTCTCATTTTACAAATGACCTTGGAATAATGGCTAGCATGAGGCCTTAAATCTACGCAGACCTGGATTTAACCCCCATCTCTGACACTTACTGAGTTCTTGCCCATGTGCACTCGACTTAATCAACCTTTCTAAGCCCCGGTTTTCTACAAAATGGGCATAATAATGTCTATAGTACTTACATTTGAGACAGCATTCATTTTTGGACATAACCCACAGGGGAATTGAACAGTTAGGTGGCCAGTGGGTGGTGCCAGGCCTGAAGTCAGGAAGACCTGAGTTCAAATTCAGCCTCAGGCACTTACTAGCTGTGTGACTCTGAGCAAGTCACTTAACCCTGTTTGCCTCAGTTTCCCCATCTGTAAAATGAATTGGAGAAGAAAATGGCAAACCACTCCAATATCTTTGCCAAGAAGACCCCAATGGGGTCATGAAGGGTCGAACACAACTGAAAACAACTCAACCACAACAGTTTTATGAGGTTCAAATGTGATCATATAAATCAGATGCTTTTCAAATCTTGGATAGATAGAACACTGCACCTGGAGTGAGAAATACCTGAGTTCAAATCTGACCTCAGATACCTACTCCTACTAGTTTTGTGACCCTTCAAAGGTCACTTAACTTCTATTTGCCTTAGTTTCCTCATCTGTAAAATGGGGTAATAGTATCTACTTCCCAGGGTGGTTGTGAGGGTGAAATGAAAATAAATAACAATATTTAATAATAATAGTCATTGTCAAGTGCTTTGCCCAGTTCATGGCATCTATTCAGTGTTATATAAATGTTAGTTGTTATATTATTTTAATGTGAATGCCAGTTTTCACTGTTATTTGACTTGCCTAAGATCGCACAGGTTGTAAGCATCCAAATCTGGATTTGAACCCAAGCCCATTGACTCCATGATTTTGAGTCTTACCTTTCCAAACTCCTACAACAGGACAGACTCTTGAGAAGTACATGAACTCATGTCAAAAGGGTGAAGGAAACAGATTTACAGTTATTTACCAATAGATAAGTTTCAGTGCTATGGGAACAGAATGAAACCAATATTCTTTTTCCTTCCTTTTCTCCTTCCTTCCACCACCCTAAAACCCAACAGCTTACCCCCTTGAAGTTGGCAGCCCTGCTTGGTCTTTCTTTTTTTTTTCCATAAAGACAGTACTTAGCTTAATTACTGAAATATTAACATCCCTCCAAAACACATAAGCAACAACCCCAACTGGCAATGAGATCTTTAAATTGGAATATCTAATTGTATCTGGGGATGTCTTGTTCCAAAAGGTATAAATGTAACTTCTAGCTTAATTCCATGTGCCATCTTTTCACATTTTACGTTTTTATTTGGTAAACACTTCTTGAGTTGCACATTGGGAACAGAGTAAAAATAATTTCTTGTTTTCTCCTGTATCCCCAAAACAAGAAGACTCCAATGCATCCTGATGGAGCAAGGATTCTCCTAACTCTCCTTTCTCTGGCATGATATGCATCATTAGTAAGATTAGTCATAGATTTTTAGCAGCTCATTTCCAATTCCAATATGGTAAAATACAAATGTCCTAAAAATGCCTACTGGGTTGCAAACTCCTTCTGAATTCTGGCTGAGGACCCCAAAGACCATACCGATGTCTGAGTGATTAGGTCACCCTATGTGCTTTTTAGGGAGCACATCCCTCCACAGCCTCCCCCAAATCTAGATATCTGAGCTGTCCACAGGGCTTTGCTCTAAATTTCGAGACAGTGCTTGTCATTTTAGTATGAGAGAAAGCCCGTTAACTCTGGGGTCAGAGGACCTGCATGCAAATCCTTCCTTTGACACTTGCTTGAATCCTTATGGATGACTCCCGGGATATCAGTTTCCTCACCTATAAACTTAGTTCCTAAGCTTCGTGAGGGTAGGTCCTAGTTTCACCTTTCTTTTGTATCCCCAGTGCTTAGGACAGTAGTGTGTGCTTAATGAATACTTAATGACTGAAGGAATTGAATGAGATGGCCTCTGGGATCCTTCTGGCCCTAATTTTATAATCCTATATTCTCACTTAGTATCTCCCCATTGAATTGATGCAATATTTGGTGGAGGAGGAAGGGAGAAGATAGTATTCCTTCCCACTAAATTCTAATCTATCTGACATAGAATTGTATCACCTTGCTATGAAAACCCATACATTCTGGGTAGAAAGCAGGAGATGACATTTAAAAGATAAAATATTCCATAGACCAGATGATGATCTCCCCACGCCCATTCTAAGTCACTGAGATCTCACAGTCCAGTGGGACTAGTCCCCTTCCAATGGGCATGTCCCTGAATATTGTATTTGATTGTGATGGGTTCCATGTGAGGATTTTTAATACAACAGTAGGCTTATAATATGTGGGAGGGCTCTGCTATTAAAATTCAAACCAAGCTAAGTCAAAGAGGGCTTTGATAAAGTTAGGTAATTTTGTTTGATAGTTATGACAATGCCATTCTCAAATTTTTTTTTTGCTTGCTTGTCCTCTGATGAAGAGATAGAGATCTAAATATGTCACTCCAGAGTCTCTTTGATGGAAATATCTGCAGAAAGTTCTCCTATCTTAAAAACATGGGAAAGGCTACAGAAGCCTAATCCCTGTCTCTTCAATATGAAAAAAATACATGTACATGTATGAATTATAGTGTATATATAATCATATTATCATATGAAATGTACACTATGTACTGTGCTAATTACATATTATATATAATATCATATATAGCAATGTACAAATAAATGAAATAATTTATATACATTTATATATAATTCATATTATATAACCATTTATATATTTGCGTATTTATATATATTTTACATATGTACAACTGGTATGTGTGTATATGTGTATACATATATACACACACATACACACATATTATAATATATGTATATATATTATAATATGTGTGTATGAATATTTCCTTCCTTAATGTTATTGTCATTACCGTAGTAACAAGACAGAGGTTTCCCTCATTGTTCTGGAGATTCCTAGATATCCTAAGAAATCTAATAATAATAGTAGCTAATATTTATATAGCATTTACTGTGCATTAACAGGCATTGTGTTAAGTGTCTTACACTTATTTCATTTCATCCTCACAACGACCTTGAGAGACAGGTATTTTTATTATAACTATTTAACATAGGAAACTGAGACAAACAGAGGTTGAATAACCTGCCCAGGATCACTAGTAAGTATCAGAGGCCACTTTTGAACTCAGGCCTTCCTGACTCCGTACCAGATCCTTCACCCACTGTTCCACATTTCTTTGGGATACTTTCTTCTCTGAAATGGCATTTAGCAATGTTATCTCTTCTCCCACTATTAAGGGACACTCAGAACAGACTTGGTAATTTAGGATGATTGGGCCCAATTCAGGCCTTCTGGTCTCTTAATTCAGCTTCTTGCCTCAAGTCTGTCCCCTTTACAATCTGGCTTCCACACAGTCACCAAAATGATTTTCCTAAAACCCAAGTCTGACTCCTGCACTATCAATTTCAATGACTCCCTATTGCTTCTAGAAATAAGTACAAACTCATCGCTTTAGCATTTGAAACCAAAAAACATTGAGGACACAGGAAAAGCCTCCCTTCAACCTTCCTTCCAGCCTTATTATCCCCTACCGTCCTTCATTCTGTCTATGGACTGGCTTTCTTTCATACCTGATATATACTCATTCCTCATCTCTACTTCCTTGAAGCTTAGCTTTCTTCAAAATTCAGCTGCATTTTACCTTCTTGAGATGTTACTGGACTGCTTAGCCCCCTCCCTAGTTCCTAATGCCTTCCTTTTATTTTTTTATACTTATAAATTCACATATTATCTCCTCCATTGTAATCTCTTTGAAGGCAGGGATTGCTCCATTTTTGTCTCAGTAAACCCAGCACCTTGTACGTAATAGCTTGATCGATTGACACATATATCCACCTTATGAAACCCAAGGATCTTTTGCTATAGCAAGACACTCATAATACCCAAATGGATCAGTGAGCTTATCAATGTGAATGTTTCCTCTAATAATGCATATCACAACCCATCCATACCTCCCTTCCCTGTATATCAACTCTGAGCTCCTTGATTTGACAACGATATATCCCAGTCCAAACGACACTTAAAGACTATGTTTTGCCCTTTCCTCCAACCAGAGTGAATGTAAATAGTAACTGTTTCTCTGGGGGTCCTCCCCCTCCCAGTTTGATTTTTTTTTATTTTATTTAAAGGGCCATCCCTAGACTGATTTCTTTAAAAGGCCTATTCACTGAAAGGGCATTACCTCACTCAAAGTGAGAACCAAGTTCTCATTGCATCCTGGGCCATCTCTAGTCTCCTGATGAGTATCTGGGCACTGGCCCCAGAAAGCTCTGGAGGAGAAAGTAAGGCTGGTGACCTTGCACAGCCCTCCCTCACTCAAATCAAAGTCAATTGAAAGTCATGTCATCATCTCCCTGATGTCATGGTCCTCTTCAAGAACGAAGGATAAACACAACCTGTCCTTTTTCTCCTATCAGTTAGAGACAGTTACAACCTATGAAACCAGATGTGGAGATAATAGTGCCTGTTCTGACTTCCTCATAGTTCCTTGGGGAGATGAAGTGAGATAAAGTGAAAGTAATCCAGGAATCAATAAACAAGCATTTGTTAAGCACCAGAAATGTACCAGGCACTTTGCAAGGCAACAGGGACCTAAACTTAACCCTGCCCTCAGAGTGCTTCCATTCTGTTAGAGTCATTTACAACCAAAGCACTAGATCATATGAAGCTACAGTACCAGGACAAAGAAGTTATTTAAAGAGAAAATTCAAGCATGGTCTGCTTTGTTCAGTCAATCAATCAACTAGCATTTAAGCCAGTGCACTGTGCTAATTGGCTGGAGATAGGAAGCCAAAAAGGAAACAGTCTCTGTCTTCAAAGAAATCACAAAATAAATAAACACAAAATCAATATAAGGCAATTTTTTAAGGGAGAGAAAGACATTTGGCAACATGAGGAGTCTAGAAGGGAGGTTCATGTAGGAGGTGCCAATTAGTTTGTTACTTTTGTTTTTGAGAAGCCCCATTCTGAAAGAAATGGATACTGTCACAATGAGGGCTTTGGAGATGTCTATAAACTCATCATTTTTTAAAAATACATTTAAAAATATAACAATAGGCAGCCATCCAGACACTTCGGTTCTTAGCTCTGCATCTAAGAGCAATTTCATGCCAAGCAGGCTCTGTGAGTGAATGTGAGGCCAGCCTTGGACTTTCGAAAAACACCATAAAATCACACTGTTGTATGGAAGTGTATAAAAAAAAATTTTAAAGGAAAATGTTAGCTTTGACCGAGAAGACAAATTTACACACACACACATATACATACACATATACACATACATACACATATACATACATGCACACACACATACACACACATACATACACATATACATACAACCAGACTTCCAGGAAGACCAAGAAAATCCCTCTCCCCATCCCAAACTTCAGTCCTTTTTTGTTGCTGTGGTTACTATTGCACATTAAGAAAGTTTTTATACCTGGATAAGCTGCTTACCTCCCTTTGTGTATTTATAAAAACAAATGTGTGAGTCAGAATTACTTTCCCTACCACCAAAAAAAAAACCTGAAAGGTTCCCTTTACTTCAAAGTTTCAATGAGCTCAGTCTCTGAGATCTCAAAGAGAACTTAAAAGATCCTATGGTGGTTTAGACTGTAGTCAATAAAGACAAGGTCAACTCTAGGTTTATTAATGAAGTATTAATTAGCTAATGTAGAGCATAGTTGAGGACTGGGCTTGGAAGAAAGCTTGTGTTCAAATTCTATCTGTCATACTTACTAGTTCTGTGACCTTGAACAACTCACAACCTGTATAGTATTAAATCATTGAAGGCCTATGATCTGCATTGGTGGCAGAAGCTCCCAAGACAAGAATTTCCTGTGCTAATGAAATCCTAGTACTTCTATTTTTACAATTAGGTAATATGCACTTCCATTGCGGAGCTCCAGGTTTTGTTTGGGGTATTTTTTTTTTGAGAAACCACGACTTTCATATGGTGAATATGAATTATATCTTAAGCATTAAATAGTAAAATATCTAAAAAAGGAGAGAAAATTGTGTATATTGGGGGTAGGAAAATGGGGGCAGAAAGGCAGTAGCATAGTACAGTTGAAAGGGCATTGAATTTAGGCTCACAGCATCTGACTCCAAATCCTGACTCTGCCACTTACTACCTGTGTGATTTTAGGTAAGCTACTTTATTTTTCTTGGCCTCAGTTTCCTTTTCTGTAAAATGAGAGGATTAAATAGTCCCTTTCAGCTTTAGAACTGTAATTCAGTGATCCATGCCAAGATGAGGCAGCAAAGGAAAACTTTAGTGGAGGATAAGGTGATTCATTCACCCCTTGAAGACTCTGTAGACTATCCAGACAAGGTGAGTTTTTCATTAGCCAAGTATGAAAAAAAAGCATAAAGAGCACCAAATAAGTGAGTGGAGTTTTTCTAAACTGCATACACTTCTGAACCTATCTTCCTGTTTGGTTGCAGTGCTAAGCAAAGTACCTGGCACACAGTAGGTGCTTAATAAATATTTATTGATCGATAATACCTGGAGCTGCCATTTTAAACCCTAAGAGCACTCATGAATGAAATCTATTTCCTAGAGCAGTTGCCATTTTCCTCCTTTATTTTCCTTGTCTTCATGTTCTCCTCTCTAGGACTGATTTTCCACTGCTCTGTTTCAGAGCTTCTTGATGGATACATGACTAACAACAGACTCACTCCTTTCTCCACTGTGGGACTCAAGCTGCTGACCAATAGAGATGTAGCCAAGACTTTTAGAGACTGCAACAATCCTTAGAAATCTAAGTGAAACTTTGTATTTCACAATATTATTCCTGTTAGAGAAAAGAGAGAGACAGTCTATTGAACACTGATGGTCTTTCTATCTCCTTATTTCTAGTACCTTTTCACAGCAACTAAGTGATTTGAGAAAGTCTAGCACAATTCCCTACTATACACATAGTAGGTGCTTAGTAAATATGCCAATTATCGATGCAGACTTTATAAAAGTCTGAGAACTATTTTTTTCATGTGAGAGATTATGAACTACTTTGATGATAAATATGAGCTGAATGCAAGGGCAAATACAAATAAGCAGAGGCCTTTAAAAAATGAAGAATTTGAGCTTGGGCTCCCAACTCAAATCTGCTCTGGTTCATTAATATCAAAAAGCGTTTTCCACAGCCAGAGGTTGTGAAAACACTCCCAAGCCTTAAATCTTTCAGATTTAAAACTAGAAAGAGACTTTAGAGGTCATGTAGTCCAACTTCATTTTACAGATAAAGTGACTGAGACCCAGTTAGATCAGGGGATTTGCCCTAAGTGACACGGGTAGTAAGAAGCAAACACGGAGGGCCTGGGAAGTTAAGTGACTTGCCCCTAGGCACACACCGCCAAGACCTGACTCCCAAACTAACGTCCTTTCTATTACACTTAGGGGAGTCTCTCCTAAACCCAAAGTCTTTTGAGACTAAAGAAAAAAGTGGAGATGAAACTAGTCATCCCACCCCTCCCCGCTAGGTTCTCAGAGAGCTGTCCAGGGTACCCCGAGAAAAGTAGGGCTATTTTGGATTTTTGTTTTTCCCTTGAGTTTCCTCGTTGTAGGTAATGATGGCTCCTTGGATGTTCTCACTCAGCTCTTCTCCCCTTTCTCCTTCCCTCCCTTCCCCTCCTACCCCCTCCCCAGAGGACAACGAAAACTCCAAGTCCGACGAGAAGGGAAACCAGTCGGAGAACAGCGAGGACCCGGAGTCCGATCGGAAGAAGTCCGGCCACCAGTCGGACAACGAGATGAACTGTAACGACGACGGCAACAGTTCCAGCAATCAGGACAGCCGGGACAGCGACGACAGCTTCGAGAACTCGGACTTTGAGACCCAGAAGGCCACGGAAGACGGCTTCGGGCCGCTGGGCTCCATGCAGATCAAGGTGGAGCGCTACGTGGAGAGCGAGACGGACCTGCGGCTGCACAACTGCGAGTCGCTGACTTCGGACAGCGCCAAGGACTCGGACAGCGCGGGCGAGGCGGGCGCCCAGTCTTCCGGCAAGCCCCAGAAGCGCAAGAAAAGGAGGAAAAAGCAGAAGGGGGGCAGCCTGAGCCGCCGCCGGCCGTCCAGCCCCTCCAGCCCCAGCGGGCTGGACGGCGCCCTGGGGGACCCGCCGCAGCTGCTGTCCTCACCGCACAGTGCCTCAGTGCTCAAAATCAAAACCGAGATCTCGGAACCTATCAATTTTGATAACGATAGCAGTATTTGGAATTACCCGCCCAACCGGGAGATCTCCAGGAACGAATCGCCCTACAGCATGACCAAGCCCCCCAACTCCGAGCACTTCCCTTCCCCCCAAGCCAGCGGTAGTTTACACGTCTCCATCCCAGACTCTGTCCTCACCCCGCCGGGGACCGAGAACGCTGCCAGCCGCAAATCTCAGTTCAGCACCTCTTCCAACTCGGCCTTGGCCCCCGTCTCCTCCGACCCCCTGTCGCCCCCGCTGTCCGCGTCCCCCCGGGACAAGCACCCCGGCGGGGGCGGGGGCGGTGGGGGCGGCGGGGGCGGCGGGGGCGGCCCCGGCACGTCTTCCAACTCTTTGTTGTACACTGGGGACCTGGAGGCCCTGCAGAGGCTGCAGGCGGGCAATGTGGTGCTGCCTCTGGTCCACAGGGTCACGGGCACCCTCTCTGCCACCAGCACGGCCGCCCAGAGGGTCTACACCACTGGCACGATCCGCTACGCGCCCGCCGAGGTTACTTTAGCCATGCAAGGCAACCTGCTCCCCAACACCCACGCGGTGAACTTTGTCGACGTCAACAGCCCCGGCTTCGGGCTGGATCCCAAAACACCGATGGAGATGCTCTACCACCACGTCCACCGACTCAATATGTCGGGACCGTTCGGGAGTGCCGTGAGCGGGGCCAGCCTGACCCAAATGCCGGCAGGGAACGTGTTCACCACGGCCGAGGGACTTTTTTCCACTCTTCCATTTCCTGTGTACAGCAATGGTATTCACACTACACAGACTCTGGAGCGGAAAGAGGATTGAGACATGACCACATTACTGTGTTTCCAGTGTTATACTCTCGAGGCATAGACTATGTTTTCATTTAGACCCTTAATTCTAGCACTTTGAATTTCAGCAGGTCAGCTTATTCTCTCAAACACAATGGGTTCCCCCATGCCATACCCTTTCTCGTTAACTTGACATTCTTTAATATAAAAAATATTTTTAAATTTTTTTTAATTTTTAATTTTTTGCCTCCAGAGGGTCAGAGTACCAGTTGCCTGCCATTTTTGTCTTTTTCTGAAATGTGTGTGTGTGTTGTTTTATTTTTTTTTTCCTTTGCATCTTCATCGAGATGCCTTTAATGTGAGAATGCCTCTGCCATAGAATACTCAGTGTTGTGGTAAAGAGATTTTAAAAAGTGACAAACATTGGTTTTTTCCTTCATCAAGATCTTGATGTGATCAAGATTGAAAAGAGAAGCATATACAATGTGCCCTGTTTGACTAAGTCAAATGAAATGGGGTTTTTGTTCCTAATTCCTTTAAAAATAGGGGATAGTATTTTAGAATTTTATGCAGAATTTAATTCTCTTTTTATGGTTAAGATTTTCTTACTTGCACATAAAAATAATTTGGGTTCTTAAAAACTTAATTTTTGGCCTGTGACTAGAATGTTTAAAAAAAAAAAAGTTGGACTAAATGTTAATTACTGAAACATTAACTTAATTTCTAAAACCATGGTGCTATCATTTATTAATCTGTAACGTCTTCATACAAAATGCAGCTCAGTGGGCTGGGTTTTGGAAAGGCATGTGTTCTGTCCTGGTCTGTAGTCAGTTGCTGCAGTCTCCTTGGTTAGTTAAGACAAAGCCCTCATTAACATTTGCTGCAGGACTTAAAATTTTTACCTCCCAACTAACAAACATAGCCTCACATTAAATTTAATGGGTCAGTAAAGCCTTTTTTAAAAAGCGCTTTCAGAAAACTCAATTAAACTGACTTGAGGAGCAGTTTTAGGTGCATACTGTGTTTCGTTGTTCTCTTTTCCTTTTTTTTTTCTCAGTCTAACTGAGGCTAATTTTACGACTTCAGATAACACTTTGGAGTAAAAAAGGAAGAAAAATATTTAACATTTAATTTTTTTTTTCCATTTGTTGCTATAGAGGGAAGGTTGTATTTTGCGGGGGTTGATTTGGTTTTACAGATTTTTTCTTTTGGCTCTCTTCTTTTTAGTGTCAAAACCAATATGTTTAAAAAAAACTAAAGAATGGGTTAATAAGCTTCAAATAGATAACTACAACTGAAAACTGCACATTAAGTAAAAGAAAAGAAATCTCCTATTTTGTCTTTGTTGCCAGAAATCACGGTGTAGTGTCAAACACTCCAAATGACTGTCAAGTATAAATTCTTCTTCCACTCCATCTTTGGCAGCTGTTTGTTAAGGCATCTAATAACAGATGTGAGAACTGTAATGTGTACAATGTGTACGTGTCCTTGGCTGTCAGTCCCATTGCAGTTTCAATGTGTGTTACTATATGCAGTATATACTAAGCTAATGTAGTTGTTTTGTCCTTTGTCTTCTCTGTGCTTTATCTCTAGTCTGGAGTGGTAAAGTCCCATTCCTGCAGTCCTAGTGAACCAGTGATTCTTGGGGGTTAGTGGTTTTTTGTGTGGTGGCCTTCCTCTGTAACGTCACCTTACGCTGCTTCCACTGTCTGTATACCTTCTTTCATTTCTGCTGTTGCTTTGCTGTTGTATATTCTCCCACTGCTCCTTTCTTTCTCCTCCTCTTTTGTCTCCCCTTTTGTCTCCCCTCCTTCCTTCCTCCAAACCTCCCCACCCCCTTTTCATTCTCAGAGATAAAAAGACTCTTAACTAGCTCAAGGTTAATGGAGCCATTTTTTTCCCACAGAGGGATTCTGGGTATGACAACTCTTCAAGTGTGCCATGCAATGCGCTGAAGAGTGATGCTCAGATATATTAAACAAATTGATGCCATATCGCCTCAGTTGTTAACATTCCCAGAGTCCCTTGTGCTCTAAATGTAAGCAGAGGGTGCTTTTCTTTGGTTTTCTCCCAGCTTGGCCAATGGAGCAATATATAGAATAATTGCCAGTGGGGTAGAATATTCTTTGAAAAGGTCAGCCGACACTATTAACTTTTTTTAAAAAAAGGGAAACTGAGCTTAGGATTGTCATGTATATTTGCTTATGTGTGCAATGCTAATCTAGTAACTCAGCTGTCCTTTAAGTGTTACTGGGTAAAGCCAAATCCTCTTGCAGCTTTGAATTTGAGGTGTTAGGACTAACCCATGGTGGAATAATTGTAAAAAAAAAAAATTGGATGCCACAAATTTTAATGATGAGCCTATAAATGTTATGTTTGAAGGATTGAAGTAGATTTAAAAAGCCAAGAAAGCTTATTAAGAAACTGAAAGTTTAATTTTGGAAGCTCTACTCTAGCTATTGAACAATCAAAGGAACGCACCTATCCGCTACAAAAAACAGCTAGACAGCTGTTGTTTTGTTTTGGTTTTTTGTTTTTTTTTATAAATGTTTCTGTGTTGTGTCAAAATGATTTCTGGTGATTTAAACTAACAGATAATCACAGCTGCTGTCTAAATCCATAGTGTTGAAAATTACAAAATGAAAAAAAAAACTTCATTACCTGTGAAGACTGTGTCTGTGTTTTTAACTATTTCTTGTACAAATATATGAAATCTTTTATGAGGAGACTGGTGCCAAGTAGCTGAATAATGGGGAAAGGGATATTCTGTTCGTATAAATCTTAGCGGTGTTACCAACTCTACAATATAAAAAAAATTAAAATGTTAAAAAGCGACAGCTATGGTACATTTATTTTGTGTTAAGCTAACCGAATCTAACTTCTTGAGTGCCTGGCTTATTTTGAGACATTTTTTTCATTGACCATTGATAATGCTGCAAATCAGAAATGTACATACTTCATTTACAACAGGGTTCTTTTTATACTTTTGTAGATCCTCATACATGTCACATACATGGTTGTCTTTATGTAACTTAATTTTTTCATCCGCAGGTGCCATTTTCATAATAAACTTCTCTTGGATTTGTTACTATCTGGCATCATTTCTTTTACATGTAACCATCCTGACTAATGAGTGCTGGTAGTATTTGTTTAAGCAGGTACCTTGGTCATTGATTTAAAAAAAAAAAAAAGCAAAATCAAAAAAAGTGGCAATGTCTAGATATTTTTGGCTAGTTTTAAAAAATATATATATGCATGTATGTGTATAAACACACACATGTACATATATATATATATCAATAACTTGTGTACCAACAAGGCTGACAAGGCATGGGCTAAGATGCTAATCCAAATACTACACTAAACTTACAACCATCCTAAATTCTCAGCTACCCCAACTCATTGTCATACTGAACATTATTATGCACATTATCAGAGCTGAATAATGGGCCTGCAACATTAACTGCTATGGAAAGTGTGCATTTTTTCTTGATTAATGCACAGTAGGTGAAGGCAGTTTTCATACATTAATCACTTAAAATGCACTCGATATTTTCATTTATTACACTCTATAATGTATAACCAACTGTTCCATCACTTATATATCTTCTCTCTCTTCTAAATACAGTTATTTTCTTCCTCCAGACTAGCAAAAGAGTCAAGTGTTGGGTGGTGTACTCCATGGCTATTGGTCAGACTTCATTTTAAGATGAATCAGTTCCCAAATTCTTAAAAACAAAAGGAAGACTGTCTGTTTTTCCAGTTCTAGCCGGCAGGGTGAAAGTCATCCTGATATTTCTTTACTCTCTGTAGAGACTTGCACAGGTACAAAGATGAGACAGATCCTTTCACATAACTATCCTTCTTGTAGCCTACCTGTCTAGCATTCAGAGAACTCTGCTAAGTTGGGCAAGTTTAGCTTCTGGAAGATGCTTAGGGCTGGATCTTTCAGCAGCTCTCTAGGCCCAAGAGTCCCACCACCCCCTATCTCCTACCTGGAACCCTGAATTTGATACAGATGCTTCAGATTCCTAAAATGGGAAAGTCCCAGTCAACATGCTTTACTCTAGGGAACATGATAGAGAAAAAGGATTTGACCTCTCCTGGCCATGTTTTCAATATGTTACCTGTCCTATTCCAGAAGAGGCACAAAGAATAAGTATGGCAAGATAAAAGAATAAGACAAGTCACTGGTCAGTCTGGAAATCGATTCTGAAGGGTATTTGATGAGCTGTGAGGTTGATGAATTTGGTCAGTCTACAGGATTATTAGCTTGGCTAATGCAGGCTCTTGGGCAAGAATGAATGAATGAATTCAATTTGATTCAGTTCAATTTAACTGCTCTTTACTGGGCATGGGATGTAGTAATAGGTTATCCATGTAATTAGGAACCAGTATTTGCTCTTGGCTCTTAAATTTCCAAACCCATCCTCTGTCTTCTGGATGAGGAGTAGTCCCATCCAAAAATAGGAAAGGGCATGTCTTGGTGTGAATGTGGAGAGAGCACAAAAACAGATGTGGAAAGAGACAACCTAGAATGATTGGATCACAGATTTACATCTGGAAGAGATTTCATAGATCTTCTAATCTAACCCTCTTCTGTCTTCTGAGTTTTGAGGCCCAAAGAGCTTCAGTGAATTTCCCAAGGTCACAGAGATTTCATGAGAGAATGGAAAGAACATAGAACTTGATGTAAGGAAGACATGGTTTTGAATCCCACTGCAGATATGTACTAGTTAGCTGCATGATCATGAGCAAGACCCTTCACTCTCCAAATCTTTCAAGTTTATCTTCTGGAAAATGGAGATAATATATCCTACAGTGCCTATCCCCACAGGATTATTGTGAATACCACATGAGATCTTGTTTAAAATACTATATAAATGGCAGCTACGCTTATTGCACAGGGAGTAAGATGCAGAGCTGGAAAGTGAACTCAATTTCTAGTCTTCCTCCAAATCCATGGAGGGCTTTTTCTGCAGCCCTGGGGAGGTAGTTGCCTTTTTACTTGTTTCTTCTGCTATAGAAATGATGGAAATCCTTGTTTTGCACCCAAACACAAGCCTTCTCTAGTATCAACAAGTTATATACCCTTTGTTTATAGCTAGCAAAGAGATTAGATGGATAGACAGATAGATATACATCCATATACATTAGAGAGAGAGAGAGAGAAAGAAGAAAGAGAAGAGAGAGAGAAAGGAGAGGGAAGAGGGAGGGAGGGAGGGAAGGAGAGAGAGAGAGATTACTGTTGTGAAAAATAACATTCTTTCTCAGCCAGCAGGACCCTGTGAATACTCTGGACTCTGATGCATTTGAAATGAAGTAGTCCTGCCATTTCTCCAACCCCAAGGCAGGATGCCAAGTTGTTGGGGGGGAGAAGGAAAGAGCAAGATTCCCAGTGGTGCAAGGTTTTCTCCCTTGCCAGGTTGGCACCAGCTGAGCTTGACATGAGTCCAGTTTGCAGGAGGTGGAAGGAACAAAGGTCAGT
This sequence comes from Potorous gilbertii, assembly GCA_028658325.1. Taxonomy (NCBI): domain Eukaryota; kingdom Metazoa; phylum Chordata; class Mammalia; order Diprotodontia; family Potoroidae; genus Potorous; species Potorous gilbertii. Next base: position 26,499,244 of record CM053774.1, on the reverse strand, counting down.
AGCCCAGCTTTCAGTGCAACCTCCCCCTCCCTCCTCCTTTCTGGCATTTCTTCTTGTTTCCAGGGTAGCAGAGAGGAAAGAAACTAGTGCAGAAATAAAAGAGGAATTTAAGAGATGGGAAGTAAAGAGAAAGGAAGGAGGGAAGGAAGGAAGGAAAGAAGGAAGGAAGGAAGGAAGGAAGGAAGGAAGGAAGGGAAAGGAAAGGAAAAGTAGAAGGAAAAAAGTAAAGGAAAGGAAGGAAAGAAAAGGAGGAAGAAAAAAGGAAAAGAAAGAAGTCAGGAGAGAGAGGGATAGAAAGGAGAGAGAGGGGAGAAAGGAGGAAAAAAGAAAAAGGAATAAGGAGAGAAAAGGGGGAAGGAAGAAATAAAAATAAGAGGAAGGGAGTGAAGGAGAAAGGAAGAAGGGATGGGGGAAAGAAAGGAGGGAGGGAGGAAGGTTGTCAGAGTGTTGACAGAGGACAGGTAAAGAGGGAAGTATTCACATGCCCATTTTAATTGAAGTGAAAGACTTTTTTTTCCCCTAGTTCCAGCTATAACTTTTACCACTTCAGGCAAAGAATGTTCAATCTGGGTGAGATAATTTTAAGCTGATGGTAATACTTCCCAAGCATTGAATGATTGATAAACCAACAAAGCAAAAAGTGATGATACAGCCCTTCCCTGCCTCTAGTAGGAAAGAGGACAAAAGGGCCTCCGGAGCCAACCTTTGTCCAGCACTTTGGATGACTCTCTGTGGATAAACGGTGGGAGGAGGAGGAGATTTTGGAGAGGAGGGATAGAGAGAATTGGCTGGGAGGCTGGAAGAACCAGAGAGCCATAGCTATGTGTTTTACCAGGATGCATGTGAAGAGTGTAAGAACAGAGGAACCTTCTGGGATTAATCACTTTTTAAGTGATCATTAAGCCCATCACTTCTTCACGTCCCAAGTTCAAACCCCTCCCCCCCCAGTTAACTGGTCTTAGGTCATTGAAAATCCAGACTTTGGCATCTATCTCAAGTCAGGTGAGTCCCAAGACCCTGTTTCTCTTGGTGCTCTAGTTTGAAGACACAGGAAGAAGTAGAAAGAGTCATCATTAACTCTTCAGTGGCAGGGAACGTGTCATTCATTTTTATTCCTCTTTCCCATCCTAGCATGATGCTTTGCACTTAGTGGGGGCTCAATAAATATCCACTGAATTTAAAGAGAAAAATGGTGGAAAATGTTTTCTTTGGCTGAGGGATGACATCTGAATGAGAAGGTCGGCGAAGTTTGGACAGAAATGGTCCAGGTAGTTCTTTTATTAGGTACTGACCCCTCAGATGAACCATAAGCCATAACCAGCCCCTGTCTTGAGGAAATTGTACATTATCACAAGACTTTCTGCATTCACATTCAATGTAATATTATATGTGAAGAGCTAGAGATGCCAAAGTTAGATAAGATCTGATCCCTGCCTTAATGGAGTTTATAATCTAATGGGGGATAGTATATTACACCAACAAAGGTAATTAAAATAAGTGCAAGAAATGGTATAACAGGTAATGAATAGATAGTAGGAAGATTTGTTCTTGTTGTTGAGTCACTTCAGTCATGTTTGACTATTCTTGATCCTATTTGGGATTTTCTTAGCAAAGATACCAAATGGTTTACCATTTCCTTCTCCAGTTCATTTTACAGATGGGGAAACTGAGGCAAACAGGGTTAAGTGACTTGCACAGGGTGACATAGCTAGTAAGTGTCTGAGGCTAGATTTCAACTCATGAAGATGAGTCTTCACAATTCCAAGGTCAGGCATCTATACATTGTGCCACCTAGCTATCCCAGTAGGAAGACAGAACATTTATTAAATACTTATTCTTCACCATATACCATGCTAAAACTCTAGAGCTACAAATACAGGAAAGCAAGATAGTCTCTACTCTCCAGGAATTTACAGTTTAATGAGGGAAACAACATACAAAGTGGATCTGGAGGTTAAGGGGAAGTATATGCACAAGGAGGGAAGAGAGTAAGGATATTGTGGGAAATTTTGCAGAGATCTGGGCCCCAGGAAAACAAGACCAACATCGATCAGAGACAGAGGATATAAGGGGTTCAGTCCAAGTTTCCAATGATGTGGAAACATTATAATAGATAGCTTGATATAATACATGTGGCACACATTAATTGAATTCAGAGAGATATAAAAAAAAGTACTATGTGAGGTCCAAGTGAGAAGGTCATTTCTGTGAGGAGGATTCTGGGAAGACTCCCTGGAAGAAGGCTTTTGAGTTGAATTTCAAAGAGTGGGTAGGAATTCAAGAATGAGGGATAAAGACTGCCCAAGCATGGAGAACTCATATATTGGTAGCCATACTACTGAAATGAAGGCATAGAAGGAAGAAGGGAAATCAAAGATGTTAACTGTCTTAGGAGTGAGTTTCTACTTGTCAGAAAGTTTTGCTAGCTTAGTGGGCTAAATAAAGATAGCACATTTATCTCTTCATAGGTTAAATATTAAATCATATAAGAGAATGACCTAAATTCTATCCATAGTGCTCAGTTGGACAGGGTTCTCTCAAAAGAAAGGATTTCTGATTTCCTCCTTATTACAAACACACCAAGCTGTTATTTCCTTACAGGGAAGGGGGAGGTGACTAGGGAGGAAAGGCATTTTTTCCCTTGTCTTAAAGAAGTTTTAAGATTTATGGTGGAAATGTCAAGAATAGGATGTAATATCTGTTTGACCCCAACAAGAGCATTATACCCTCGATGAATTATTGACTTTTGAGTTTTATCTGCACCATGAATAATCACAAACTTAGAAGACTCGGGGTACAGTTCATAAACAAATAATTATATCACAATGATAATTTTTCAGGAAATGCAACATCAATCATGGCCATGTTATTATCAAGTACATGTTTTAGTCACCTCTCTTCATCAAACCCGCCTCCTCTCCACCCTTCTTCACCCACACAAGCAAAACTCATCACTAGATTGCCTCTTATTTACACTTCATTCAAAGCAGGAAGGAACAACACACAAGCAAAATGGGCCGACCCATCATTTGTGAGAAATGAGTTTTCATTAAGAAAATTCAAATTAAAGGCTTTGAGAGAGACTGAGACAGAGAGACAGAGACAAAAAGGAAGGGTGGGAGGGAAGGAAAGAGAGAGAGAAAGAGAGAGAGAGAGAGAGAGAGAGAGAGAGAGAGAGAGAGCGTGTATGCATGGTAAATTGTTCCAGACCCCCAAGGAAGATACATCTGAAAAGGTTTCACTCCAAAGATAAAGTCAGAAGTGAAGTGAGATTTATTCTATTTTAAGTAACACTAATATGAGAGGACAAGGTTTTTATTACTGGAAGCCAAGATAATAGCTACATTATCACTCAGAATATGAAATTCACAAAAAGCTTAGTCTCTTTCTTTTCAGCCTGCATTTCAGGGTATGATGGGAGCCTAAAGAAACTTCTCTCATTCAGTGGGTTGTAGTAAAGAACATGGTGGCCCTAAAGTGACCGAGAGGAAGCTTTGAATCCTGTGTATAACACCTACCATCTGGGTGATTGCATAATTCATTTTGTAATTCTGAACCTCATCAATAAAATGAAAATTATACTCATAGAATTGTTATGAGGCTGAAACCTTTCTTAGTGTTTTATAAACCTTAAAACACAAATATAAATGCCAACTGTTATTATCCAAGTATACACATTGCATATAAACATTGCATGATACTACTAGACCTCACCTCTATAAAAGAAATTTTTAAAAAGGGGAGGGGGCAGCTAGGTGATACAGTGGATAGAGCATCGGACTTTGGGTCTAGAAGACTTGAGTTCAAATCCAACCGAAGAGCGGAAGACCTGAGTTCAAATCCAGCTTCAGTCACATGGGCAAATAAATCACTTAACTTCTGTCTTCCTCCATTTTCTCAAATCTAAAATCAATCAATAAGCATTTATTAAGTGCCCACTATGTTCCTGGCTCTGTGCTATGCACTGGGATGTGAATATATATATAAAAAAAGACAAACCCTTCTCTCAAGGAGCAGGAAAACAAAACTGCAAAAGAAAGTTGAAAAGCTGGAGATGGGAAGGGAGATGATGGAGAAGTTAGTCAGAGGGTTCCTAAGGTAGTTCTGCCAGGTAAGAATTGAAGGAATGATAGATAGATAGGTAGATAGATAGATAGATAGATAGGTAGTAAGATATACAATGGGGCTAATAACAGTATCCTCTTTCAAGGACTATTATGGCATAACAAATGAAACAATATATGCAAAGTGCTTTGCAAATCTTAAAGTACCATATAAATCCAAGCTATTATTATTAAAATTCATTAGATGATATGATTGCACATTGCAACCTATATTTGATTGCTTACCATCTCAGGGGTAAAGGATAGAAGAGAGGGATAGAATTTGGAACTGAAGACAAAAAAAAACACCTCAATTGTTTAAAAAATTGTTTTAGCATGGAATAGGGGAAAAATAAAATATTATATAAAATATTAGATGGCGGTAATGCCTCAAAACAAGCTAATAATTAAGGAAGCATCAGATATATAACTCCTATAGGTGTTTATTGGACTACTTTTGCAGTGATTCAAAAGCTTCTAAGGGCCAATACCTGCTTCTTGGTTATGACATCAATCGCACAATTTACAAGTGTGAGACAAGACATTCTGTGGGTGGAGAGCTGCCCTGAGTCAGGAACATTAAAGAACTAGTCTGGTCTGTGATCCCGGAGAAATCACGGAAACAGTCCCCTAACACTGAGTTTCAGAGAAGGTGCAGGAATGCGTTGGCATTGAAGGTTTCTTTATCTGGAGATTCCCTCCACCAATGAAATCACAGGTACCCTCTGAGTCCCCTAAAAATGGGCACTAGAGCTAAAATGCCATGCTAGAAGACTGGCCTGGATAAAGAGTTGGAGTTTCCAACTGTTTCTGACATTGACTCCTTCCATAAATAAGGGACTTTTTCCTTAGTTCAGCATCCTCATCAGCAGGATATGAGATACAGTGATTTAAAGTGAAATAGCTAGAGAACATTTTTATTGGCTTGCTTGGAAGCAGAAATGGTTAAAAACAGCTACAATGAAGAAGACGTTATATCTACAGATAAAAGAATGCTGGTTCTGGCGTCAGGAGCCCGGGGTTCAAGTCCTGCCTTTGGTGCTTACTATATAGGTGACCTTCTCTAGGCCCTAGTTTCCTAAATAAAAAGAGGAAGTTGGAATAGACTGCCTTTGCTCTCCCTTTAAGCTCTAGATCTGTGATCTCATTATCCTGGGATCTCACACATCAGGTGCCAGCAATTATCTTGTGAAATTCACATACAGACTTTCCTTGGGTACAGTCACTTAAAATTTTCTGAATTCCAAAAAAAAAAGTGCTACTACAAAGGAAAAGGACTCATCTAATATGGAACCAGTGCTTTTCACTGAAGGAGAGGGGGCTATGTCGTGTGTGTGTGTGTGTGTGTGTGTGTGTGTGTGCACCTGTGACTGTTCCCCAGAGCTTGGTGGGTTTTAAGACCTCATATACTAAACTTTCACTCCAGCAGACAACCAGCAAACAATACAATCCAGCCTAATCATATGTTTTCCAAATGCACTTTATTACTTGGTCTTAAATTATTAGTTCCTTCTCTGTTGTTATTATAATAAAAACCATAGATAATTCAAAATAGCATCATTTCATTTGAAGGCCTTAGCTTCATCTCACACCTAATTATTGATCAAAATTATAAGTACAGGTTGTCCCAAAAGTCTTAGTGCAGTTTTAAGCTATTAAAGTTTAATATATTAAGCTTTAAGCTAATATATATGCATATATGTATGTATGCACACATGTATACATACATATATGTATACATATATGCACACATATGTGTGTATACGTATGGAGAGTTATGTGCACAGTGGGTTATATACCAAGTGGACATATAACTTTTAAAATATCACTGCTTACAATGAACCAAGCTTTTGGGGACACTTGTACTTACTTTGACTCCTGTGGGTTTCTCTACCCTGTCCCTAGTATAGAGCTGATCCTTTGAATGGGTCAAAAAGCAGGTCGCAGGAAGAAGAGGAGGGGCTGAGAAGGATCCTGAATCACTCACATAAGAGACAATCATCTCCTGGGAAACTGAGAACGAACTCTGTGTGATATGAGTCTTTCTTGCATTCACAGCAGAGCACTAGACACTAACCCACAGAAATTATGCCAAGAGGGACCTTGATCCTTTGGTGCCCAGTGTACAAGAGCTGACTAGTCAGAGGAGTCAACACCTCTACAGGCTCAAGAAGGGAAGGAGAGGCAAAGGATATTTTTCCAACCTAAATAAATGAAACTTTCCTATTTTCTTAAACACCTTTTTTAGGGCATGGGACACCAACTATGGTTTCCCATTGTGCACACTTGAGGATAAGACTAAAGACTACAGACCAGAGAGTAGATTTGCCTTTTCTTTTACAAATGGCCCCCTCTCTGATGCCTCTCCTATACTTCCTCCCTCCATCAGGGCATTTACATAGGCTTACCCAACTTGGAAGCATCTTTCAGACATTGATTAATCTATAACTCTTTGAAGCAGGGAAGCATTAATGATCTCCACTTTACAGATGTGGAAACTAAGACACAGAGGTTAATGACTTGCTAGGGGAGTCAACCATGTGGGCAATGGCAAAGCTGGGTTACCAACTTGACCCCCCACTCCCTGCTCCCTGGCTAAATGGAAGTTTCCTCCTTCTGCATCTTAGACATAACCACATCTTGACTACAGCGTTGAAACTTATGTCATTTTATGAATTTCCCCTTAAGCTTCCCAAAGTACTCTTTAAAATATATACACATATGTGTAAAATATATGTGTAAATATATATATACATACATATATCCGTGTGTACACATAGAGAGCTACAAATTTGAAACTCAAAATTAAAAAAAAAATACTTTGTTTAAAAAATTGTTTTAGCATGGAATAGGGGAAAAATAAAATATTATATAAAATATTAGATGACAGCAATGCCTCAAAACAAGCTAATGATGAAGGAAGCATCAGATATATAACTCCTATAGGTATTCATTGGGCTACTTTTGCAGTGATTCAAAAGCTTCTAAGGGCCAATACCAGCTTCTTGGTTATGACATCAATCGCACAAGTTACAAGTATGAGGCAAGGTATTCTGTGAGTGAAGAGTCAGGAGCTAGTAGGTGTCCTCTCACACTGCTATATGATGATGATGCTTATTTTCAGTACTATAATCCTATTATTTGAAGATGTAAAAGTTTTACATCTTCATTTTATAAACATAAAACAACCTTATTTTTATATTTCTACACATTTCAACAAACCTGGTTTTTCCTTTTTGTTTTTAAGATTTGTAAGCCTTGAGTTTTGATTTGTTACCTAAAGTGTATCCTATTAATGGTATAACACATTGGGGAAGAAATAATTTTATGAGATAATTTGGTTTTTAAGTCTACATTCAAGTAACTTTCAGGCTTATAGGAATATTGTATGCAATACCATATAAGATAATACAACAAACATGTATTAAGGTACCTACTATATACATGATAGTACTGTGTTTACTGCTTGCAGTAAACTTTGACATACATAGGAGGGCCTGCTATTGCCAGTTCTTTGATCTGCTTTTCTAAAAGGAAAGCATCTTTTGAGGTGTCAACAATCACTTCAATCAAGCACATATATTGTTCACTTAGTTCGGGGGGGAAAGTTAGCACTTTGAAATTTAGAGAAAATGCAAACAGAGAAATAAGACCAACAGACAGGACTTCCAGCTGCCTGACCATAAGCAATACTTACATCACAGATCAACAGACAGATCCAACTATCTGACTATACGTATATAGCTACCAGAGAGAGAAGTACCAACAGCTAGGTTTTCAAAGGGAGAGGGGTATTCCTTAGCAGCTGCTCAGAGTCTTGCCTGACCAAACAAACACTTCCAATGAGAGAGCCCCAAAGTGAAACCTCACTTCAGAGTATTTATATATTTTTCAGAGCCAGAGGACATTATGACCCTTGAGAACCAATGCATTAGAAATTAACAAAAAGTGTGGGCCTCCACTAATCACGCTTTCCTTAATGGGTAGGTCCATTAATGAATGGGGAAAATCTTTAACTTTCTGATTGGCATTACAGGAAATAAAACTAAATATAGATGAGACAATGCATCTGTCTCCAAGAAGCTTATAATCTAGTAGGAAGTTAATATGCAAACACAAATAATCAAACAATATTTCATAATAATTATATCCAAGAATTACAAAGTAAAGAATGACATGAAATCCCTGGAGAAAGAAATCAGGGAAAGTTTCAGTGAGCTAATAGCATTTGAGTTGGGTTCTAAAGGAAAGAAAAAAAGAATTTGATAGACAGAATAGGCCTGGATTCCTGAGACTTTAGTCTGTCACTGGGAGTCAGAGACTTGTCCAGTTTAGCTGGACTATGTCATCCATAGAGAGGAATAATAGGAAATAAAGCTGGAAAGATAGGGTAGCACCAGTCTTGGGAGGGCTTCAAATGCCAAACAATGGAAATTAAATGTTGAACAGGTAGGTGGCACAGTAGATAGAGCAGTCAGGAAGTTCTGCAGTCAGGAAGACCTGAGTTCAAATGTGTCCTCAGATACTTACTAACTGTGTGACCATGGACAAGTCATCAGACCCCAGTTTGCCTAGTTTCCTCAACTGTAAAATGTTGATAATACACCTATTTCAAGTGTTTATTGTATGGATTGAATGAGATAACATTTGCAGAAAGTACATAGCACAGTGCCTGAAACATAATAGGCACTATATAAATGCTTTTTCCCTTCTCCTGACCTCATGTAGGTAAAGCATTTTGCAAACTTCAAAATGCTGTATAAATGTTAGCTATCATCTTCATCATTCACTTTGTAGACAAGGAGAGTCTTTGAAGAGTTTTGAGCAGATGAAGGACACAATTTGATTTAAGCCTACCTAAGAAAGATCATCCAGGCAGTGACATGTGTAATAAGATGAATTAGAAAGGGGAAAGTATAAGCAGGAAGCCCTGTTAGAAGGCAATTACAATAACTCAGGAAGAAGGAAGTGATGGCCTTTAGCAGAATAGTGGCAGGAGTACATGGGGAGAGATGTAGTGGAAATAGAATCAGAAGGTCTTGGTAAAAGAAAGGATATGAGAAGAGATGGAAAGGAAAGTGTCAAAGGTCATCCCAAGATTTCAAAATAAGAGACTAGTAGGCAGAAATACTGAAGTAAGCCTGGGGAAAAGATCAGAAAATCATATTTAAAGCAGGAAGAGACAGACAAGGTGATCTAAACTAGGTAGTATAGTGGATAGACTGTCCAGCTGGATCAGGAAGACTCATCTTCTTGAATTAAAATCTGACCTCAGGGGGAGGAGCCACGATGGCGGAGTAGAAAGATTCACATATGCTAGCTCCTAATTCACAGCCCATAAAATACCGGTAAAGAAGAACTCCCAACAAAATTCTGGAGCAGCAGAAGCCACAGAACAATGGAGTGGAGGAGATTTCTGTTCCAGAGAGACCTAAAAAACTGACACCAAAGGTCTGTTGTGCACCGGACCTAGAGCAGAGACCAGCCCTTCCTTGGCCAAGAGGCACCAAGAGGAGCAGATCCGAGCAGGCTTCAGGGACAGAATCTCCAACAACCATGCAGGTCCCTTCACCCATAGGCGCCAAAGGTCAGTGAGAGAGTCTTTTTGGCTGGCCGAGAAGGGAGCGAGGTGTCTCCATAACTCAGGCCGCCCTCGGGAGGCAGCAGCTGAGGCAGCAGAGGACAGGGTCTCCCAAAGCAAGCAGGAGCTTGGATCCATTGTTGAAGGTCTCCACATAAACCCACTGAGGGATCTGAGCCCCATGTGGTGGCCCTGCCCCCACCTGAGCAGCTGAACTTAATCTCACACTGAATAGCAGCCCCACCTCCACTGAAAGCCCTGAGGCTGGGAAGCAGCATTTGAATCTCAGACCCCAAACACTAGTTGGGTGGAACAAGAGGCAAGGTGGGGTGGAGAGGAATCTCAAAAGTCAAGTAACAGGTTGGGAAAATGCCCAGAAAAGGAAAAAAAACAAGATCATAGAAGGTTACTTTCTTGGTGAACAGATACCTCCTCCCATCCTTTCAGATGAGGAAGAACAATGCTTACCATCAGGGAAAGACATAGAAGTCAAGGCCTCTGTATCCCAAGCATCCAAAATAAATATTCAATGGTCTCAGGCCATGGAAGGATTTTGAAAGTTAATAGAGAGAGGTGCAGGAAAAACTGGGAAGAGAAATGAGAGAAGAAGCAAGAAAAGCATGAAAAGCAGGTCAACACCTTGTTAAAAGAGACCCCAAAAAATGCTGAAGAAAATAACACCTTGAGAAATAGGCTAACTCAATTGGCAAAAGAGGTTCAAAAAACCAATGAGGAGAAGAATGCTTTAAAAAGCAGAATTAGCCAAATGCAAAAGGAGGTTCAAAAGCTCATTGAAGAAAATAGTTCTCTCAAAATTAGAATGGAACAGATGGAGGCTTATGACTTTATGAGAAACCAAGAAATCACAAAACAAAACCAAAAGAATGACAAAATGGAAGATAATGCGAAATATCTCATTGGAAAAACAACTGACCTGGAAAATAGATCCAGGAGAGACAATTTAAAAATTATGGGACTACCTGAAAGCCATGATCAAAAAAAGAGCCTACACATCATCTTTCATGAAATTATCAAGGAAAAATGCCCTGATATTCTAGAACCAGAGGGCAAAATAAGTATTCAAGGAATCCACCCATCACTGCCTGAAAGAGATCCAAAAAGAGAAACTCCTAGGAGACCATTGTGGCCAAATTCCAGAGTTCCCTGGTCAAGGAGAAAATACTGCAAGCAGCTAGAATGAAACAATTCAAGTATTATGGAAATAGAATCAGGATAACACAAGATCTAGCAGCTTCTACATTAGGGATTCAAGGGTGTGGAATATGATATTCCAGAAGTCAAAGGAACTAGGACTAAAACCAAGGATCACCTACCCAGAAAAACTGACTATAATACTTCAGGGGAAAATTGGGTTGTCAATGAAATAAAAGACTTTCAAGCATTCTGGATGAAAAGACAAGAGCTGAAAAGAAAATTTGATTTTCAAAGACAAGAATGAACAGAAGCATGAAAAGGTAAACAGAAAAGAGAAGTCATAAGGGACTTACTAAAGTTGAGCTGTTTACATTCCTACATGGAAAGACAATATTTGTAACTCTTGAAACTTTTCAGTATCTGGGTAGTTGGTGGGATTACACACACACACACACACACACACACACGCACGCACACACACACACACAGACAGAGAGCACAGAGTGAATTGAATAGGATGGGATCATATCTTTAAAAAAATGAAGTTAAGTGGTGAGAGAGAAATGTATTGTGAGGAGAGAGGGAGAAATGGAATGGGGCAAATTATCTCTCATAGAAGAGGCAGGCAGGAAATTTTTTAGTGGAGAGAAAAAGAGGGGAGCTAAGAGAAGAACATGACATATACTCTCATCACATTTGACTAAAGGAAGGAATAAAATGCACCCTCATTTTGGTATGAAAACCTATGTTACAATACAGGAAAGGGGAAGAGAAGGAGATAAGCAGGGTAAGGGGGATGAAGGAAGGGAGGACAATGGGAGGAGGGAGCAATTTGAAATCAACACACTTGGGGGAGGGACAGGATCAAAAAAGAGAATGGAAGCAATGGGGGCCAGGATAGGATGGAAGGAAATATAATTTAAACTATATAAACTTTAAACTCTTATGGAAGTCATTTGCAAAAACTACACAGATATGGCCTATGTTGAATTGCTTGCCTTCCCAAAGGGAATGGATGGGGAGGGAGGGATGGGGAGAAGTTGGAACTCAAAGTTTTAGGAACAACTGTTGAGTATTGTTCTTGCTACCAGGAACTAAGAAATACAAGTAATGGGGAATAGAAAGTTATATAACCCTACAGGACAAAAGAGAAGATGGGGACAAGGGAAGGGAGGGATGATAGAAGAGAGGGCAGATTGGTGATAGGGGAAATTAGAATGCTTGGCGTATTGGGGTGGGGGGAGGGGACAAATGGGGAGAAAATTTGGAACCCAAAATTTTGTGAAAATGAATATAAAAAGTTAAATAAATAAATTTTAAAAATGAAAAAATCTGACCTCAGACACTATCTGTGTGACCTTGGACATGTCACTTAAACCTGTTTGCCTCAGTTTCCTCATCTATACAGAGGAGAAGGAAATGGCAAACCACTCCAGTGTCTTTGTCATGAAAATCTCTAAATGAGGTCACAAAGAATCACACATAACTGAACAATACATTAGAAACTGAGGCCCAGGGAAATTAAGTAACTTGCTTATGGTCATACAACCTACAAGTATTAAAATTAGGATTTGATCTCCGTTCCTATGCCTCCAACTGCTTCCCATTTTTCACTTCAACAGTTTAGATCACATTGATATTGAAGTTCTGAAGGAACAAGCAGGTAGAGCTATCCTTTGGGCAGATGTAGTATAGGTCTAGGGCTCATAAAAGAGCTAGAAATTGAAGATATAGATTTTGGAATTATCTACATCAAGGTGGCAATAGAAGCCACAGACTCAGAGTGAGATTGCTAAGTGTGAATCAGCCTTGCTCTCAAAGAGGACTTATGACATTAGGAAGGTGATGTCTTGATTTGTGAGTGAATTGGATTTTAAGTGAGGCAGAGCTGCTCAAAGTCATCTGCTTCCAGTCATCTAAGTCCATTGGTAAGACAAAAGTCAAGTTCCCTGGTGATGGCCCAGTGTGAATGTATAAAGGGAAAAGAGAAAAGAGAAAAGCACCAAGGACAGAATTTGTAAGTTGAGAAGAACATACAGAGACAACCAAAGGTCCAGAGAAGGAACTTTTAAGGCAAGGGGCTCTTGTCATTTTTTTTGTATCACAGCCCCTCTTTGGCAACCTGGTAAAGCCACTGGATCCCTTAAAAGAGTACTATTTGGGGGCAGGTAGGTGATGAAATGGACAGAATCCTGGAGTAAGACAGACTTGAGTTCAAATCTGAGCTCAAACACTGTGATCCTGGACAAGTCACAGGCAAGTTTAAAAAAAGATAAAGATGAGAAATATAAGCCAAATGGTAACACAAATGGATAGATTTGGTACTAACTGAATGACTAGGCTCAAAGAATCTGGAACTTGGGAGGAAGTCTGTAAAGGAATACCCCAAGAATCTATACTGTCTTTTTTGTCCAATGATTTGGATAATGCTATAGATAACATGATTATCACATTTGCACATGACACAAAGCCAAGAGGGAATTGGTAATGTAATAGATGGCAGAATCATGACTTTAAAAAATCTCAACAGGCTAAATAGGAGGATCAATTTAATATAATAAAATTCTAGAAGCATAAATGCAAATTCATATACTTAGGTTCAAGATAAAACTTCAAAGTACAACATGGAAGAAGAATGGAATACATTGAAAAAAATATGGAGGCTTTAATGGACTTCAAGTTCAATGTGAATTAACAGTGTAATAGGCACACTAAAAATTCCACATCTTATGTAAGGTGTGTTTAAGAGGTCATAATACTGAAACACCCAGGTAGTACAGTGAATAGCATACTGGCCCTAGAGTCAGGAGGACATGAGTTCAAATCTGGCCTCACCTACTAGGTATGTGACCCTGGGCAAGGCACTTAACCCCAACTGCCTTAAAAAAAAAAGTGATTTAATATTCAGAACTAAGGAAATGATAACCCTGCTGTCCTCTCTCCTGTTTAAATCACATTTGGAATATTAGGTTCTGCTGGGCACACCGTGTTTTAGGAAAATCACTAGTAAAATGGCAAATTATCAGAGAAGGACAATTAGACTGGCAAAAAATTCTTAATACAATCCTATATCCTAATCACTTTAAAGAAAAGTTAACTTTTGTCCCAGAAAATGAAGAATTAAGGAAGTGATTACTTTCAAATTTTTTGAAGTGTAATCTCCTTAAAGAGGGATTAGACTTCCAATCAACTCTAGAGGACTGACAACTAGAAACATTAGGCTGAAGTTGGAAGGAAGCAGATTTCAACTTGAGGTAAGGAAAAATATCCTAATAATTGGAGCGCTAAAAAAATGGAATGAGCTACCTCAGGGTATTATGGGATTCATCACGATGGAAGTCTAAGCAAAGGCTAGAAGACCACTTGGACAATATCCTGTAGGGGTAGATTCTTGTCACAGATGTGGGTTGTATTCCATGGCCTCTAAAATCTCTTTTCACTCTGAGATCCTGTGATTCTGGTCCTCAAAAGAAGATATGGCACTGAGGGAAGTGAGGGTGAGCAGCAAGAAGCATGCCCAGCCATCTTCTGGGCCTCTGAGTTGGATAGAATGAGAGGAGTGGCCACCAATGGAGTTGAAGTATCCTCTAGAGAATATTGGGTTTCCACTGTATAGTTAATCTTTAAATAGGACTTGCAAGGTTGTAAAATGCTTTATGATTTTCATTTCATTTGACCTCACCATAATCCTGTGAAGTGGGTACAACTATTATATTCATTTTATAGATGAGGAAATTGAGCCAGAGCTAGGCTTAGTGACTTTCCCAGGATCACACAGTGAGCACGGCAGGATTCAAACCCAGGTCTATTCTGACTTAGAGTCCACTGTTCTATTCACTATGCCACCTACCTGTCTCATTAAAATGAGATGGTAGAAAGAGTATTGGATGAAAAATTCAAGGGTATAAGAAAATTTGTTGTTAATAGAATGGGGATTCCAAAGATTCCGTGAAATAGAATGAGGGATAGGCAAGATAGCTTACAGGGGTTCAGGTCCAGGATGATTTGAATAGGGGTAAGGGTTTGGGAAGGGTATGTACAAGCATACCACCTGCATCCACCAGCAAAAATGATGGTCAGAATTTTAGAACCATTAAAAACAAGAGATAGATTGGTGTAGCATGATTCCTCAAGAAGACTTAAATGATAAAGAAGTTCTACAGTGTCTCAGATAAATTTTATAACCCTCGTG
The DNA here is from genome assembly GCA_028658325.1 of Potorous gilbertii. NCBI lineage: Eukaryota > Metazoa > Chordata > Mammalia > Diprotodontia > Potoroidae > Potorous > Potorous gilbertii. The sequence continues at coordinate 26,484,213 of CM053774.1, read as the reverse complement.
TTTTGGAGTATGTACCTCCATGGCATTTGTACTCCACCTATACTGTGGCTTCTTGATTCAGGGAGCATTTTATATCTGAATCTGTCCCTGTGGAGTAGACTTTTCTTGACTATTGATTAGTATTCCATGAAAAAGTGCATTTTCCCCTCATTTATTAGGTACTTACATAGCAGGCAGATATCTAAAGGATATCTGTTACCCCATGAGCCTTCTATTGGGTCCCCATTAGCTCATATAATAAATCTTCTGAAGTGGTCGCATTATTTGACTGGCACTACACATTTCCATTGGGTCAGACTAAATTACCATATTTTACATAGTTATAAACATGGAAAAGTGAGAATTCGAAAGCATGCTCTTCATAGGATTCATTAGTCACACTAATCGGGACCTAGCCATAATGTACCTTGGGACCCTTAACGTTCTTCCATGCGTAAACCCCAAGCACTTGGCTTATTGCCACCAACAATCCTCTCTGGCCCTGGGCTCCCTGCCAACCTAATTTTGTGAATGAGAAAAGAGACTTTTTCCCCCTTTTCCTCCAGAATAGCACAAAATTACTGTCAGTATAGTGGAATGGGGAAATGGGCTGAATTGGGAGTTTGAAACACTGAGGTTGTATCCTGGTTCTGCTTTCTGTGACTTTGGATAGGTCATTGCACTTTTCCAGGATTCAGTTCTCCTATTGGTAGAATGACGGGCGAAAATAATCTCTAAGGTCCTTCATAATTCAATCTGTAATTCTATGAGGAATACTAATTTTAGAATTTAATTCTTAAAGGTTTCCCTATAGGAAAACACAGAAGGTGACAAGGAACAAAGCTTATAAAATTTCTGGTCTTAGCAATTTATCTTGGTTCTACATGTATGTATATATATATATATATATATATATATATACACACACACACATATATATATATATATATATATATATATATATGTATGAAATAATTTGCTCGTGATTGGCTCTCCCTCTTTTGCCTTATTTGCCATCAAGCCTTTGGATTGAATTGAGCCAATCCTCTTAGGGCTCTAGACTGGGTGTGAAATGGCTAGCTGTTGGAGATTTGCTTTGGTAAGACTTCTAGCTACCTCATTTCTATGATTCCCTTCCCAGAACAGTATGTCTCCATGCTGTTTCCAGCACAAGACCCATCAGACTGACTCTTTTCCCTGTTCAAATGTTTTCTTTCCCCCACCCTAGCCACAAGCCCTGTCCCTGGGCATCCCTGGCTCTCTAACTCATTGGAAGAGCTGAGAAAACAGATACATCCTGAAGCCAGTGAGCAATGAATATCTTCCCCTGGCCCTACTCCACCTGTTATTCACTTATTTGTGGTCAGATTGATGAGTTAAGGCTTATATACCTCCCACCCCACCCCAAGTATTCCCCTAAAATGCTCTTCAAAACAAATTCATCACAGAAAACAAAACATACCTTGCACATGTAGTAAAGAATAATTGATAATTCATCCCCATCAATAAGAGAAGGGCTAATGGTGCCACAGTCAACCCTTGGAGAAGCCATCTCATCACTTTTCTCTCCATGAACTGTATTGATTACTCTTATAGCTTAGCTTTTGCAAAACAATGTGGCAGCCATATATGTATCCTGCTGTCAAGGATAGCCTCCAGATAACTTGTTACTTTTTATAAATTATTCTCTTACAAGTTGCTGCACTGAAAACCTTCTTCAAGTCTAAGTAAATGGTAGTTTGTGAAGCATATTTCTGTAATGAGAATTCTCCGTACCAATGAAATCACATCAGGACCAAAAATCTCAAAGAAACTAATCAAAGAAGCCAAAATCCAAACAAACAGACAAAAAAAGGTGGTTTTATTTTTTTAGTTAACCCTAACTCATTCTTGTTAGTACTACTTAAGGGAAATGTATCGGTATGTTAGTAAAGGCCATTCTTTGCTAAAACTATAATAAATCCAGCAAAAAACTCAATCTATAATTTAAAAATAGGTCTCCTTCCATGAACGATACAAAATGAGCCACATATCTATTAGACAGTAAGACGGAGATGTCTAGAAGTCAGTTGGTAGTACAAGACTGGAGTTTGGAGAGAAATTATTAGAGCTAAATATTCCAAATTGGGAGTCAATTGAATAGAGGTGATAAATGAATCTATGAAGAGAAACCAGAAGATTTCACCAAAGATTCAGATGTTTTTCTGTCATTTTTTAGTTGTGTCCACCTCTCTGTGACCCCATTTGGGGTTTTCTTGACAAAGAAGTAGTCCACCATTTCCTTCTCCAGCTCATTTTACAAATGAGGAAACTGAGGCAAACAGAACTTGTCCAGATAACACAGCTCATATCTGAGGCCAGATCTGAACTCAGGAAGGTAAGTCTTCCTTCTCCAGGTTCTCTTGGCAAAGATATTAGAGTGGTTTGCCATTTCCTTTTCCAGCTCATTTTACAGATGAGGAAACTGAGGCAAAGAGAATTGAATGACTTTCCCAGGGTCACACAGCTAGTAAGTGTCTGAGGCCAGATTTGAACTCAGGAAGAGTTTTCCTGACTCCAGGCTCAATGCTCTATCCACTAGACCACTCAACTGCCTCCACCAAGGTTAGAGTGTAGCAGAAGAAGGCTCAGGACCCAGACTCAGGAAACACCCATACTTAGTAGGAATGAGGATGATGCTTATATAACTAAGTAGATGAAAAAGGAACAGACACACGAGAGAAGAATGAAGAAAATAGAATCTCTGAAGTCAAGGGAAGAGAGTGTGTAGAAGGAAGCTACATTTCATGCTGACAACAGCTACAAAAAAAAGTTTTTAAATAATGAGGTTTGAGAAAAGGCCTTTAAGTTTAGCAGTTAAGAAATTATTGGATGAGATTTAAGGAAGATTACTGAGAAATGACTTCCTATTAATATTTAGAAGGCAGATCACATAGTTTCTTGATAACAGTGTGTCTATTGGTTGTGTTCTGTTTTCCATCTCACCAAGAAATAGGGGCAAATAGGTATAGAGTAAGCTGTTTGATTTCATCATTTAAACATTTATTTAATGCCTACTGTGTGCTAACTGAATTATATCATTATATCCTGTTATAGAGTCGTATTCCAGGTATTTTATAGCTAGACTTCCTCAGCCTTACAAAATATCACCTCAATTCCGGAAGGAAAATAATTGTCATGAGTTTACCTCCTCAAAGAGAATGATGTTTGTACTCACCCTCAAAATGGACCCTATTAACTTAGAAGTCTATAATGTAATAATAAGAATAGTTCACATTTGTATGGTTCCTTCAGGTCTACAAAGCACTTAAGCTGTGTTCAAAATGTCGTGCTCAACCCTGTGATAAAGGTTCTACTATCATCTCCACTTTTATAAATAAGGAAACTGGGGCTGAAAATGATTAAATGTATTGTCCAGGGTCATACAGGTAGTAAATGTTTGAGGCAGGATTTGAATTCAAATCTTCCAAATTCAGTGCTTCTTACACACACACACACACACACACACACACACACACACACACTTTACTTTACTTTTTGTTGTTGAAGCAACCACTTAGCTTTTACTTTATTGAAATTGACACGGTATGCATGGCATTACACATTTTTCCCAGGTAACTGTTTTCAGGAATGGATTCATTCTAGAAAGTGGGGTATATATATTATATATGTATATGTATACACACACACACACACACACACACACACACACACACACACACACATATATATATATATATATATATATCTGTGAAATGAAATGAAACATAATAATGCTACATTTATCTATCACCAGCATTAACAAACTTGGCTACCTTATTTCACCTGATGAACTATAAGCTCATCCTAGTTTATAACAAATTAGAAACAGGAAGGTGTGGGCAGTGATTTGGGGATGGATAGTAAGGAAAGAGTCAACTATGTGGTGACACACTGAACAACAATAACCAACAACAGTGGAGGAGACAACGAAGGCAGCAGAAATGCTAAGTATAAAATAGCTCAAGGTCATTAGGAAGGTAAACAACCACACATGTCAATATCCTCAAAGGTTATAGCTTGTATGTCAACAAATGAACCATTTTTTAAAATGTTGTATTCAGTATGCTCTCTTTAGGATGGCAAAAGTGCATAGTGAGTTCTAAAAAAAAAGTTTCATTGGAAAGAGAAAATCTCATTTTTCCAATTACCAGAAAATTCTCTTATAGGAAGCATTTTCCGATGATAACTAAATGTCACATCATTGTGCTTCATATATCTCACCTTATGGGGAAAAAATGCATTTCTGAAAAAAGTTGCTTGGATAACATATTTTTGGATAGCAAATCGTGTTTATTTTCCTATTGATTTTTATCATAAATTAAAGCTCTAGTGAAGAACTAGGATGGCAGACAGGATTTTGGAATTTAGATCTACGAAAAGTTTTTATCCCAGATTCTAATAAAAATCAAATTTTAGAATTCAGAACAAGTATTAAAATCACATACAAATTTTAGATTGTCAAAGAATAAGGGAATATATATAAAAAAAGTAAACAGATTCTTTGTCTACGAGACAGTTTCAAGTTTTCTGAGAAAGTATTGTTATATTAAAAATAAGTCACTAAATGTGAATACAAAGCACAGAAATTGGAATTGAAAGTCCCAAATTCTAATTTTCTATCACTCAGTCATACTTGAAAAAAAATCACTTAACTTTCCTCATAAGTAGATGGTGGTTAATCAACCAATCAACCAAGAAATCCTTATTTTTTCTCCTGTGTGCCAAATAAATAGGTGGTCTAGTAGATAGAGGATTAGATTTGGATTCAGGAAGACTCATGTTCCTCAGTTCAAATTTGGCCCCAGATACTTACTATTGTGTAACCCTGTTTGCCTCAGTTTCCTCAAATGAGCTGGAGAAGAAATAGCAGCCCACTCCAGTGTCTTTGCCAGGAAAACCCCAAATGGTGTCACAGAGAGATAGACACAGCTGAAAGGACTGACAATAGCAAAATATGCCAGGCACTATGCTAGGTCCTGGAGATGCAAATACAATGAATGAAATAATTCCTACTCTCAAGGTATTGATTTATCATTCAGGTTAAGTAGGGAGACCCTCCACTATACTTCTCCATCCTAAATTATGGTTCTGTATCTATAATTACTTGAGTGCTTGGTGCTGGGAGATCTAAATGAAAAGAAATGGTTATAATTCAAATAGATAGAGAGATGAAGTCAATTCTGACATGCAAAGTTACTTAGTGTCTATCAAATTCCATTTCCAATCCCCTATAGTGATGTCAAACTCAAACAGAAATGGAAGTGACTGTACTGGATCCCTGCAGGCATATATTGATTTATAAAACCACATATTAACATTATCTATGTTCTATTGTATTGTTATTTATTTCATTTACTATTTAAAAGGACAGCTTCCATCTCTACCAGTATAAGAAAACTTCCACCTCTTGCTGTCAGCTTGATCTCCCAACTGAGATGTAGAGAGGCTCTGGTACAAAGAGAAACAACCTAACTTTTATCTCAGGTCTTCTACCTACTGCTGTGTCTTTCCCTTGAGGGAAGAGGAAGAGGAAAGCTTGTGGGGAATAGGACTTCTTTCTCTTGCTCTACAAGTTTGACTTCCATCTCTCTCTGGGTCCTTTTCTGCCTAATCTCCAGCCTTAAGAAGGAAAACGAGTAATGAAATGAGGCCTCCCTTTGGACCATCTGATAGTCTGTGTCCCATCACATATGTTCTTATCTCCATCCTGCTCTCTGACCAACAATGGGAAGAGGAGTAGCACCTTCCACTCAGTGATGAATACTTTCACACCCTACACATCCCAATAATTCTGAACCATTGTAAGTCATTGGTCAAACCCCCTTCCTCACCCCCCAGGAATCAATTCCTTATTCTCATCTCCTTCAACCCTCCCATTGTAAATTCCAGTCAAATCTCAGCCACCCCTTTCACTGTGCCCTCTGGAATGCCTATTCCATAGGTAACAAATTTCCCTTCATTCTACATCTTTTTCTCTTCCATTTCTTCCATCTTCCATCTGTGACTGAAACCCTGATGACACAGGTTCCCTGACCACCCTTTCCAGTATCTTCTAGTTTGATGATTGGAAAGTTGGATTATTCCTACCTTGGATGCTGCTGCTTCTAGGTGCTCTCTCTACCTCCATCAGTGAGTAACCACTTCTCCTTTGGGTTTCATGCTATTCATATCTATCACCCAATCAAAACCTGGTAGCTGCTGTCTACAGATCCCCAGACCATTCCCTTCCCTTTCTCAATAAGTGTGGTACATGGCTCACAATTTTTCTCTCCTCCTCAAGTCCTGCCCTCATACTAGGTAACTTCAACATACATGCTGACTCTCCCTTGACTGCCCTAAACACATGGTTCCTCAATCTATTAACTTCTCATGGGAGTGTAAATAGCAATTGTTATTGTTCTGACCAGAAACTGTGAGGGTCTTCCCCTCACAGATGGATTCTTTTATGAATTCAAATTAGGCTATCTTTTGCCTTAATTCTTACCTTGCCTTTAATTACTGAATGAGTATTGTCCCAGACAAACTGAGACATGGGAAAGACCTTAGCTGAAAAAGGTCAAGGTCTCCCACGCATTTCAGGATCATAACCACTGGTCTTGACTTATGTCTTGCCATTGGACCCAGATGACTCTGGAGGCAAGATTAAGACTGGTGGTCTTGCACAGCTCTGCCTCACTTAAACCAGGTTCACTTGCAAGTCAAAACATCACCCTCCTAACCTCATCGGTCCTCTTTACTAATGAAGGATGAATAGCAGTTTCCCATAATCTAGTCTTCCACCCTACCTAGCCACACATAAAGTTGGCCATATCTGTGATCTTATGATTATTCACAAATTTGGTTATTCAAGAATTCAAGAATTCCCTTGTCTAGTCATAATCTATTGATTTTTTACTTTTCCTTCTGCCCTCCCTTAGCAAACTGTACTCTTCACCTGCACTGTCGCCTCCAATCCCTTGACCTCTCAATTCTCTCCCAGGTCATTTCACCTGCATTAATCATTCTTTCCTCTTTTCTCCTTTTTTGATCCCTTGGTGAATCAATTCAACTTTGCACTAACCTCCTCCTTAGTCCCCTTATCATTTTACCAGTTGGGCTGGTGAAGCTTCAGCCTTAGATGATGCTCACCATTTTTGCCTCTTGATGAGTGATTCATATTCACAGTCTGGGAGGCTTGTAGTAATAGTTAAATATCCTTCCATCAGTGAGACCTGAGGCAGTATCTCATCTCAGAATATATATACACTTTTGACCAATAGGCTCAGAGTCAGAAAACATGAAACCTCTGTGGTTCAGCACAGTTGTGAATTACCAAGGTTCAAAGGAGATTAATCCTTCAGATGTTTATAATTTAGCATGAGCCTGGGAAACTAAACTCCAGGAAAAAAACAACAAAAATTCCACCTTACTTATGCTTACAGTGTGTCTCCCAGGATTTTGTCCTGGGTCCTCTTTTGTTCTCCCATCTATGCTACTTCACTTGGAGATCTTGTCAGCTCCCATGGACTTCATTACAATCTCTATGCTGATGATTCTCAAATCTACCTATCTTGCCCTAACCTCTCTGTTGACCTGCAGTCTCACATCTCCATTGCCTTTCAGATAGCTCAAACTGCATTCCAGTAGATATCTTAATCTTGAAATAACTAAAACTGAACTCTTCATTTTTCACCTAAACCCTCCCCATCCTAACTTCTCTATTACTGTCAAGGAGAAAACCATCCTTCCAGCTCTCAGCTGATGAATCTGTTTCCTGCCATGTACACTTGGATCCAGTGACAACGGCTTCCTTGCTGTTCCATAGACAAGACACTCTAGGCATTTTCTCTGGCTATCCCCTATGTCTGGAATTCTCTTTCTCCTCATCTCTATCTCCTGACTCCCCTGGCTTCCTTTAAATTCTAACTCAAAACCCATCTTTTATCAGAAGGCTGTCCCAGGTCCTCTTAATTCTAATGTTTTATCTTTTTAATTATTTCCTATTTCTCCTGTATATAACTTGTTTATGCATAGTTGTTTGGTTATTGTGTCTCTCATTAGATTGTGAGACCTTTGAGGACAGGGACTGTCTTTTGCCTCTTTTTGTATCCCTTGTGCTTAGTACAGTGCCTGGTACATAGTACATCCTTAGTAAATATTTATTGATCAACTGACAAATAAATAGGTTCCAGTAGTTTTATGTTCTCTCCCAAATTGTCAGGAGCAGTTGTCTGACTTTGACCCAAGGAACTTAAGAAATTCCATTCCTTAATCTAAGGAAGAGAGACTCTTTTCTGCAAAAATGGTCACATACAAAATGGAAGAAATGAAATACTTAGTCACCTCCAAAATGTATAGCGCACTTGACAAGGTAATGACTACTTGTTTTCTTTTTTTCCCCCACTGGTGCCAAGACTGAATATCATGATGTCTAAATGTGACTTTTATCTTTAATATTCTGAGAATGAAAACTGAATTCTTGTGCTCACACTTTATGTCTGTGTCTCCCTGTCACGGACTGAGAAATAAAGATGAGTGGGATATGCTCAATGAACCTGACCTGCACGATGAAATGGTTTATGAGAGATTACGATATATGATGAGAATACAAAACCCTGATGATAATAGGTTTATTTATCGATTGCAAATAAAATTCATGAGGTGTGAAGCTGACAATTGCACTGGAGGGAATTAGGCAAGGAGGACACTGGAAAGAATGTGTCTACTACACATAAACTTAAGTTAAGAGCTGCCTGAGGGAAAAAATAAGAATAATTCACATTTATATAGCACTTTAAGGTCTATGAAGCACTTTTCCTCACAATAATCCTGTGAGACAAGGAGTGCAATTATCATTCCCATTTTACAGATGAGGAGACTGAGGATCTGAGAGATGAAGTCATTTTTCCCAAGATCAGCTGGTAAGTGCTAGAGCTGGGATTCAAGCGCAGTCCTTCTATTTCTAACACCAGGCTTCTTCGCATCATGACACCCTGCCTGTGCATTCTGGTGGTCTGTGTGGACAGAGCGATATTGGAGAGAGAGACTGAAATGAAATTTAGATAATGTTGCTGATTTTCTTACTGTCTTTTTGACTTACCATGGCATTTTTTTTTTGCATTATAGTACAAGTTTCCTCATTTATAAATTAAATCTTTTTAAAATAGTCATAGTGCTCCAACCGAAAGAGGTAGATAATACAGTTGTTACCATCCTCCTTTATAGAGGAAGCAACTGAAACTCATAGATATCAAGTGAGTTGACCAAGGTCACACAGATAATAAGTGGCAGAACCAACATTAGATCCCAGGTGTTTTGATGTTCCCAGACTCTTAACAGGCGGTCATGTAGTAACTGGGAAAAAACAGCGTAATTACCAGGAGTCCCAGGACACTTGGGTCACAGTTCTGCAACTAACAAGTGACCCTGGGGCAATTCACATACCCTCTCTGAGGTTCAGTCTTCCTATCTGTCAAATAACAGGGCTAGATGTGATTGTTTCTCAGATTCCTTCAAGTTTTTTTTTTTTTCATTCCAGGATTAACTCTGGACCATGTTTTTCAAGCATTTAGAGAATTCTCAGAACAAAAATGAACTAACAAGTCATAATGTATTAAAAAGTCTTTTAGCCTATGGGCATGGTATATGAGGACCGAATAGGGAAATGAACTTTGTAAGGGAGAACGAACAATATTCCTGTGAAATCATTTGCATATAGTTAGATGATTTGCATACTGGTGGGATGCAGAAGTCCCAGAACTGCATCCCTCTGTATTCTTCCTCACTAACACCACTGCTGAGATGAGGATACAGAAGCCTGAAATTCTACAAAAGATTTTCGGCCTATTCTATCTGGGAATTTGCTTCCACAAAACCAGACAACTCAAAAGGCATTACTTCATTTTATTTACCTTTCGTCAGCTCCCCAAAGAAAGCTCGCGGGGAGCCATTAATGGTACGACTTCCTAAGAGGAGGCTTTCAGTGAGACATGGCAGGTAGTGATTGAAAGAGAGCATAATTGTGTGGCCAATTTAGATTATTAACAGCAAAGACCTTAAGTGGATGCCATCTTGAAGACTAATTCATCCTCAGATTTGATTTGAAAAACCACAGGATCTTTCTTTGGGTCTAGTCTATTTATTTCTGTTCATTGAAAAGAGGTTTTTTTTTGCGGGGGAGGGCTTCTGGTTGGCAAAACATGGGTCTCTGGGAAATGTTGTGTTATTGAACAGTATGTTTGCTGGTTGAGAACTCAGAGGAGAGAATGCTTAGTCTGTTGGCTATTCCCCCCTCCAACCTCCAATACCCCCCTCCCCAATTAATCTACAATTATTTATTAAGCATCTACCATGTATCCAGAACGGTTCTGGGTACCAGGGATACAAAAAAACTCAAACAAAAACATTTCCCCTCCCTTTGTAACCTCTTTTCTTTCTGGCAAAGTGTGTATAATTGACATCAGGCAGCTACATGGTGCAATGGATGTAGTGTCAGGCTCTTCCTCATGAGTTCAAATCTGACCTCAGACACTTACTAGCTGTGTAATATTGGCCAAGTTACTTACCCCTGTTTGACTCAGTTTCTTCCTCTGTAAAATGAGCAGGGGAAGGAAATGGCAAACCACTCCAAGAAAATCCCAATTGGGGTCACAGAGTTAGACATGGATGAAATGACTGAACGACAACAAACATAATTGATATCATATTACTTGCCTTCTCAATTAGTAGAGGAGGGGCAGGAATGTGGAAGAGAATTTGAACTCAAATGTTTTTTAATGTGAATGTTATTTGGAACCATTGAAGAAAATAAATGAGAATATAATAAAAATTTAAAAAGAAACAAAAATTAATGAAAGATAGTAGTTCTAAAACCAAGTGAAAAGAATGGAGAGGCAGTTCATTAGAGACATTGCTTCACAAAGTGGAATGTGGTTATATCAAACACAAAGGTAGCATGATAGAGTGGATAGAGAGCTCATCTCAGAGTCCAAATTCCTGGGTTTAAGTCTTGCCTTTGCCCTATACTGATTTTGTGACCCTGAGGAAGTCAGGTAACCCCTCAGTACCTAAGGCAACTCTCTAAGACTACAAAGTACAGGGCAGTTACAAATGAATAATTGTGGTATTGAGGGTGGCGGGAGGATACCTATGAGCACTATAGATAGAATGCTAGGTATGGAGTCAGAAAGACTTGTCTTACTGAGTTTAGATAGCTCTGTGACCCTGGGAAAGTCATTTAGCCCTGTTCACTTCAATTTCCCATCCATAAAATGAACTGAAGAAGAAAATGACAAACCACTCCATTATCTCTGCCAAGAAAACCCCAAATGGAGTCACAAAGCATTGTCTTGAGGAACAACAACCATGATGGGAGGGGGGGGCAGGGAGGATGGAGAGTTTTCCTACATTAGGAGTTCCCAATCACAGGTCCAGATCAAAAAGAAATTGAATGCACTGTGATAGGAGCAGTACTTCCTAGGATACAACCGTGTAGACTGAGCTAGCTTTTCCAAAGATCCTAATCTTTTTCCTTAATAGTTTTTCCCCCCCATAAAGACTTGTTTTCCTTTTGGAACTGGCTCAGGTTGTTGACCTGTCTTCTTGCTTGCCTGAGGCCTTGAGGAGCTCATCCTCCTTCTCTTGAGGCTTCTAACTGGTGACTGACAACAGAACTTAACTTATACTGTTAAGTGCTCAGTTCAATCAATATGGCAGCCTCACTGAATATCCTTCCCTGCTGTGGTTGAGTAAATCTCCTTTTGTTAACTTTTGAATAACCTACAAGCATCACCTTTCATTCCAATACTAGACTTAATTTGCCAAGGAAATGGAATATGTTGGGCCCGGTTCACAATATACCCCAAGCAGAACTCTATGCCAAAGCGAAGACCAGTGAGCCAACTGCACCTTAAAGGCACAGCATGCCTTAAGTCAGTCACAATACTGGTATTCCTTGGGCTTTTGTGAAGAAACCAGCTACTTATCCCTTTCCTTGGGGTGGGCAGAGAGTTGTTGTTCAGTCGTGTCTGACTCTTCTTGAATCAATTTGAATTCTTTTTGGCAAAGATGCTGGAATGCTTTATCATTTCTTTCTCCAGCTTATTTTATAGATGAGGAAACTGAGGCCCAGTATCACAAAACTAGTAAGTATCTGGGACCATATTTCAACTCAGGAAGACTCCCAGCCAGGCACTCTATCCACTATGCTACCTAGGTGGGAGAGAGAAAACAGGGTATATACAAAGTTTTTGTAATCTAAATAAGCAAGTTTCCTGACCCAAATCTCATTGTCTAGTAAGGAAGAATTTAAATTCTTTTATTGTCTTTTAACAGGAAAGAGGGATGGGCTTTAACCAAGCAGAAATATTCCTGTAGAATGAGGTTGCTTTTGCACTTGTCTCCTTGGCTTTTTTCCACGCACCTGCTTCTCCACCACCTCCTCTCCCTGGTGCTTCCTGCTCTTTTTCTGTTCCTTTCTTGCTTTATTGGATGATTGTCAGATCTCTGCTCCCCTTTGCCCTTTCTCTAACCCATCCTCCAATCCTTTGACCATATGCATCTGAGACCATCTTCGTTCAACATTCTCCTTATTCCAATGTCATCTTTACATTTCTGAGAACAGGGCATCTGTGGTTAAATAATGCAAAATTACAGAGAAGGATTTGAAAAGAAAACGTTCCTCTTTACAGGGAAGAAACCAAGGGATTACAGGCTTTGAAAAGGAAAAAAAGGACATTAATTGAACTTGGCGACTTAAGCTTGTGAATATTCAATCTATTTACTATCTACCCTTAGGTCTGATCTGTCTGTAGGACTGTCTTCATATTTCATTAAAAGACTTAAATTACCACACAATAGAGAGTGTTCTCTTTTTTTAAATTCTACATTCTTCAATAGTTTTTAACATTATACTATCCTCTCCATAACCAGGGTTGGTTTCAGTCAATTCATGAACTTAAACCGAAACCTGTTAAAGACCTCAGCTTGAAAAGACCACTGCCTCCCACTGCATCCAGGGCCATCTTCAGTTGTCCTGATCCATATTTAGCCACTGGATGGAGGAGATGGCTCTGGAGGAGAAAATGAGATTTTGCACAGCCTTTCTCACTTAAATCTAATTCATTTGCATGCCATGGTGGCACCTCCCTGACATCATGGTTCTCTTCGAGAACAAGGGCACACAACAAAAATCCAACTTTAGAAGGACATGGCCATACCTATGACTGTGGTTGAGATAACTTAAGGTCTCAGTATGCTTGACCTTCCAAAACTGCTGCTCCTTTTCTCTCACCAAGAGATATCAAGAAAAGGAGTTGCAACACCAGGGAAATCTTACTTGTTTCACCCTCTGGATTCATTATGCTGATCACTGGAAGCTGAGAGTTTGGAAAAGTTCACTTCAGTGAGGAAATTCTAACCTCACACTGGTCTTAAGGAGTTCTCTCCAGTTTTCCAATGTGACTTCAAAGTGTATTGATACCATATGTTCAAAGTAGATCCTGATTGAGACTTTCTGTTATTTTTGCAGCTGAGATTTTTACCAAGGTTAGCAGTTAACTATGGTCCTCCGTGGTCAACCCCAGAGTCAATTCACTCTGAAATCCTGCAAAGGAAAAAGAGTAGTGAGCCTTTGTTTCTGATTTGTTTTGCTGTGGTTTTTGTTTTTTTGTTTTGTTTTGTTTTGTTTGCTATTGTGATTACTGCTGTGTTGGTTTTCTAGCTGCATTTGAGCCTTCACAAAAAGGACGAAAGACTCCTGAAATAGTGTCAGCTTAAGAGAAAGCCTAGAGGTAGATGGTGCTGTCTTTTCCTCTTATCAAATAGAGTCAAGCAAGTCCATTCAAAATACCACCAGACATTAAGTTGAATTTGATTCCACACATACATTGACTAACCCTTTCTATGTGTCATCTTGTAGCAGGACATAGTCTCCATTATAAAGCTAGAGACCCACAGGTCCCCAAAATGGAAGCAAATTATGGTGATCAAGGAATAGATCTTCATTCATCCTGTGTTACTCACTCATAATCCCAAGCTAGATAGAGACTTTTAAAGACTTTGAGATGGAACCTCAACTAAAAGTCTAGAATTGTGTAATTTTTCTTATGACATTGCCCTGGTTATGTATTCCTTTGTCTTGTATTTTACTTATTGTGTGGAGGAAAGTCTTGCCTTTTCAGTAAGAGTGTATACTTCTCATGAGTAGGAATTGAGCATTCCTACCATACTTAATACAGTGCCAGGAACATAGAATCATGTGCTTAATAAAAGTTTTAGACTGGGGGGGAAGAAAGGAGGAAGGAAGGAAGGAGAAAAGAAAAAGGGAGAGGGAGAAAGAGGAAGGAAAGAAGGGAAAGGGAAGGGGGGATGGTTTGAAAGGTATGAGGAAAAGTGCCATATGTTAGACACAGTTTGCCTTCCTTTGGTCATTTTCTAGCTCATCAATGCCCTTCTTATATTTTGGCACCCAGAACTGAATATAGTATTCCAGGTGTGTTCTAACCAGGGCAGAGTATAGATATATTATCATTTCCTCCATATTCATGGTAGTTATACCTTTCTTAATGCAACCCAGGATCCCATTAGCTTTTTTGACTGAATGTCATACTAATGACTCATATTGAGCTAGTAGTCCACTAAAACCTTCAGCTCTTTTTCAGACATGAAATTTAACCATGTCTTTCCCAATCTGCACCTGTAATGTCAAGCTAGTCAATACATTAATGCACTATTGGAGGAACTCCAACTATTCCGTAAAGAATTTGGAACTGTACCCCCAAAGTTACTTAATTATGCATTCCCTTTGACCCAGAGATACCACTGTTAGACCAATATTCCCAAGATATTAAAGAATGAGGAAAGGGGCATACATGTCCATAAATATTTACAGAAGCTCTTTTTGTCATGGAAAAGAACTGGATATTATGAGGTTACCTATCAGTTAGGGAATGGTTTAATAAGTTATGGCATATTGATTGTATGAAATACTATTATGAAAAGGACACTTTCAGAGAAACTTCAGAAGACTTGTATGAACATATGGAAAGTGAGTCAGCAGAACAACTTATACAGGAACAAGAACATTGTACAGACAGCTTTGAAAACCTTAAGAACTCTGATCAATGCAATGACCACCCACAATTCCAAAGGATTAATAATGAAGCCCAATGCCCACCCTATCTCTTGGCCTAAATCAACAATATATCAAATAATGAACTTGAGATGCAGAATAAGATGCATGTATATATATATATATATATATATATATATATATATATATACATGTATGTGTGTACATGCATGTATGTACATCTATATGTGGGATGCATGTATGTATTTGGACATGGCTAAAACAAGAACTAGCTTTGCTTAGTTATTCATATTAATTTAAAGAATTTTCTTTTTTTAAAATGGAAGGAAAGATGAAAATAGATTTTTGTTAGTTGAAAAAAAATTAATTAAATTTTAAAAATAAGTAAATTCTAGATAAATTATCTATTGTAGTCTTCCGCTACACTCATTTAGTCATATTGCCAAAAATAGGAAATAGGTTTAATCTTTTGCTGAAGCCATTATGGTTCTTAGTGGTCAGTACTTCCTTTACAACATTTAACTAACCATCTCTTTAATAATACATTCTAGAATTTTGCAAAGAAGAAAAGTTTACCAACCTATATAGCTTGCAGACTCAATTTCATCTGGTGATACCTTTCCTGTTCTCCTTAATCTTTCAAAGACACCAACAGTGGCTCAGCAATTACATTTGCTAGTTCTTTCTCCTAAAGATATAATTTATTTAGGACAAGGTGACTTGAATTTATCAAGGGCAACGAGGCGCTTTTTTATTATCTCCATATTTATAATGGGCATCAACTCCCTATGAGCCATTTTTGGTCTGTCCTTCCCAGTCCAAAGGCCATTCTCCTCGGCAGAGAAAATAGAGGTAAAAATAAGATTTAAACAGCTCTGCCATCTCAGTTATCACTTATCATCATCCCTATTAATTGTATCATCTTTCTTTCAGATTTCTTCTTTTCCTCTACTATAAATTTGAAAACTATTTTTTTTTGTTTTTAGTTTTTTTCACCAGCCTCAGTTTATTCTGACCTTTAGTGCATCTGGCACTACTTGTAAAGTATATGCCATACTTTTATAGCCCTTCTTTATTAACCGGTCTTACTTCCTCCTTCTATACATATCTTTTTTAAAAATCTAAATTCATCAGTGAGTTTCCTGTGCATCCTCATCAGTCTCCTCAGACAACTCGCATTGTTCCTTCTCATCAGAATTACTTCTCTATTCATCGTTAGAATTTTATTTTTTGAGAATCATATAAGACTCCTATGCTGTCACATAGTTTTGATAAATTATACATTACGTAATCGTCCTCTGGACCTTTTGAAATTTATTCTTCCAAGTTAGGGAGCAGGTCAGAATATATATCTTTCCTTTCCTTCTTGGTTCTGTAGCATCACTGCCCTGACATCATGGTCTCCTTCAAGAACATAGAACAAGCAACAGCAACAGGTTCCTAGGATCATAGCCATAGACCTGGAGAGGACCTCAGAGATCATCTAGTCCTATTCCCTCAGGAAAGAACAGTCACTCCCCCTCCCCCAACTGTCATTATTCCTAGTCTTTGAATTAGTTCCATTTGTTAGAATTAGATCCAGGACAGATTTGTCCTTGAATTAAATTATCATGAAGCCAGATCAAGCAGTCATTAGCTTCTATATTGTTATCAGAGAAAACTCTCCATCAGATAACTAGATATCTGAAGTTTCCCATTACTGCTATGTCATTCTTCTGTATCAGTGTTTTTATCCATTTTCTGAAGATCTTATCTTAGGTGGTATGGGGTACACTCTATTGGCAAAATGTTTTTGTTTATCTTAATTTTCCCTTTTAAAATTTTTTGATTAAATTTTATTTATTTTCACTACAAAATTCTTCCTCTTTCTGCTCCTTTTCCCCATCTTCCAGTCAGTGAGAAAGCAAGAAAAATAAAAACCATCACAAATATATGTAGATATGCAAAATAAATTTCCATATTAGACATATTCCAAAAAGAAACAATACAATAAAAATAAAGAAACAGAAGAAAATATACTTTAATTTGCACTCTGAGATCATCAGTTTTCTTTCTAGAAGTAGATAGCATGTTTCATCATATGAGTCCTTTGGGATGGTGGTGGGTAATTGCATAGATCAGAATTGTTAAGTCTTTCAGAGTTGCTTTTCTTTAACAGTATTGTTACTGTATAACCAGTTCTCCTGGTTCTATTCACTTCACTTTTTATCAGTTCATCTGAGTCTTCTTTATTTGCTTTTCCATTTGTAGTGCCAATGAAATATTCACAAAAGGGGGGTGGAGCCAAGATGGGGGAGTAGAAAGACTCACCTTTGCTAGCTCCGAACCCACAACCCATGGATTTCCTGTAAAAAGAACTCCTGACAAATTCTGGAACAGTGGAAGCCACACAGAAACACAGTGAAGGAGATTTCCATTGCAGAGAGCCCTGAAAAACCGACCGCAATGGACGGGAGCGGAGCCGTGCCCTGCGGAGTCCTCCCCTCCCCTGCCCCGGCCACGCGGCACTGAGAGGAGCAAGCAGAGCCCAGCAGGCATCAGGGACCTGAATCTCCGGCAGCTGCGAAGGTCCGTTCACCCACAGATGCACAGGTCAGTGAGAGAGACAGGCTGAGAGGGGAGCGGGGTATCTCCGGGACTCGGACCCCCTGGGAGGCCGCCACTGCGGCAGAGGCAGCTACAGGCAGAGCAGGCTGGAGCTCAACTGCAGCTCCATTACAAAAGTTCTCGGCATAAACCCCCTGAGGGAACTGAGCCTGAGAGGCGACCCTGCCCCCACCTGACCACCAGCAGATAAGCTCCCATTGAAGAGCAGTCAGGC